>JAPDVR010000001.1:53143479-53583479 GCA_026230005.1 Gila orcuttii | reverse complement strand
AGAGGAGCTAGGGAAAGCTCTGGTCTCCCCTCACATGGAGCGACGACAACACGTGCCTCGTGCACCAGCCTCTGCAGCAATATTGAAGAGGCAACAGGATTCGTCCAGCGAGCCAGGGCCCTCCACTGAACCTCCACCACCAAAGCGAAAAAGGTGTCAGGTTTGTCTACGGGCCAAGGATACGAAAACTGACAAGCAGTGTGCAAACTGCAAAAGAGCCATTTGTGCTACTCACACAGTGTTATTGTGCCAGATGTGTGTGGACTGATTATTGTTTTATTTATTTATTGTTTGCATATAATTTTTTGTAGCTTGTTATTGTTTTTATGTTCAGTGTTCAGAATGTGATTGTAATTTTTTTTATTGTTATTCGATGTTCACTCTTCACTCCTGTTCATTTTATGATATTGCTGTTGGTTTTATTTACATAATATTTATTTTATTTATTTTGCATTCTAAAGTTAATTATTATTATTATTTTTTTACACTTTGTTCATTAAAATCAATAATATGCAACTACAATCTGACTCCAAGTCTTGTCCTTTAGGTGTGTCTTATGTGGCATTTTACTCTCAAATTTCTGTGGCATTTTATAGAAAAAAAACATCTCAAAATGCATCAAAAACTTTTAAAAAATCTACTGTTTGAAAGAATATTTATTTTAAATGTCTTTTCTAATGTTTATATATATAAAAATTCTCAGAATGTATCACAAACGTTGTGATATGAACAGTTGGCCACATCCAGTAAAATGAATGGCTCTCTATTGCCTCTGCTGGTCAAAACTATTTCTTTCTTAAACTGTAATAATTTTAGGTTTATCTCTAACCAGCAGATGGCATAGTTCTACACCTAACACCTAGATCAATATCCAGAAACAAATTAAATTAAATTTAAATCATCATTTAAGTGATTTTTTCATAAAAATGTAATATTTCATATGCAAGCTAATGGTGTAGTTGAGGAATTGTGTGGTAAATGGGTACAAAAGTACTTCATATCTCCCAAAACACAGCATTAATGAATAGATGAGAAGTAAACAAAAAAAA
This sequence comes from Gila orcuttii, assembly GCA_026230005.1. NCBI lineage: Eukaryota > Metazoa > Chordata > Actinopteri > Cypriniformes > Leuciscidae > Gila > Gila orcuttii. The sequence continues at coordinate 53,582,430 of JAPDVR010000001.1, read as the reverse complement.
TGATATATTATTTGTATGATTAAAAATGTATATTTTTTGTACAATTACTCTATCAATTGTTGGGGTCATATAGACCCCAAAGCCCCAATTTGTAAACAGGAAACGAAGACCTTTTGAGGGTTAAGATCTGTTTACCCCATTCAGGGGATTTGATCTTTGTGATTCCTTGTTGTCTCTCTAAGGGTTATGATGTCTGTGATTTTTGCCATGCTGCGATCACCCCGGTGATCTCTCTCATCCTGACCGTTAGTTTCACTTTCTCTCTCTCTCTCTCTCTCTCTCTCTCTCTCTCTCTCTCTCTCTCTCTCTCTCTCTATATATATATATATATATATATATATATATATATATATATCGTTATCTCTCCCTCTCTCTTCCTATTTTAATTCGTGTTTGTAATGTTTTTCGTTTGTTTGTTTCGAGTGTATACACATATATTCCGTGTGAAATGTAGAATTCTGTATCCGTAGTTTCATTTTATTAAAACCATTATATTCTTGATTGCTAATTGTCCAATCTTGCTCATTTGTACAAAGTCAATGAAGTGTTTGATCCTAGCTACAAAGCTTTACAATTCGTTACAATTTCAGTAACCTAAATTTTATAATAACAAGAAGGTGAATTTTCATGGCCAGAAAATAGCTTTTTGCAATTATAAGGAAGGGATAACCTTGTTGAGAAGTTGATAAGTTAATCTTACGGCCGTTTGCTGGACAAACAGATTGTTCGATAACTAAATTAATTCCATTAAAGGTTATCTCATATAATCGATCTGGAAAGGGACCATTGATATATGAATGAAGAATTATAATTCGTTGTGATTGATCATTCATATATACAATCGATCTATTTTCAACTTCGATAATTTAACTGTAATATGCAGTATATTACCGTATTTTCCGCACTATAAGGCGCACTTAAAAGCCTTTAATTTCCTCAAAAAACGACAGTGCGCCTTATAATCCAGAGCGCCTTATATATGGATCAGTTGGTTAATTGGATCAATTGGTTAATAACGCTCTGCGTTATTAAATTCGCCTGCAAACTCTCGCTCATGTTTACACACGAACAGACACACGAACAGACACACTGTCCCCGGCGCTGCTCGCGCGTCACAGAATGTTCATAAAGCGCTCCCCGTTCACAGTAACCGGGTCGTCTCATTCAAAACAGCCAGCTGTTGCTGTCAGCGAGTCGCCGCACATGAATACTTATATGAGTCAGGCTGCGAATGTAAGTTACGGGCCCGCCCCAGCGCGCTCACGCTTTACTAATAAACGGCTCGCCTCCGGCGTCGCGCACTCGCTACATTCCCTTTAGCACATCTAGTGGATGCATAACGCAAACCCAGTCAAACGTTTGACTGCAGTATCTATGCGCCTTATAATCCGGTGCGCCCTATATATGAAAAATGTTCTAAAATAGGTCATTCATTGAAGGTGCGCCTTATAATCCGGTGCGCCTTATAGTGTGGAAAATACGGTAATCATATTCATGATTAATTATTAAAATTCCCTATATATAATTTGAGCTAATTCAATGTAAGACTCATTGTCGCTACATATACATTGCACATCACCTCATATCAACCAAACCTCATATCAACCAAACACTTTAACTCTTTTTGTTCTGTAACATTTTATGTTATACAATTAAACTATATACAAATTATTACAAAATTAAATAAATATGGTCTGAGCTACATTAGTTGCATACCATTTCTCAGCTTGACTTTGACATAACTGTCTGACATTGGTAAAGGTGAACCGAGGTGCTCTAAGATACCTTGTCATTATTTATTATACAGTCAATGAGAGTGAGCAGGTCAAAACGATAAAACAACCTTTATCATGTTCAACAATAAAGTGCCTGAATCCACACACACACACACACACACACACACACACACACACACACACACACACACACACAGGTCAGTGATCCATTCTGAAGTGTTCGTATTGATCCAGAGAAACTATGATGGATTTGGTTTGAGATCAAGTCTGATTTGGTTACAGCAGCATTTACAGATGCTTCTTCTGACCTTAAAAATGAAACAAACTGATGTCAGCGTATTGTCTATTTGCTCTCTGCTTACTGTCACAAATAAATAAAGATTATTTAATAAAATAGCATATATCAGGGTTAAACATTATCCAGGGCTTTGGGTAAAAATGCTCTGAAAAATAATCGTTTTCTCTTTGAATTAAGTTTCTTATTCTGAGCCCACTGGACAATATTTGTTCTCATTTTGAAGGGGACTTATAATGGCCCTTTTAGCTAAATAAAATACAAGTAATATAAGTCTCAGGTGTCCCCAGAATGTGTCTGTGAAGTTTCAGCTCAAAATACCCCACAGATCATTTACTATAGCATGCCCTAAATGCCCCTATTTGGGTGGTAGCAAAAACATGCTGTTTTTGTGTGTATCTTTAAATGCAAATTGTAGTATTGGGGTCTATACAGTACTATTAGAATGCATAGGAAATGTGAGGAACATATATTGAGGGTGTTACGGTACCAATGTTCATGATAATAATCATGAGAGTTATCAAAATTATGGCGTCATTTCATATTGAGTCGGGACTGGAGATACAAATCAAGTGAATGCCTTGATCTGCGTGATAGGTGAGGGAGCAGAAGACATATTAAGTTCCCTGCAATTAAGTCCTGAAGAAGCGAGTGACTACGAAGTTGTAAAGAACAGACTGAATGATCACTTCATAGCTTGCAGAAACGTGATTTTAGAGAGGGCTACATTTAATCAGTAGCAGCAAGATGTGGGTGAGTCTGTGGATCATTTTATAACAGAACTGCATTGTCTAGCCGAGCACTGTGGAAACGGAGATTTGCACGATGAGATGGTTAGAAAAGGACTTGTCGTGGGTCTAACAGAAAAAAGGCTGTCAGAACAGTTACAACTCGACCCTGAAGTAACACTTGAGAAGGCTGTTGTTCAAGTTCGACAGAGTGAACAGGTAATAAAACAACAAGAATTGCAAACGAACATCTGGATAGTGTTTAGGCTAAACAGAATAGTAATTTGAAATCAAAACAAGAGAAGCCACAATATTGACAGTTGGCAAAGAAAACACCTCAGGAAAGACCTAAAAGGGGAACATTGTGTACAAGATCCAGAAACACAAAAGGCCATAATCTGCAGCAAGAGATGCCCAGCAAGAGATGAAATATGCAATCGTTGTCATAAAAAGGGACTGTAGCAATGTTCAGGGAAGAAGGAGGCGGGAACCGGCGAACATTTAACAAACTTTATTTAAAATAAAACAAACAAACCAAAAATAACCACCAGCAGCCCCTCGGAACGACTGCTGGCTACCAAAATAAAACATACAGGGAACCGCCAGCAGCCCCTAGCGGATGACTGCTGGGTACCCAAAATAAAACAAAACAAAACACAGGCCTGTTCCTCTCTCGATCATCAGCGTCGTCGCTCCTCCTTTTATGCTTCCGCTCCTCCGTGAGAGATGCGAGACCGGTGCGTCGCGCAGGTGTCGCTCATTATCACTCACCGCCACCGGACTCGCGCCGTTCTCTCACGTTCCCTCGGCCTCGTCCTGCTCGCCACAGGGACATTATGCAAGTCAAAGAAAGTATATGAGGTGAATATTCCCACACTAACTGAGGGTACAAATGAGGACATTGCATTCCTTGGCTCAGTAACGACTGACGTGACAAAGTCCATGGATGACTGACATAAAAATGTACAATTTCGATGCAGTGTTCAAAATCTACACTGGAGCAGATGTTACAGTTGTTCCTGTGACGCTGTACAACCAAGGCCAGTTTAACAAACTGAAAAATCCATGGAATATCCTCCAGGGGCCATTGAGAATATCACTGAAGGTAAAAGGGAAATGTACAGCCACTCTCAGCAAGCACAAAAAATGTACAAAGCAGGACATGTTGTTGACGGATTGTACATGCCATTGCTAGGCCGACTAGCAGTCACCGCACTTTAGCTGGTAGCTAGGTTGGATGATATCAGCTTAAGCTCAAAAGAAAGAGTGGAAAAGGAGTTTCCAAAACTCTTCAGTGGCTTAGGCAAAATGGAGGGTGAGGACAGCATAGTGCTGAAGCCAGGAGCTAAACCCCTTTCTCTTTCAAAACCTAGGCGCATTTCCCTCCCTCTTTTACCAAAGGTGAAGGAAGAATTAAATCGATTGGAACAGCAGGAGGTAATTTCAAAAGTTGGAGGAGCCAATGGAATGGTGTGCTCCCATGGTTGTGGTGCCTTCGTGGATCTCAGTGAACTGAACAAATGAGTTATGAAGGAAACACTTTTTGGCTTTTGGCAGATTCCAATTTCAAAGGAATCATCTTTACTCACCACCTTTATAACTCCATTTGGCCGATACTGTTATAACCGTCTATGCTTTGGAATCTATTCTGCACCAGAGCACTTCTAAAAATGCATGTAAAGAATTCTTGGGGGACTGGAAGGGGTTGTGTGTCAAATGGATGATGTGCTCGTTTGGGGGTCCACTCAGAGTGAACACGATGAGAGGCTGCGACGGGCGCTCTCATGACTTCAGAAAGCAGGAATTACACTCAATGACAAATGTGAATTTTCCAAGACGAAAATCAAGTTTCTTGGACAAATCATCGAGGCGTCAGGGGTGAGTGCAGACCCAGAGAAGGAGGAAGCAATAAGAGCCATGAAACAACCATGTAATGTCAGTGAAATGAGGCGGTTTTTGGGAAAGGTCAACCACCTTGGTAAATTCTTTCCACAAATGACAGAGAAAACACAACCGCTCGGAGATTTATTGAGAAAGGCCAACACGTGGGTCTCATCAGCAAGAGGCCTTTGAAAAAGTTAAAAAAATTAACTGATTTGAATAATAGGAATGTATAATTTTGTATGTGTATACCAGGTTAAAGAGATGTATTTTTAGTCTAGATTTAAATTGTCAGAGTTTGTCTGCTTCCCGGACAATGTTAGAGACACTGTTCCATAGTTTAGGTGCTAAATAGGATCTACCGCCAGTAGCCAATTTTGATATTCTAGGTATTATCAACTGGACAGAATTTTGAGATCGTTATATACGTGAAGGACTATAATGCGTTAAGACCTCGCTCAAGTAATGGGGAGCTAAACCATTTAGTGCTTTGTAAGTAATCAGCAATATTTTAAAATGTATACGATGTTTAATAGGGAACCAATGCAGTGTTGACAGAACCGGGCTAATATTGTTACGAATTGGCAGACACAAGGGGATCCATTCGCAGCATTTATTAGAGTAGTCAACAGGCAGGGATTCACAACAGCAAACAGGGCAACGGAGACAAGGCAGAGACAAACCAGATACAAGCAGAGGGTCGAGGCAGGCAGAGAAGAATCAGAGTCCAGTGAAACAGTCCAGGGTCAGGGCAGGCAGAGAAGGGTCAGCAACGATAAACAATCCACAGGTCAAACACGAATCAAATACAGGAAAATAACGCTCAGAAATGCAGTAAAACAGTAAAACAAGACTTTGCGGTGAGTGAATGAATGAACATGGTATAAATAGACAGACTAACAGGATGAGACACAGGTGAATGCAATCAGTGAATGAGGTACAGGTGAATGTGATCAGTGATAAGTGATGGTGAGTCCGGGCAGTGAGTTATGGGAAATGTAGATTGTGAGTGATAATAGTCCTATCTGGAGTGCCCTCTGGTGGCTCTCAAGGGCACTCCAGCTGGTGACCGTTACATAGCCCCCCCCTTTAAGGAGCGGATTCCAGACGCTCCTCAACTTGTCCAGGAGGGAGGTGGAGCGGAGGCGGACCTGGGGGCGGGAAGGAGGGCCAGGCCCGTGGAGCGGAAGAGGACCTGGAGACTGCGGTGGAGCAGGCCGTGGAGGCGACCAGGGCAGAGCAGGCTGCGGAGGCAGCCAGGGCGAAGCAGACGACCCGTCGGGCAGCCAGGGCGAAGCAGACGACCCGTCGGGCGGCCAGGGCGAAGCAGACGACCCGTCGGGCGGCCAGGGCGAAGCAGACGACCCCTCGGGCGGCCATGGCAGAGGCTCTGGAACAGACACTGGCACTGGCTCCGGAATAGCAGACACCGGCTCTGGAACAGCAGACACTGGCTCTGGAACAGACGGCACCGGCTCTGGCTCTAGAACAGCCACTGGCTCCAGCTCTGGAACAGACACTGGCTCAGGAACAGGCATTAGCTCAGGAACAGACACCAAAACTGTAACAGCCACAAGAACAGACACAAACACAGAAACAAACACTGGCTCTGGCGCTGGAACAGGCACTGGCTCTGGAACAGACATTGCCTCGGGAACAGGAACAGACTCTGGCTCGGGAACAGGAACAAACTCTGGCTCGGGAACAGGAACAGACTCGGGCTCGGGGGTGGCCATCTTGTCCGTAGACACTGGCTCGGAGGCGGCCATCTTGTCCGTAGACACTGGCTCGGGGGCGGCCTTTTTGTCCGTAGACACTGGCTCGGAGGAAGTGACGTGAACAGTCTCTGGATCAGCAGAAGCGATGTGAACAGTCTCTGGTTCGGCCATCTTGTCCGTAGACACTGGCTCGGAGGAAGTGACGTAAACAGACTCTGGATCGGCAGAAGTGACGTGAAGCGTCTCTGGCTTGACAGGCTCTGGCTGGAGGGGCACGTGAGCGACGGTTCTCTTGGCAGCACGAGCTGACATCAGCTGGGGGTCAGCCATGCTGGAAACAAGTCCTGGATGGCCATAGACCGATCCGATGGCTGGCTTGATGGTCGGTGTGACGTGGAAAAACTCAGGCTCGTCGTGGCTGACATGACACTCAGGCTGAGGGGATACTATGGGTTCACGGAGTTCCTCATCTACCACACCCACCGTATACACTGAACCGCTTAACAGAAGGGCCATTTCAATATAGCTCTCTAATGTCCCGTGAGGGTCATGCAAGGGCATGAATGAACTGAGCGGTTCAGATAGTCCTCCTCGGGAAAAAGATCATCTGGCACGCTGTGCTCATTGAGGTGAGATGTGCCAGTTCAATAAAATCTGCAACATAGTCTTCGATGGACCAATTCTCCTGACCGAGACGCATGATTTGGACGTCTGGACTCATAGTTGGCATCGCTGCTGGATCTCGGTGTGGCGAAGTCTTCTGTTACGAATTAGCAGACACAAGGGGATCCATTCGCCGCATTTATTAGAGTAGTCAACAGGCAGGGATTCACAACAGCAAACAGGGCAACGGAGACAAGGCAGAGACAAACCAGATACAAGCAGAGGGTCGAGGCAGGCAGAGAAGAATCAGAGTCCAGTGAAACAGTCCAGGGTCAGGGCAGACAGAAAAGGGTCAGCAACGATAAACAATCCACAGGTCAAACACAAATCAAATACAGGAAAATAACGCTCAGAAATGCAGTAACAGTAAAACAAGACTTTGCAGTGAGTGAATGAATGAACATGGTATAAATAGACAGAGTAACAGGATGAGACACAGGTGAATGCAATCAGTGAATGAGGTACAGGTGAATGTGATCAGTGATAAGTGATGGTGAGTCCGGGCAGTGAGTTATGGGAAATGTAGTTTGTGAGTGATAATAGTCCTATCTGGAGTGCCCTCGGGTGGCTCTCAAGGGCACTCCAGCTGGTGACCGTTACAAATATGGTCATACTTCCTGGTTCTAGTAAGAACTCCAGCAGCTGAGTTTTGGACCAGCTGTAGTTTGTTTATGCGTGCAGGGTAACCACCCATAAGAGCATTACATTAATCTAGCCTTTAGGTCATGAACGCATTAACTAACTGTTCCGCATTTTTCATTAAAAGCATATGTCGTAATTTAGATGTATTTTTAAGATGGAAGAATGCGTTTTCACAGATGCTAGAAACGTGGCTTTCAAATGAAAGATTAGTATCAAAAGCACACCCAGGTTTCTAACCGACGATGAAGACTTGACAGAGCAGCCATAAATTGTTAGACAGTATTCTAGGTTAGTACGTGCAGAGGTTTTTGGTCCAATCATTAGGAACTCTGTTTTTTTTTTTTTTTCAGAATTAAGTCATATGAAATTACAGGTAATTCAAATTTTTCAGCAGCTATGCAAATCAGCTATGCATTCCGTTAATTTCTTGAATTGGCAAGTTTTGTCGGGGCGCGAAGAGATATAGAGCTGAGTATTATCGGCATAACAGTGAAAACTAATCCCATGCTTCCTAATGATATCCTTCAAGGGTAGCATGTACAGAGTGAACAGCAAGGGTCCTACTACTGAGCCTTGTGGTACTCCATACTGAACTGTGTCCCTGTGGGACAGATAGATCAGACATCTCTTCATTTACTGCTACAAACTGATAACGGTCAGATAAGTATGATTTATGCTAATGCAATTCCACTAATGCCAACATAATTTTCGAGTCTATTTAAAATAATGTTGTGGTCAATGGTATCAAATGCAGCACTAAGATCGAGTAACACTAATAGAGAGATACAACCACGACGGTAGCATAGTTATAATTTTCTCTCTAATATTATAGATATTATAATATTTACTTATCTTGTAAGTAAAGAAGTTCATAAAGTCATTACTGCTATGCTCTTTGGAAACTTCAGAAGTAGAAGCTTTATTTCTTGTCAATTTAGTCACTGTGACAGTGTTGGTTTGTTTCCCCGGGTGTCCACTAGAGGTCTCTTTCCCTTACTGTCACCATTCATTCTGGAACTGCATTTCCCACGATCCTTTGTCTCTTCTCATCACTCATCATTGCACGCAGCTGTTTCCTATCCCCTTGTTAGTTCTGTGTGTGTATATATACCCTGTCTGTTTTAGTGTTTGTTACGGAGTCGTTGTTTTATGTCCCACACTTCTGATGTTGGTTTCTGTTTCTTGTTTCTGCCTTGGATTTATATTATGGACTTTGACCTGGCCTGGACTGATTGTGAGTTGGATTACCCTATTATTAAACTACTGCTTTTGGATCTTCTGTCCCCTGTGTGTGTTTCCGTGACAGAACGACTCCGTCAAACCCAGATCCAGCGGTATGTTTTTTAATATCTCTTCCCCAGCCACCGAGCGGGAGAGAAGGGAGTTTTTTAAGGGGACCCGGTTGGTCAAGTTTCGCGGGTCCCGTGGAGGTCACAGTGGAGGAGGTAGTCGGGAGATGATCCCTGTTCCGGTGGTCCCGGTTCCGGTGGTCCTGAGTCCGGTGGTCCGGAGAAGGAGGAGACACAGCCCGTCTGCCCAGTCAGAGACTGTTCACGTCCCGTCTGCCCAGTCAGAGAATGTTCACGTCACGTCTGCCCAGTCAGAGAATGTTCACGTCACGTCTGCCCAGTCAGAGAATGTTCACGTCACATCTACCCAGTCAGAGACTGTTCACGTTCCGTCTGCCCAGTCAGAGACTGTTCACGTTCCATCTAACCAGCCAGAGACTGTTCATGTCACGTCTGCCCAGTCAGAGACTGTTCATGTTCCGTCTGCCCAGTCAGAGAATGGTCACGTCACGTCTACCCAGCCAGAGACTGTTCACGTCCCGTCTGCCCAGTCTGAGACAGATCAAGAGATGCCCATTCGTGTGGCCGCCAAGGCTATGCTGGACTATCTGGAGCGTCTGGCTCGGATCCTGGACATGCTAGTGTCTACTGTTCCAGAGCCAGAGCCAGTGCCTGTTCCAGAGCCGGAACCAGAGCCAGTGCCTGTTCCTGAGCCGGAACCAGAGCCAGTGCCTGTTCCAGAGCCGGAACCAGAGCCAGTGCCTGTTCCAGAGCCGGAACCAGAGCCAGTGCCTGTTCCAGAGCCGGAACCAGAGCCAGTGCCTGTTCCAGAGCCGGAACCAGAGCCAGTGCCTGTTCCAGAGCCGGAACCAGAGCCAGTGCCTGTTCCAGAGCCGGAACCAGAGCCAGTGCCTGTTCCAAAGCCGGAACCAGAGCCAGTGCCTGTTACAGAGCCGGAACCAGAGCCAGTGCCTGTTCTAGAGCCGGAGCCAGTGTCTGCTGTTCCAGAACCGGAGCCAGTGTCTGTTTCTGTTCCTGAGCTGGAGCCCGTGTCTGCTGTTCCTGAGCTGGAGCCCGTGTCTGCTGTTCCTGAGCCGGAGCCCGTGTCTGCTGTTCCAGAGCCGGAGCCCGTGTCTGCTGTTCCAGAGCCGGAGCCAGAGTCAGTGCCTGTTCCAGAGCCGGAACCAGAGTCAGTGCCTGTTCCAGAGCCGGAACCAGAGTCAGTGCCTGTTCCAGAGCCGGAACCAGAGTCAGTGCCTGTTCCAGAGCCGGAACCAGAGCCAGTGCCTGTTCCAGAGCCGGAACCAGAGCCAGTGCCTGTTCCAGAGCCGGAACCAGAGCAAGTGCCTGTTCCAGAGCCGGAGTCAGTGTCTGCTGTTCCAGAACCGGAGCCAGTGTCTGTTTCTGTTCCTGAGCCGGAGCCCGTGTCTGTTTCTGTTCCTGAGCCGGAGCCCGTGTCTGCTGTTCCTGAGACGGAGCCAGTGTCTGCTGTTCCAGAGCCGGAGCCAGTGTCTGCTGTTCTAGAGCCAGAACCAGTGCCTGTTCCCGAGCCGGAACCAGAGCCAGTGCCTGTTTCAGAGCCGGAGCCAGTGTCTGTTCCTGAACCAGTGTTTGTTTCTGTGTTTGTGTCTGTTCTTGTGGCTGTTACAGTTTTGGTGTCTGTTCCTGAGCCGGTGTCTGTTCCTGAGCTAATGCCTGTTCCTGAGCCAGTGCCAGTGCCAGTGTCTGTTCCAGAGCCGGAGCCGGTGCCGTCTGTTCCAGAGCCGTAGCCAGTGTCTGTTCCAGAGCCGTAGCCAGTGTCTGTTCCAGAGCCGGAGCCAGTGTCTGTTCCAGAGCCGGAGCCAGTGTCTGTTCCAGAGCCGGAGCCAGTGTCTGTTCCAGAGCCGGAGCCAGTGTCTGTTCCAGAGCCGGAGCCAGTGTCTGTTCCAGAGCCGGAGCCAGTGTCTGTTCCAGAGCCGGAGCCAGTGTCTGTTCCTGAGCCGGAGCCAGTGTCTGTTCCTGAGCCGGAGCCAGTGTCTGTTCCTGAGCCGGAGCCAGTGTCTGTTCCTGAGCCGGAGCCAGTGTCTGTTCCTGAGCCATCCAGTGTCTGTTCCTGAGCCGGAGCCAGTGTCTGTTCCTGAGCCGGAGCCAGTGTCTGTTCCTGAGCCGGAGCCAGTGTCTGTTCCTGAGCCGGAGCCAATGTTTGTTTCTGTGTTTGTGTCTGTCCTTGTGGTTGTTACTGTTCTGGTGTCTGTTCCTGAGCCGGTGTCTGTTTCTGAGCCGGTGTCTGTTCCTGAGCCGGTGTCTGTTCCTGAGCCGGGTTCTGTTCCTGTGCCGTGGCCGCCCGAGGGGTCGTCTCCGCCCTGGTCGCCCGAGTGGTCGTCTTCGCCCCTGTCGTCACCGCCATGGCCGCCGGAAGGATCTTCACCGCCATGGCCGCCCGAAGGATCTTCACCGCCATGGCCGCCCGAAGGGTCTTCACCGCCCTGGCCGCCCGAGGGGTCTTCACCGCCCTGGCCACCCGAGGGGTCTGCACCGCCCAGGCCGCCCGAGGGGTCTGCACCGCCCAGGCCGCCCGAGGGGTCTTCACCGCCCTGGCCGCCCGAGGGGTCTTCACCGCCCTGGCCGCCCGAGGGGTCTGCACCGCCCAGGCCGCCCGAGGGGTCTTCACCGCCCTGGCCGCCCGATGGGTCGTCTGCTTCGCCCCGGCCGCCCGATGGGTCGTCTGCTTCGCCCCGGCCGCCCGATGGGTCGTCTGCTTCGCCCCGGCCGCCCGATGGGTCGTCTGCTTCGCCCCGGCCGCCCGATGGGTCGTCTGCTTCGCCCCGGCCGCCCGATGGACTGTCTGCTTATGATCTGCCCTGATCTGTTATTGTTTGGATTGTTTGTTTGTGTATGATCCTTGCCTGTTATCTGGATTGCGTCTTTAAATTACCCCTGTTCAATAAATACTGCATTTGGATCCTCAACCTTCGTGTCTCGGAGCAGTTTGTAACAGTCTGGTTTTAGCCAGGTTTCTGTCAAACACAACACATCTAGGTTATAATCTGTGATCATATCATTAATAATAAGTGCTTTTGAAGTAAGGGGTCATATATTCAGAGATGTATAAAGTACTAGAGACACAGACTTAAGTAAAAGTACAAGTGCTCTATCAAAAAAGTGACTTGAGTAGAAGTTGAAGTGCTCTTTAAGCACCATACTTAAGCGGAAGTACTAAAGTATTCAAAAAAAGTTGTACTTAAGTATTGCAAGTAGTTTATTTTAAAATGTACTACTCAAGTACTGAAAGTAAAAGTACAAGTATTGTGTCATGTAGTAAAGCATCTCACCCTTCTCTTCCCTGCTTGTGCTTTTTTTCTCCGCAGCTTATTGGGTATTTATCTGCATGTTACAGTGATATCTGAAAGCTTTGTTTATGTCAGGGAGTTCCTGGAATGTCACATGATATGGCTCTTCTTCATGTGTTCCATATATGGACTAAATGTGCACAGGGCGCCCTCAGGCTGCCAGTATGGATTGAAAACACAGTATATCAGAGTATCCAAAGTTCATAATGATTACATCGGCCCATTTTGGGTATAAATTCAATAAATATTATTCCTCTCTATAGAAATCTGACGTAAACCTATGAAAATCTATCAATATTTGTCAGTCTGCACGAGCTAAAAGCCCTGACTGAGGGACCTTGTTTGGTCAAGCGCTTTCATGACGACTACACAGCAGTTTTTTTTCTGAATGGGAGCGGCTGACGTTCATAATTCATATTAAAGGTATCGACTTATTTTTTTATTACATAACTCCAGACACAAATTAAGACATAACTGTCACTATAAGTTTTTCAGAATAAAATAGTTGTCAAATACTGAAACTTGAGTCTTATATCTTTTTAATGATGTATAGTTGCCAAGGTAATAACATTAAATCTAAACAAAGAACGATTCAGTGCGTCGGCGTCCTCGCACATTCTATATGAATTGTCTTTCACTCCGACAAATGAAAATATGGACTCTATGTAGGGCCAGGGGTGTCCTTCCTCACCGCCATGATCACTCGAAGTTGAATGGTGTTTCTGGTTCTTCCATCTCGAAACAAACTAACAAATCTCAAATGTTCTCACTGGAGGCAGGCAGCAGAGCTAGAGGCAGAACGGGAGCGCGCGCGGTCTTCCTGATCGCTTGATTCGCTCAATGATGAGCCAGCTTCATCAAACCTGGTGACAGAGCCATCTACCGCTCTGGCAGTGATTATGTGGGTTTGGAATGATTCGTAACATTTTTATAATTGTAACGAGTAATGATGCAGCACATAAAAAATGTATCGGAGTAAAAGTATTAAACTCATCAAAAATATGTACTGAAGTAAAAGTGGAAGTAGGAGAAAAAAATAATACTCTAGTAGAGTACAGATACAGCCTTTTAGTACTTAAGTACAGTAGTGAAGTAGTTCTACTTCGTTACTATACATCTCTGCATATATTCAGCAACCCGAGCTTTATCATTTGTTCATTTGTATTATATATGTTTTTTTATTTGTTGAACATCAATAACATTTTTACCCTTAAATGGGTTTGGGAGTTTTTTGTATTTCCTAATTTGGGGAACAGACACAGTCTCTATATGATGATATCAGGGTGAAATGGGATTTATCTAACCTCAGTGACGTGAGACAGCTAGCTGACGGTCGGTTTAGCCAGTCAGTCTGCTTCCTGACCTGAGCCCCAAATCGTCATGTTTGAGCTCTAAGACTATGTGCTATATTACTAGAGAGAAGAGCAGCACCATCCCAGGAGGGATGAATACCATCTCTTTTCAACAGGTCAGGTCTGCCCCAAAAACTTTTCCAATTGTCTATGCATTCTATATTATTTTGCGGACACCACTTAGACAGCCAGCCATTGAGTTAGGACAGTCTATTAAGTATCTCATCACTCCGGCGAACAGGAAGGGGCCCAGAGCGAATTACAGTGCTTGACACATACTTGTGAGTTCACAAACGTTAATTTTAGTGATCTCCGACTGGTGAAGTCGAACATCATTAGTGCCGACGTGAATAATAATCTTAGAGAACTCACGATTAGCATTAGCCAGCACTATTAAATTTGCTATGATGTCAGGCACTCTGGCTCCCGGCAAACATGTGACTATGTTGGCTGGTGTCTCTTTTTTCACGTTCCGTGTAATAGAATCACCAATAACTAGGGCACATTCAGCAGGATTCTCAGTGGGTGTTTCACTGAGTCGGTTGAACCTGTTTAATGTTGTAATCGGAACGGAAGAGCGATGTTTTGTCCCGCGACTACAGCGTCTCATGGTCACCCAGTTGTCCTGCTGCATGGGCTCTTCAGCTGGAACCAAGCAATGTAGAGAGTTCACTAAGCTAGTCGTATCCAAAGCAGTATCTAAAGCCCTTGCACTCTTACTATCCTCGATTAAAGTTTGGATGCGTGTCTCTAGTTCTGAAATCTTCTCCGTCAGCCTGACTATCTCCCTGCATTTATCATATGTAAAGCCTTCACCGCTGACAGAGAAGGCTATATTATACATGTGACATGAAGTGCAAGTGACAATAACAGAAGACATTACTCACCGTGTTTGTTTACTGATCCTACTTACCACAGTTGTTTGATACACTCGTAAAAGGTGCGAGTGCGCGCGAGAGAGAAATAAAAAGACGGCAAGCACAGATGGCAGGTTAACAGGCTAGCGAGATACTAGCGTGTTTTGCTAGCGATAGCGATTTAGATAAAAGCTAGCAAGGTCAGATTAATGTGATAGGCAATATTAGACTATATCTAATATATGTTGATGAGTAAGTTATTTTTAGCAATATAAACAACAAGGAATGATAATAAATAGAGATTCAAAGCAGAAAGCTATACAGAGCTTACAGACACAAACCAGCAGCAAGGCAGACAGGAGCAATCGATCTGAAATCTGTGAGAGTGAGAGCAGCAGAATCCGATCAGCAGCTATATGCTGACTTCGTCATAGCAAGTCTACCAGCTACAGAGAAAAGACTCAGAGAGATCCAAGAACATCAAGACAATGATTCCATACTCCAGCAGCTAAAAAAATTGTGTGCTAGGATGGCCTGAAAAATACTCCATTGACAAAGCTTTCTAGCCTTACATGCCACTCTCATGAGAACTCTCTGTGCAAATTTGACTATTATTGAATGGAATCAGTGTTGTAATTCCATTGTCACTCAGAGTTGAGATGCTAAAAAAATTGCATGAGGGACATCATGGCATAACAAAGTGCAGGGAGAGAGCTAAACAGTCAGTTTGGTGGCCAGGTCTCAGTAAAGAGCTAACAAAAAATTGTTGAGAACTGTGACACATGTGCACGTGAGAGAACAAATCTCAGAGAAAGAATGCTGCCTACTGAATTTCCAATAAGGCTGTGGTCCACAGCAGGAGCAGATCTATTTCAAGGACAACAATATGTATTTGGTCATTGTGGACTACTTTTCTAGGTTCTTTGAGGTCACAAAACTGACGTCAACGACTTCGGAAGCTGTGGTTGAACACCTCAAATCCATCTTTGCACGTCATGGAATTCCAGAGGTGGTGCACTCGGACAAAGGTCTTTCCGTGTGTTTGCACAGGACTGGGGTTTCAACCATGTGACGTAGAGTCTTCATTTTCCACAAAGCAATGGAGAGGCGGAGCAAGCTGTGAGGACAATCAAGAATCTCCTCAAAAGGTCAAGTGATCCCTACCTTGAACTTATGGCTTGTGTAGTGATCTTTTTCTTTGTCGAAAAATTAGAAGCTCAGACCAGGAGACGGAGGAAGTTTTCCAAGCAGAAGTTCTTTATTGCTTGTCGGGTAGCTGCAGTCATTCCAACATCGTCTAAATTAAAGTATCTTTACATGGTATATTATAGGCATTTTAAGAGGAGGGACTTCTTAGTAGGTGGAGACAAATTCAAAACACACCCTACTCTGAGGGCCTTACCAATCCAATGGAATCAGCATAACTATTCAAATGCTGATAGTGGCCAGGAACTCTGGTTCCAAGAGCCATCCCAGAGCCATTAAAGAAAGTCTCAGTGATCAGACTCATTTAACTTACAATGGAGAAAACAGGATTTGCCAGATTCTCTTGCTGGAAACTGTTTCACAGCTGATATCATTTACCATCCTAACCTGAAATGCTAACTTCAACAAACAGAACTTTCTCTGTTTATATATGATAGTATTAGAAACTTAAATAAAACATTTAATTAAATTTGTATTCCTTCAATTCCCCCTTTGGGAGTTCTAAATAACTCCCACATAATATACAAATTTAAACACTTAAAAGTTCATTCTTATAACTTGCGTAAGTTACAGGCACATAGCTTGCTCTGTGTTGCTGTTTCTGCAATTGCATGCTTACACAGAAACAAACATGCAATTTTAGGGTCCGTGACATCCCTACGGGTAATAGTCTTTTCTGGTAGGAACTGTGATTTTCTCGTGAGAGGCGTGATTCATATGTTGAATAAAACACTTGATACTGTGGACGCATAGATAGTACACCAGTAGAACAAACAACAACATAATTGCTATTTCCTTTATCCACAGCCAGGGTTTACCAATCAAGTTTCCGAACCATGAAGAATTATCTTCAGTCATCTGGTGTAATTTTGCTGAAAGATCAAGAATGTCTTGTTGGACCATCATGTTTTGTGCACAAGTGAGTCCTGGAATGCAACCATCTTCGGATGTGACCTGCAAACATTGTTTCCAGCAAACAAGGCGTTTTTGACATATTAATCAGCTCTAAGAATATGTTGTTTCTGGAGTCCGGACTTTGTGCGATCTTCATGATGTGTAGTAGTAGGACAATCTTGATCATGTCGATGGATGACTGAAGATTTCGTCGTCTCTGCGTTGTGTATTTTTTTCTTTTCTTTATCCTTTTGTGATAGTTGGCTCGGAAGTGGGTCTAGTTGTTTCTTGAGGTTATGTCTTCATACGCAGACGAGGAGGTCGGGGCGTATGGGTCTCGGGTCAGCAAGTGGTACCTGCACAGAGGAAGAGAGAAAACAAAAGACAGGAGAGCAGTATTTGTTCAAACACTAGGGTTGTAAACTTTTTCCCGCGTCTGCTATTTTTGTTCCTTCTTTCCCTATTTTCTGAATTATTTTGACACCTAAATAGAACGCAGTGAGGTGAGGATGGATTACAGGATGGGAAGGCCTATGAGGGATTCTTCACCGAAGGGTTGGCCCCCGACGCCTGTTGCAATCGGTTCTTCCCTCGGCTCCCCACTGGTTCGTGTCCTATCCTATCCCTGTTGGAGCAGGAACAACCTTACAGTGTGACATTAGTCCAGGTTTTTTCTTCCCTGACACAATCCTGCAGCTGCTGTAATCAACATCACTTAATGTGGTCCATGCCACTCTAATGGCTTGTTTCTGAGTTATTTTCAATTACTTGAGCTGAACCGTCAACAAACAACTCAAATTCTGAATTCTCTATGGGAATCCCTTCCACTTCCCTCGAAGGTGTGTATGTAAGCGCAACACAATCATGAGTCATCTCTCCTTCAGCCTCCAACACAAATTCAGTCATTGCAGACATCATACATGAGGATGGGTGAGTGACAGGTGCACGTTGTCATTCATCAATGTGGACACTGCATGAAGGCATTTTACATTTACAGTCTGACCTAAAACCATTACTGATGAAGGGCCTGTGCTGTAGCATAACATTTAAGGCTGTGAGTTTACTTAACCAGTGTTCCCCAAAGGAAGGGTGAGATTGTCACTTTCCTTTTGTTCTATTAAACAAAAATAAGTCTTTCATCTTTGTTGTAAGTTAGTGGGGAAATTAAGCACTCACAGCCCAAATGGTTAACAACTAAAACAGCTGCCCAACGAGCTTAATGACGAGGGGACAGGCTGTTTCAAAGCAGCCAGCAGGCTGAGCAGAAGCTGAGTTACATTGTTAGTTTCTCTAACATTCTTTTTGTTTTTTCTACATTCTTTTCCCCAATGTCCATGTTTGCCACAATAATAACAACTGCTGCCCTCTCTCTTAGGACATTTGCGTTTCTGTTGCTTCTCTGCGTTGACCTTAAAGGATGCTGCTGCAATGTTTACTCTCTCTTTAACATCAGAATCTCTTTCCCAAGTAGCTAACCTGTCTAGGTTACTTTGCAGGGTACTGGTAGCCCATGTGACGTCTAAGAAAGGCAATGCATTTCTATGCTCTGACAAAAGACCATCATACCATGTGCGAACTAATGGCCCATTGTCATTTAACACCTTCTCTGAAGTGTCTGCTATGCCACTGTAAGTTACAGCTGACTGACAAAATCTTTCTGTGTACTGACTAACAGTTTCATGCTTCTTCTGTACACAACTAGTGATTTTTGACCAGTCTACTTTTGGTCCAACAATGTTCTTTAACACTCTCATAACTTCCTCTCTCAAGTCATCTTTTCTGGCATTTTGAAACTCAAAATAGTTTACAGCATTTTCAAAATCACTGAATTCTGACTCAGTCAAGATCTGTGATATTAGCTGGGTGACTTCAGCTAGAGACATATCGTAGAGCCGCATCTTTCTGGACAATTCTCTCCTAAACTCAGAAAAAATTCTTTGCACTGATGGCAAATTTTCAGCGATTCTCTCGATTTCTTTAGGACCTAAAGATAATTTGACTGCTTGTAGCTGCAGTATGGGGGTTACAGATTGAACAGAGTCAATCCCTTTTGCCCTAGTCTGAGCCTTTTGTCTTGCTCCACACACTTCAAATGCATTTACATCTTCTATCAAACCAGAATTTCTAGTGTTTTCTAGTCTACAGAAAGACTGTAAATCAGGATAGCTTTCATCTGACTGTTGGTCTTCAGAGTCACATTTGGTTGAGGCCTGATTATGGCTCACCTTTGTCTTGAAACAGGACACTTGAGTCTGCAATTGTTTGTTTTGTTCATTTAACTTATCAATACACCTAGTTTGTTCTTGTGCAATGGATAAGCTATATTCTCTATGGCAACAGATTATGCCTTTCATGTTTTTCTTTCTGATACATGCACCTAACACCTTCTTGCATTCTTCAATAGACCAAACTTTGTCTGGATCAATATCAAATTTCTTTGTCAAATCCAATCTAACTGACTCAGTCACTATGGAATCAATTTTCTCTCCTAACAATGACTTGAACTCACTGTCTGTCCATAAAGGGCTAGCTAGTCCATTTTTCTCAGTTGATGGAACTAGCCTAGCATTTCTTCTAACCATTTTGTGGATTTCTTTTGTTACCACACAATCAAAAAATAAACTTCTCTGATCAACAGAGGGTATACTTGTTAACACAGATCAAATCTTGTTAAACTTCCTTGTTACCAACACATCACAAACTATTAGCATGTTACGCTAATCTTCCCTAAAAGAAAAACTGCAAAAGGATCTTTCACCTTCTTAACTTTTAGAGGATAAAACAAACAAAAACACTAAATCTTCTCTGATCAAAAGAGGCTACACTCGATAACACAGTTAACCTTCCTTGCCCAGAGCAAAGGGTAACACACAAAATATTAGCACGTTACGCTAATCTTCTCTAAAAGGAAAATGCAAAGGATCTTTCACCTTCATAACTTTTAGAGGATATACACATCCCTGTTTGAACAGAGGTTCACCAATATTAACACGTAATGTTAACCTTCCCTAACTTTAGAGGATACCTTCTCTAGCAACGTAGAGGCTATACTTTCATCTTTAAAATAAATTTTTAAAGGGTAACTTTGTTAGTCAAACACTGCAGCTGTCTGATAACTGTTCTCTGACGGCACAGAGATTTGTACTGGTCTTCAGTGGTTCTTTGAATAGAGTGAAACTCACCGAATCGTTGTTTGAATGAAAAGATTCAGTCTGGAAAACTCAGTCAGCTTTGTTGAGGTCCAGTTGAGATTCAGTTCTGGAACTCAGTCAGAAAGTTCATTCTTTGTTGAGATCTTTGTGGCTTGAAGTTCTGGAAATCAGTCTTTGTTGAGATCTTTGTTTCAAATCTGGAGGAAGCTGGAAAGATTCAGTCTGGCAATCTTTGTTTAGCTGGATGTTTCAAAATTCAGTCTGGAGACTTAGTCAGCTTTGTTGAGATCTTTGAGCTTTGAAGTTTCAAAAGTTCATTCTTTGTTGAGTTTCAGTTTCTCCATCCGGGTCACGGCACCATCTGTAGTGATCTTTTTCTTTGTCGAAAAATTAGAAGCTCAGACCAGGAGACGGAGGAAGTTTTCCAAGCAGAAGTTCTTTATTGCTTGTCGGGTAGCTGCAGTCATTCCAACATTGTCTAAATTAAAGTATCTTTACATGGTATATTATAGGCATTTTAAGAGGAGGGACTTCTTAGTAGGTGGAGACAAATTCAAAACACACCCTACTCTGAGGGCCTTACCAATCCAATGGAATCAGCATAACTATTCAAATGCTGATAGTGGCCAGGAACTCTGGTTCCAAGAGCCATCCCAGAGCCATTAAAGAAAGTCTCAGTGATCAGACTCATTTAACTTACAATGGAGAAAACAGGATTTGCCAGATTCTCTTGCTGGAAACTGTTTCACAGCTGATATCATTTACCATCCTAACCTGAAATGCTAACTTCAACAAACAGAACTTTCTCTGTTTATATATGATAGTATTAGAAACTTAAATAAAACATTTAATTAAATTTGTATTCCTTCACTTGCCAAGCTCCTCATGGGAAGGAAAATAAGGACACTAGTTCATGTGATCCCGTCTCAGCTCTGTCCAAAGTGTGCAGCTTTGGAAAAGCTGAAAAAGAAAGAACTAACATACAGAAACAAAACTTCGACCGAAAACACAAAGCACATAACTTAAGAGCATACATCCTGTTGAGACATTAGCTGAGGCCCAGGGAATGGAGACTTCACCCCAAGGTGAGTATTTGGCCAAGCAGAAGTGGATCTGTTTGCGTCTCAGGATACGACATAGTGTCCACTTTGGTTCTCTCTTACTCACCAAGCCATGGGACAGACATGACCGATGCTACGTCTGAAAGCTTTTCCCCCAATCATTCTGCTCCCAGGAGTTCTGGAGAGAGTCTGTTGGGACGGAGTCAGTCTATTACTAGTAGCGCCGTTCTGGGTGACACGAGTATGGTTCTCGGATCTTGTTTACCTCCTTGACGGCTCTCCCCTGGAGATTCCGATCAGGAGGGACCTTCTGTCTCAGGCAGGGGACACAATCCATCACCCCCGTCCAGAGCTATGGAAGCTATGGGTTCGGCCCCTGAGGGGGTCCAACTCATAGACTCAGGTCTCTCAACTGAGGTTGTTGAGACCATACTTCACTCCAGAGCTCTCTCGACAAGGAAACTGTACACATTAAAGTGGAGAGTGTTCACTTCATGGTGCGGGATGTGACAGTGGGATACAGTTAACTGCCCGGTTGGTTCAGTGTGTTCTGGAAGGATAATCTTTCTGCAGGGCTATCCCCTTCCACACTGAAGGTGTACGTGGCAGCCATAGTTGCCTACCATGTCCCTTTTGGTGGTGTATCACTGGGGAGAAAGCCATTGGTGACATGTTTCCTCCGTGGAGCTTTGAGGCTGAGACCTGGAAGCAGGACCAGAGTTCCAGCTTGGGATCATCTGCTGCTCCCATCGAGCCCACTGAGACTGTTCCAGAAAAGTTTCTGACCCTTAACCCTCTGGGGTCTGAGGTGTTTTCTGGGACCTGGAGGTGTTCTGACATGCTCTGACATTTGTGCTTATTTCTGTTACTTGTGACATTTTCATGGCTAAAGTCTAATTACACTGTATTCAGCACAAACTCTGCTACAATAATATGTGAGCAGCATATTAATAGACTACAGCATATATAAAAACTGATGCAGCAAAATGCGTCTCTACGACATGTCATTGGCAGAAGTCACACAGCTGATGTCAAAAATTCTAACTGAATCTGAATTCAACAGTTTTGAGTCTGCTGTAAACAATTCTGATTTTCAACATGCCAGAAAAGATTAATTTTGAGAGGGAGTACTGAGAGTGTTAAAGAACATTGTTGGACCAAACATGGACTGGTCAAAGATCACTAGTTGTGTACAGAAGAAGGATGAAACTGTGAGTGAGTACACTGAAATATTTTGTCAGTCAGCTGCAGCATACAGTCGGATAGCTGACACTGCAGAGAAGGTGCTAGATGATAATGGTCCACTAGTTCGCAAATGGTTTGATGGTCTTTTGTCAGAACATAGAAAGGCATTGCCTTTCTTAGACTTCACATGGTCCAATAGAACCCTGCAAAACAACTTGGACAGTTTAGCTACTTGGGAAAGAGACTCTGATGTCAAGGCAAGAGTAAAAATTGCAGCAGCATCCTTTACCATTGCTGCAAATGCACCAGAATTAGCCAAAAGGCTATTTTTCATCCGTTGTCCCTGGACAAATCTTAAAAGTGTCTACCTAAAAAAAAAAGAAGAAGATTACAGTGAACAATACAAATATAAAAGCAGTAAAACATATATAACTCTTCAAATTTTGTTTATAAATACAGTGTAAAAGTTTATCATAGTAAAATTATATTACACATTGAACAGCAGAGACACAAGTGGCAGCACGGTTGGGTTGAGGGAAGATACATATTCTTATTAATGCAGACATGTCTGATGTATTATGAACCAGTTTTTTTAATGCTTTTTGAACAGCGTGTATGAGGTGAGTTCTCTGATGTTCTGAGGGACAGAGTTCCACTCCTGTGCTGCTGTGACTGAAAAGGCACTCTGACTAAATGCACTTTTCCGCAGAGGAACAACACAGTCTCCTCGGGCCGACCCTCGTGTTACTCTCTATGTGGTGTTCCTGATGTTTACAAACTGACTGAGTGGAGGAGAAGACAGACCATGGATGATTTTGTATAACAGACAGAAGTTTGAATACTTGATGACATTTTCCCAACTTAAAAGCTTATGCTTTTTTAAAATGGCACAATGGTGATATCTTGATGTTTATATATCCAGAAATTTGATTGTCTGTTTGTAAAGTGACTCTAAAGATTTTAGTGTTGTTTTATTTGCCTGTGACCAGGTTGTAAGACAGTAAGTGATGTGAGACAGAACCATACTGCACATGAACATTTTAGCTGCCTGAAGTGACAAGTGTGATATTATGAACCAAAAATTTGTGATATTAAATTTGACTCGATTGCAGACCTTTTTTATCTGTGATTTAAAATTTAGTTTAGAGTCTATTAAGATTCCTAGGTATTTGAATTCTGACACAACTTAAATTTTTTCCCCTGTCACATAAATATCTGCCTGATTAATTGCAAAGTTTGATTTAGAAATGTACATTGAAACTGTTTTATTTACATTAAGTTTTAAGCTGGATTGATTTAGCCATTCGGAGACATGGGCCATAGACTGTGTGAGTTTTTCAACAACTTGTTTTGTGTTTTTACCATGGGTATAAATGACTGTATCATCTGCGTACATCTGAATATAGACGTCTAGACAAACTGAAGGGAGGTCATTTATATAAAGTGAAAATAGCAGAGGCCCCAAAATAGAACCTTGAGGTACCCCTGTGGACATGGCGAGGGGCGGTGAGTGGTAATCACTGATCCTGACTGACTGTGAGCGATTCGATAGATATTATTCTATCCATTTTATTGCATCTGAGGAGAAGTTAAATTTGATTAGTTTGGTTAATAATATTTTATGGTTTACAGTGTCAAAGGCTTTTTTAAAATCGAGAAACACAGCTCCAACCACGCCACCTTTATCAAGTAAATGTTTGATATTTTCTATGAAAAAACAATTAGCAGTTTCCGTGGAGTGTTGAGTTCTGAAACCAAATTGCATTGAATGAATGGAAAGTGTGGTGGTATTCAAATGTGTTATTATTTGTTTGGAAATTAGTTTCTCTGCGACTTTTGACACTGTATGTATGATGCTGATTGGTTTGTAATTGTCCAATGACAATGGATCTCCATTTTTGAGAATTGGAACAACAGCAGCTTACTTCCACACACTTGGAAATACTGCCTTAATAAAGGAGAGATTGACAATTTTGGTTACTGGTGTTAATAATGTGGAACTGAGTTCTTTCAGCAAGCACATATCTATTCCAAATATGTCTCTAGTTCTGGTAGCTTTTAGTGTTCTTATTGTCTGTAAGACTTCAGATTCTGTGACTGTGCCTAGGTTGAAATTGGCTCTGAATTAGTTATCGGACAAATATTTAGATTGTTAGATGGGAATTTTTGGGCAATAGTGGATACAGATTCAATAAAAAGGCATCTGCAACTTTGTTTGTGTTATTTGTAATTTCTCCATTTATCTTAATTTCTAAAAGTTGTTTCCTTTTTGTGTCCTGTCCTACAAGTTTTTTCAGTTGGTTCCAAATTGTTTTAGAATCCCCTTTTGCATTTTCTATTATAGTCAAGAAAAAATCTGTTTTGGCCTTGCGTATAGCTTTAACAGTCTTATTCCTCAATGTTGTAAACAGATTTTTAGCACTAGCTGACTTAGTTTTAATTGCATTTTTTAACGCAAGATCCCTCTCTTTCATTTGTTTGAATATGTCAGAGTTCATCCAGGGAAGTATGTTTTTATTGCGTTTGTGTTTAACTTTACAGCTAAAATCTTTAATTGTTCTCTCAATTGTCGCTACAAAAGATTCACAGTCCATTTCAACAATATGTGATCCCAGTCAATTTGCTGGACAGCACTATTAAATCCTTCCTGGTGTTTTTTTGGGATTCCAACAAACTCACACTCTCTGACAGAATAACTAAATCTCTTTTTTGAGAGCTTTCTGGCCACAAGGATCAAATTGTGATCAGAAAGACCAGCTAACATATTGTATGACTTAAATATTCTCTCAGGTCGGTTGGTAAATGCTAAATCAATCTGGGTGCTGCTTGATGTGGTGATTCTTGTGGGCCCTTTGATCATTTGGACTAGATCAAATTTGTCAGTTATTTTTTAAGCTTTTTTCTATCTGATGTGTCCTCCCAGTTTATGTTGATATCCCCCAAAATAATGGTCTCTTTGTTTAAATTAGATTCTTTCAGTAATTTTTCAAACTTTTCATAAAAAATGGCATCTGAAGACAGGGGGAGAGGGGGAGGGGGGGGGGGGGGGGCATATACCACAATGATTGTGAAAGACATTTATGGTGATAGTATGATATTTAAGCCCAAGCATTCCAGTTCATGATCATTCAGCCATTGAATTTCCTGACACTGAATATTATTTTTTATGTATATGATGACACAACCACCCTTTGATCCTTCTCTGTCTCTCCTGAACATATTATAGCCAGGGATGTATAGTGCTGCAGAGGGGGCATTGTTGTAGAGCCAGGTCTCAGATAGAC
This sequence comes from Gila orcuttii, assembly GCA_026230005.1. Lineage (NCBI taxonomy): Eukaryota > Metazoa > Chordata > Actinopteri > Cypriniformes > Leuciscidae > Gila > Gila orcuttii. Next base: position 53,557,158 of record JAPDVR010000001.1, on the reverse strand, counting down.
AGAGATAATTCAAATTTGAGTTAAGTAATAGGTGATTAACTTGTTCTGTTTTTGAACCAGCAGACCTTTGGGTTTTGCTTTAGGGTCCCAAACTATTTTCGAGTGATTGGCAGTTCATGTCAATCACTTCATGTCAATCGCTACCCCTGGATTGAGCCGCTTCCTGTTTACAGTCGTTACCATGGTGACGGAGCGGCCATTCAGGAAATTTTGTTGTTGTTGTGTGTCTGGATCATGCCTCCCGCTCCCATGCGAGGCCAAGGCTGCACCGCGCTGTTGTCCCACGGACTCGCTCCTGAAGCTTCTGCCCGACGCACCGACACACACCCTCGGACCAGGAGTTTCCCCGTGCAGTGCCCGACAGACCACCACTGTACCGCGCCATCCACACCATCGCCCCCGCCTCCCCGGACAGACAGCTCGGCCACAGTTGACGATGGGAACAGAGGAAGGAGAGGATCAGGAAGTTGTGCAGAGGAACACGGAGATGTACCTGAACATACCTGTAAGGTAGGAGTGACGCGTTTGTCCTCTGTACGTGGGTTAGCCTCACCTGGCGTCTCGCAGTGGTGCGGGCCTGGGCACGGGTGGATTTCTCCGGATAACATCAAACATATGGCGATAATAAGTCCAGTTGTCAGAGATGATTGAGTCGGTGTTGTTGATTTAGTCCTCTTGGTAAAATTATTGTAAAGTGGTGGGTAGAACAAAGTCACAGCCAGTGTGTAGGTTCCATAGGCATGCTTGCCTTTGCCAAATCATTGTTTGTTTGTTTGTTTGTATCCCAGGTCTTCATATTTTGACGTTTTGTCATTTAAATGAAGCAGTGGAAAGATGTTACCAACCATCCGAGCTGGATCAATATGAATAGGCTTTGAAATCTGTGTGAGCAAACAATAGACTAGGAGCACTGTGACAGACCCTCTCCCACCTGCAGCCATCTTGAATCCTTTTTTACTAACTATAAGTAACTTTGCAACTACGTCATTGAATCGAATGATTCAATGACGAATGAATCATTGAATCAAATGATTCCACAACAAAGTTACTTGCCCATCTGCCTACTGTTTCCATCACTCCAGAGCATGTTTTCAAGGTGTATGGCATTCCATTTTCTTTAATGCCAAAATTATCAAAGAACTGGGTTTTGTCCAAAGACCTATTGCTTTGTTTCATCCGGGACAGCATAAGCTTTGATAGCCTTTTTTTCTCCAGCTGGATATACTCTGACAAGATAAATTTTGGAGTATGATCTTGAGCTTGTTCTGTTCCCACAAATTTCAGTGCATTTGGATGTCACTGACAAGGAATCCATTGTTTGTTGCTCCCCGCCCTGGTCTTCAGTCGAGGCACATTTGCTAATTTTTCAAGGTGCTGGACCTGGATGTAAGGCAGTAGGATGCTGATTGCTGTAACATTCTTTACACTGTACAAGTCTATCGCAGTTTTTGGCAAAATGTCTGGATGCTGCACAGCATCTGAAACAGATGTTAATGTCTTTTGAGGTAAGTTTTCATCTCTGTAGACTCAGAATTAAGCCTTTTCCCCCGTTATTATTTGATTCACGGGACCGGACACCAGTTATCTTGCCAAGAAAAAATCTTTATTCCTATATGTCAGAAGAAAAACTTGAGCAGATGTTGTATTCATGCCAGTCTATGCGTTTTCATGTTTCTCTGCTGTAGTACAGTAAGGATTGAGCTTAAATACACAACTGAGCGACTTTCAACTTCCTTGTAAGGTAGAAAAACATATTGCTTATGTTTAAGAATGAAATGTATACCTAATGGTACAATCCACCTTCCACATTAGACTATTTCTCAGTGTATACATTAGTGGTATACAAATGGTACATTTGCATCAGTTGAAACATTCCTTTCTTGCAAAGAGCATACCAACTGTACACATTTGAAGTATAATCATCATTGGAACATCTCTGCTAAGTGAACATTGCAGTTTACTCATACCTTTAAGCAGAATACATAATCCTCCCAGCTACCCTCCTTGTGTCTAAAATATGTTCCTTAAACAAGTTCATGCAATCTATAGTCTACTAATGCATTTTAAACTTCATAAGATAATACAACTGATTATGAATACTAAATAAAGAAATACTAATACAGATACACAATATTAAATAATGAAATTATATTCAAAGATGAAATTTTAGTCTTCAATCTCATCTAATGTTTTGCCTCTGAAGCTTCAGCATTTCCTCAATGGATGGGAATTGTTATGCAGAGGACATTGCTTATAAGAGTCATTTACCTTTTCCTCTGAAGCCTTTGGACAAGTCTCAAGCAAAACTTGGATCGTTACAGACTTTAGCCTGATCACAGACAAACCTCACAAAGACTGAAAATGGAGGGTTAAGGGTAAGGAGGGTAAGGTTTTGTTCTTTATACTGTGTTCCTAATGTGATCCATTTCTCTTATAGGTATAATGTAAGTGTAGCGTGTAGCGCACCACGTAACTGATATGCTACACCTAGCAATAATATTCAATATGGGCCAATGTGATCAGAAGTAAGGAACGTCTTCTGGAGGGAGGAAATGACGAATGCAGGTGAGTGAATAGTTGACAATTTTGCTCTCTTTGTATTTTGTTTCAGTTAAAATTAATCACATATGAACAATTAATCAATAACAGTCAGTAAATAAAAGAAACACTGTCATCACTCTTCTATTGTTTTCTTCTAGGCTGAAAGATTCAATACTCAACAGCTTCAATTCAATGAAGCGTCACACTTTTCATTCAATGTGTGAATAAAGTAAACTCAAAACCCAACACTGTGTCTGTCTCTTTCACTCTGATCAAAGCAAATCACAATAACAAAACAAAACATTACATTAAAAAACCCAAATGTACAAAAATTAAATGTAAATATATATTCAATTCGACCCAACAAAGATTAAGATTCAGAATTTCTTCCAACAATTCACTTTTTTCCCCCAAAAAAACAGTATATCCAACTATATGAATTGGAATTACTGAATCCAACGAATTTGATTCAATTGAACAGAGTCCTGAATCAAATGACTCAATCGATCAGAGTTCGCGAATCAAATGTCTCAGTTTGAAGAGTCTTGTGGCTCTCTTTCGATCAGTTTGAGTTCCAAAAGATAAAGTCTCTCCTTTTTAAAGGTAAAAATTAGGGTCTTTTGCATCCAAAAAACCAAGGAAAATCAGAACTGTCCTACCATTCAATGGTCTCAAAGCACAGATCAAAGCGGAAACGGTCCATGGGCAGCCAGCTCGCCATTTGTGCACATATAACCATGTCGTTCAATCAGACGATTCCTCTTCAGGAGATTATATTTGGTACAAAGCAGGAAACTCTCACAGGGAATCACGTTAGATAGAAACATAGAACACACAAAAAAAAAACAGCCTTGCAAAAGACAAGGCAACGCAACAATCAGTATCTGATTCAAGCACTTTTTGTAACAATCATATACATATCTCAAATAACACATTAACTTAACTTCTCGACAGTTATTAAACTCATCAACTCTTATAAATCAATCGCACTCATTTTATGACACAATTAGCATTTCTTTTTCCTTTTTTTATACATGTGGTAGCTTTAGCCCACGTGCTATTCAATTCAGCTCACGCATTACACGCGGCCTGCTCAAACTCTCTTACTGAATCATTTCAGAAATTTTGGCATGTCTTTCATATGTGTCACGCAGTCACCAGATCAGCACTCTCCCCGGACTTCTGATTCACCGCACCTGCATGTCATCAACCACTCACACTATAAAGAGACACTTCCCCTTCACTTCCTTGTCTGGTCTCGTCCTTTCCTGACATACAGACTCTTCTACTCACCTGTAGATCACCTACCTGAGACTTTACCCTCGTATCACCGATCGCCAGTCATCCGTCATCCGTCTTCTGTCTTCTATCTCCCGTCATCCACCTGCCGTATCCTGTTCCACCATCTGCAAACAAAGATCCATATTACCATCCAGCTAAGTGTTATATCCAGTTCTGATTCTCTGCAAACTTACCAGTCTCATCTGCTGTTCCACTCCATCCCTCTGTTGGATTGACTCCACGTGACGTGTTGAGATAGGCAAGCCCCGGTAAGTAGTGTAAGGGAACTCGGTTCAATATAACTCAAATGTGACTGAATTACAGTGAATAACGACCAAATTAATATGTAAATGATTCAAAATTAATATTTAACACTTTATCAACAATTCGTCCACCGATAAATTGAGATTAGAGTATTTTGTCAATTCTGGACAGAGTATTATCCCGTGGTCTATGGTTTAATATCATAAAATTATGATCACTGATTATGAGCAAAGTAACAAAATCTACAGTTTAAGGCAGTAACTTGTAAGGACACACCACTGTCACAGTGTCTGGTTGTGTTCCCTTGTCTATCACTAGAGGTCCTCGTTCTCACGGTGTCCTTCACATTTGACTTCAATTCCCAGCATTCTGTCTGTCACTGTCACTCATCAGTTCATTGCACTCAGCTGTTCCCCGTAATCATTGTTCCCAGCTGTTCTGTGTTAGTCTTGTTAAATATGTGTATATAACCCTGTCTGTTTCAGTGTGGTTCATGGAGTCCTTGTATATTGTCCCCAGACTTCCGTTGTCATTTCGAGCCTGTTTCTAGTGTTTGTCTTTTATGTTTTTGGATTGCCTTTTTGGATTTTGACCTTTGCCTGGACTGGTTGTGAGTACGGATTACCCTTTAAATAAAACTGCTTTTGGATCTCTATTCCCCGTGTGTGCGTGTCGTGACAGAAGGACTCCGTCACAAAGAGATCCAGCATGATGGGGTTCCGTATCCTCCCTCCTACCACGGAGAAAGAGAGGATGGGTCGTGTCCAAAATTTGATGAGCCTTCGTCAGCAGTGACTGCCGGTGGGTTGCATAGCCCAGTCATTTTGGACGCTCTCGAGGGGAATGGGATACAGTGAGGCAGCATTAAAAGACATTTTTAATACCTGTCTTGATGACCCATTGCCGGGGTGGGAAATGAAGGGTCTGGAAGTCTTAGACTTTTGGAGTTTTACCAGATACCTTGAGTATCGGAGCCTCGCCATGCCGACGCCGCCACGAGTCCGGTGGTCCCTGTTCCGGTGGTCCTGAATCCGGTGGTCCGGAGAAGGAGAAGGAGGAGACCGGTTCCGTCTGCCCAGTCAGAGAATGTTCACGTCACGTCTGCCCAGCGAGAGACTGTTCATGTCACGTCTGCCCAGCGAGAGACTGTTCACGTCACGTCTGCCCAGCGAGAGACTGTTCACGTCACGTCTGCCCAGCGAGAGACTGTTCACGTCCCGTCTGCCCAGCGAGAGACTGTTCACGTCCCGTCTGCCCAGCGAGAGACTGTTCACGTCCCGTCTGCCCAGCGAGAGACTGTTCACGTCCCGTCTGCCCAGCGAGAGACTGTTCACGTCCCGTCTGCCCAGCGAGAGACTGTTCACGTCCCGTCTGCCCAGCGAGAGACTGTTCACGTCCCGTCTGCCCAGTCAGAGACTGTTCACGTCCCGTCTGCCCAGTCAGAGACTGTTCACGTCCCGTCTGCCCAGTCAGAGACTGTTCACGTCCCGTCTGCCCAGTCAGAGACTGTTCACGTTCCGTCTGCCGGTGGTGGTGGCGCAGTGGATAAGACACATGCCTTTGGTGTGAGAGACCCGGGTTCGAATCCACTGTGAGACACCAATGTTTCCCTGAGCAAGACACTTAAACCCTAGTTGCTCCAGAGGCGTGCGACCTCTGACATATATAGCAATTGTAAGTCGCTTTGGATAAAAGCGTCAGATAAATGTAAATGTAATGTAAATGTCTGCCTTCATGGACCTGGACTATCTGGAGCGTCTGGCTCGGATCCTGGACATGCCCGTGTCTGCTGTTCCAGAGCCGGAGCCAGAGTCTCCTGTTCCAGAGCCGGAGCCAGTGTCTGCTGTTCCAGAGCCGGAGGCAGAGCCAATGCCCGTTCCAGAGCCGGAGGCAGAGCCAGTGCCCATTCTAGAGCCAGAGGCAGAGCCAGTACCCGTTCCAGAGACGGAGGCAGAGCCAGTGCCGTCTGACTTCATGGACCATGACTATCTGAAGCGTCTGGCCCGGATCCTGGACATGCCCGTGTCTCCTGTTCCAGAGCCGAAGCCAGTGTCTCCTGTTCCAGGGCCGGAGCCAGTGTCTGTTCCAGGGCCGGAGCCAGTGCCCGTTCCAGAGCCGGAGGCAGAGCCAGTGCCCGTTCCAGAGCCGGAGGCAGAGCCAGTGCCCATTCCAGAGCCGGAGGCAGAGCCAGTGCCCGTTCCAGAGCTGGAGCCAATGTCTGTTCCAGCGCCAGAGCCAGTGTTTGTTTCTGTGTTTGTTCTTGTGGCTGTTCCTGAGCCGGTGTCTGCTGTTCCTGGGCCGGTGTCTGCTGTTCCTGGGCCGGTGTCTGCTGTTCATTAGCCGGTGTCTGCTGTTCATGAGCCGGTGTCTGCTGTTCATGAGCCGGTGTCTGCTCCGCCCTGGCAGCCCGAGGGGTCTTCGCCGCCCGAGGGGTCTTCACCGCCCTGGCCGCCCGATGGACTGTCCGCTTCGCCCTGGCCGCCCGATGGACTGTCTGCTTCGCCCTGGTTCCCGGTTAAGCCCTCACCCCTTGTTCCTGTCTCCCTTCACGGACCTGGCCCACCATCCCTCCCCCTGATCCTCCACCGTTCCACCTCCCTCCCGAACTCTTGTGTCGTGTTTTAGTGTTGTCGTGGAGCGTCTGGTAGCCGCTCCGTAGAGGGGGGGTTATGTCACAGTGTCTGGTTGTGTTCCCTTGTCTATCACTAGAGGTCCTCGTTCTCACGGTGTCCTTCACATTTGACTTCAATTCCCAGCATTCTGTTTGTCACTGTCACTCATCAGTTCATTGCACTCAGCTGTTCCCCGTAATCATTGTTCCCAGCTGTTCTGTGTTAGTCTTGTTAAATATGTGTATATAACCCTGTCTGTTTCAGTGTGGTTCACGGAGTCCTTGTATATTGTCCCCACACTTCCGTTGTCATTTCGAGCCTGTTTCTAGTGTTTGTCTTTTATGTTTTTGGATTGCCTTTTTGGATTTTGACCTTTGCCTGGACTGGTTGTGAGTACGGATTACCCTTTAAATAAAACTGCTTTTGGATCTCTATTCCCCGTGTGTGCGTGTCGTAACAACCACGAGGCAATTGTATATATGTAAAGTCAAACAATACTTTATTGAACTACTCTAATACACACAAACTAATCTTATGAAAAACACACAAACATTCATTCAAACAGTGACAGGGAAAAGTGATTATATTAACGGAGGATGAATGGAGTCCCAGATGCAGAGCCGATCCTGACCTCCCTGCGGAGCCCTAAGCAAAATTCTGTTAAGGGGCCCTCCTGCCTGAACCGTGAGCCATGTAAATCATTTGCCATTACCACACAGTCACACCTGACACCCCAGTGCTCCCACTACAATCCTCCCTCCTTTAACTAGAACTAGTGAAAATGCAATTCCTGATATCAGAAATAGACGTTGTTACTACTAAAAAGGTCATTATTAATATCAAGAATTCACATTTTAAATAGTAAAAATGTAATTATTGATATCAAAAATGCATATCCTGTGAATGAATAAAAGCTAAAATGGCTTGCCAAAGCATGTCACTGTGTTTTAAATGATAAAAGCAATACTTGATGGTTATTTACGGAGGGATGTGCATCCATTTTGACCAGTATGTCCAGCCAATCAACATTTTAAATTCAATATGGCCTATAAATTATTAGTCAATACATTGCTTTCCATCTTGCATTATTGCAGTGTTGTAACTAAACCTTGACTGAGAGACTAGATAATCATTGTCTTGTTTTGTTTTAAAAGTATGTACGCCTATAATGAGTGCCATCACGCCCATATATTGTATAATCGGACAAAAAGACAAAGATACTAGACTGTGAATTTAAAGACTTTAATGAGAGAAAGAACTACATTCACTGAAGCATTGCAAATTACAAAATAAAAATAACAGTGAAATATAAAACTATTCATTTAAAATTGTTCAATATATATTAGAAACAATATTAAGTTTATTGCAAAGTATGCATACATATATTAAAGTATTTTGAGAGCATAGTGAGAACTACAGGAATAGGAATTTACTGTACACAGCATCATGGGCAATGTAGTTGAAATAAGTTGAAATATTTTGAACGGAATGTTCCAACAAAAGCACATTTCAACCTCATAGCTCACAACAGGTCTATCTTTAAAAGTTTATTGTTAAAAATATTTAAATATGCTATTTAATTTTATTATTATTATTATTTGTTCACTGACTATTTTGTGTACATGGAATATTTTAAACGGTTATATAATGTCTTATATAATAATCTTTTTTCTTAGACACTACCATTCTGTGCACACACACACACACACACACACACACACACACACACACACACGGCCTTGTGTGATGTTGGTCATGTGAATGTTTGTGTACATGTGTGAAGGTCATCTGTAAAGAAGAGGCTGTCTTTCTTAGTTAGCCACATTGTTTGTCTGAATGTCTCACTGCTGGAGCGCCATAATGAAAATTCGATATTGTCGTGTGCTGTGTCTCTATCACAGACTCTCCTGTCATGTACATTAAACTCCATATGAAGAAAAATGTGTCTTGAATTTGTCAATAAAAAATGATAATGGCTTCATGACAGCCAATGTCAAAACCAACCACCTGACAGTTTAATGTAATGTTAACCAATTAAGCTAAGTGGTTTCTTAAGTTTGATTATTAATCTGACATTACTAAGACAACACAACCTGTCATAAACATGACATAATGTTTATGACAGGTTGTGTTGTCTTAGTAATGTCAAGTTGTCATGACAAAGACACTGACAGTTTATGATGTATTGGTTTATGTCAAGGTGTCATAACAAAGACATCTCAAACAATGTCATATTTGCATTAAAATGTCATAATTGAGCGAATGACACTTAATGACAGTTGTCACAAACATGCATAAAACTTCCTTCATATTCATAACATGTGTCATGTTAGTCTTATGCACACCCCTTCAGGTAAAGTGTTACCCGTTTTTTTATCTGAAATGAAGGATCGTTCCATTAGAGGCTGAACTGAATCATGTGTGTCTTCTTTGCATGATGTTACATGATGGGAAAATGTGGCATAATCCGGTTTCCTACTGTTAATCTGACCTGAAAGCAAAGAAAATAATAACATTAATGAAGCTCAGAATCACATTTACCTATGTCCATGTATAGTATGCTGAAATGTCTTTGAAATCACTTCTATCAATCCAATGATAGGAAATTAATGATCAACTAGATCACAGTGACTATAATAATGATACTAAGTCACATACTTAAGTTATCAATTACATATTTATTGCAGCATGATATACTGATTAATTGATTCAATTAACTGCAATGAATAGCATATATGACGATTTTGTAATGACTGAAACAAATCAGACTCAACTATTTGTTATAATTATAAAATAATCTTTAAAACCCCTCACCAACCACAAAACATGGTGCCAAGGTGTCTGTGACAACCGCACAAAACAGTGCCTGGTGGCTCGAGAACGCAAACCCTGAAATGGATTCCAAGGTCCAAGCCTTGAAAAAATGTGAAAAAAAGGTTATCTCTGCGCAAACCTCAAAAACGCAAACAGCATGCACATGCGCATCACGTGTTTAGTCTATAGGGATGCACGTTTGCATATATGTGCGTAGGCATGTAGTTTTTCTTTACAAACCAACCCTCAACAAACTACTTGTCTGGTCTTAAAAATGTATAATAAATAATTATTTATCGCTTCCACGTAGCCACATGAACCGGAATTATCCCGACAACATTTTATCTGTACAGAGGTAAAGGGAAGGGAAGGAGGCCTTCACAGGGGAAAGACTAGTTGACACTTTAGGACTGCATTGTCGTCGAGTCCAGGCGTAGGTCCTTCATCAGATCTGGATACGTCCTGGTTCCGGCGGACTGCGGTAAACCTCGGGATAAACAGAGAGACTAATATTAGCGTAGACGCCAACCTTATGATGTAACAAGTACATCAGGATTTATGGGAAGTGTTCCCAGTTTCTGCTAACCCTGTCCCCCTCTGACGGTCACAATGGTTGCATCACGTGTTTAAAAAAACAAAAAAAGAATGTGTTTATATATTTATATATATACATATATACAGTGCCTAGCATAAGTGAACACACCCATGCTAAAGTTGACTAAAAAGAGGAATAAAAAAAAATCATCTTTTGGAAATTGATCTTAATGCCTTAATTTAAAAAATGAGGAAAAATCCAACCTTTAAGGACACCAATTTTCTTTTAGAATGAATAATGTATCGTAAATAAATAAATGTTCTTCCTTAAAATACAGGTTGCTTAAGTCAGGACACCCCTATGTTAAATTCCCATAGAGGCAGGCAGATTTTTATTTTTAAAGGCCAGTTATTTCATTGATCCAGGATACTATGCATCCTGATAAAGTTCCCTTGGCCTTTGGAATTAAAAAAGCCCCACATCATCACATTCCCTTAACCCTCTGGGGTCTAAGGGATTTTTGGGGTCCTTGAGATGTTCTGACATGCCCTGACATTTGTGCTTTTTTCAGTTGCTTATAAACATATTATTGGCAAAGGTGTAATTACACTCTATTTAGCACAAACAGGGCTACCATAATATGTGAGCAACATGTATGTACATGTTTGTATTTTTGAGGGAATATTGTTTATGCATGGTTATTGAAAAAAATAATAATAAAGTTTCTGAAATAAGGCCACAAAACACATACTAAATATGTGTTCACAAGACTTTTGACTAATGGATGTCGTTGCCTAGAGTTTTTTCTTCAAAATGATGTGAAAATCATCCTGCCTAATCATTCACATAAAACAATACATTGATTTAAATTTTGTAAGACACTTTTTGTTTGGAAAGGCAATATGCGCAAGGGGTGTCAACGATTTCAACACCATCATGCATATTTAGTGGTTCACACCTGAGGAGACAATGGGGCCCGCATACTGAATGAGCCATTCATTCAGGTGTGTCACTGAGCCACAAGAAAGAATGCAAGAGCAATATATATGCGTGTGTGTGTGTATATATATATATATATATATATATATATATATATATATATATATATATATATATATATATATATATATATATTCTACCAAATTGGTTCACAGTTGGAAGCATCTCATTTTTTTTATATTTTTCCATGTCTAGTAATTGTGCAGTTAATTCTCATACTGTATTTTCAGTATCCTCTCCCCAAATTTGTCACTAATAAAACTCAATAAAATTTATTTAAAGAAAAGGCTTATATTTACCTTTTAATAGTTTGTTTACATCTACCTTGTAAATATTTTTTTATTAAAATTTTTACCATTACAACAACAATTCAAGTGCAATCTTTCTTTGTAAAAACTAAAGTATACATTTTATCATACATATTTCAAAGTTAAGGATTCATTACTTTGGATATAGCCTAGGCTACATTGGAACAAACACATAATAACATATTATTTGATTACTTTATTTTTGACAAAACATACTATAGGCTATTTAACATATGAGCAAAAATTGGCAAACAAAAGCTTATTTGAGGTGGCAAATATTTTAGAGGAAAAATTTATAAACTATCCAAAACTAGACAACGAAATGTTGTCTTTCATATGTCTGTAACATAGGTCTTTCGTTTATATAAGAAATGTAAATGTTAATTTGCAGTTTAATACCTTGCTTATACAAATACATTTTATTCCAACATATTTCAGTCGATTTTTACTCATCTCAGTATATCAATATAGTTTGCTTAAAGCGGATCATTCATTCACACACAGAAACGCGAGTTTTTTTGCGAGTTGTGGTAAACAGCGCATCTCTGCCGTTTATTCATTCACACACAGAAACGCGATTCACTTGAAAATGAAAAAAACTTACTACAGTATTCCTCAGTATTATCCTATAGTATTATCATACATATTTTAAAGTTAAGGATTCATTAGTTTTTATATAGCTTACATTTGAACAAACACTATAATAACATCTTAGTTGATGAGTTTATTTTTGACAGAACATAGCCTACTATATATTTAAAATATGAGCAGAAACTGGATGACAAAAGCTTATTTGATATTTTAGAATAAAAACTTTACAATCTATCCAAAACTACGAAATGTTGTCTTTCATATTTCATCTGTAACATAGTAGGCTAAACATAAACAGCGCCCATCTGTGCCGTTAATTCATTCACACACAGAAACGTGATTCAAATTTAAACAGTCTTTTTGCATTTACAGACATTAGAACAAAGCACAAGCATAAAAAACTTAGGCTACTCACAATTCTCGGCTAGATCGGTCGCTCCTCAAAATGAAAAGCACATGTTCTGAGGTAAATGTCCCAGGATTACTGCTCACAGTCAAAGCCTCGCAAGACGAAAAGGCAAATTAATCTGATGATTACATTTGTTGTGTTATCGCGTTTATGAGGGGCGTTGACACGTTTGCATGTGTGGCTTCAGATCATTTGCGTCTGAATAGCGCGCGCTGTCCGTGGGCGTGTCACATTAGCAGAACAATGAGCTGAGAGAACGACAATGAGATCGGCTGACACCTCTCTCTTTTTTTATAGATTACATAAACAGAGAATATTTATTTTAGTTTTGTATTAGATATTTTAATAGTACAAACCTAAATGATCATATTGCTCATGCTTGGGTGAAAAGTATTCGCTGAGTTTTGTTTAAGTTTAGAGACGTGCTCCAGAAAAAAGGTTAACGGAGATGGAGAGACAGAAAGCACACCCTGTTTATTTTCTTTATTTTACAAAAGCACAATGTTTTATTCCGATTGTAAGTGGGCACATAAAAAAATAGACATTCAACAGTTTATTTTTTTATATTTCTTAAAGGTGCCATATTTAAAATTTGAGGTAAAAATATCCAAAAAATGAGCTACACGTATCAAAAGAATGAGAAGAAATAAGTGCAATGATGTTATTAAAAAAATGACAAGTTATAGTGCTGCCGAGATATAAACCTGAATTAGCATGCTAAATTACTAGCCCCGGCCCGGCGGTGTCTAATACCAGTTTCGGCCATGGGAGGCGGTATGCGGGCAACATACATAACCACCAGCCAAACTGCAACACACGAATAACTCGCACGGCTTGTATCTCTTTAATCTCTAAAAATCTCCAAATGCTCCACGTGAAACTGCGGTCTTACTATAGTGTCAATTGATTTGATTAATATCCGCGAGGGAGAGAGAGCAGGACCACGCTCGTGTTGTTTGTAGACGTGAGAGTGCGTGCGCGTGGCTGAGCTCTCTCTCTCTCTCTCTCTCTCTCTGCTCGTAATGCGCCCTGTCAAGCGCAGCGGCAGCAGTCATTCTATTCTACATCCCTCACCGATCAAAATAGGCTTTGGCGGGACAAAGCGGACTATTTGACGGTTTTAGAAGATTAACAACCTGAAACTAAAAAACAGACTAGAGTAGGCCAACTTTCTGGAGGTATACTGCCCCCATCTGGTATGGAATATGTGGAGTATGAATTGATTTTTTGACATAAGGCACCTTTAAGTGTGTATGACCAAAAATGACAGAGTATTTTAAGTCTATTTTCCTGCTATGTGAAAAAAATCGAGCAATGTCGACCCCAGAGGGTTAACCATATCTAGAGATTGGCATGGGGCACTTTCCATAAGATCATCTCTCAATGCAAATCAAACCAGCTATTAGCCTACATGAAATTGCACCATGCCAATCTGTAATGGACCGACCAGCCATTTCATTTGGGGCCCGTCCAAAGGATAGGATGCCGACTGCAGCATCGGAGGGTGAGCTGACCTTTGGAAATGATGACTCAGCTGCGTTATCTCCCCCTGGGAGTGTAACGTTGCCCGAGCCAGATCCAGAAATGTCAGCTATGCTGAAACGGGCCGCCGAGGCTGTCGGGCTCGAGTGGAATCCTCCACCGTGTCCCGAACAGTCTTGGTTGGATGATTGGTATCTCGGAGCAGGCCACGCTGGTTCTCAACTCACCGCCCCAGTGCCTTTCTTTCCCAAAGTGCTTGGAGAACGTACCAGGTCGTGGACGGCACCTTTCTCTGCCAGAAATGGCTTGAGTAGCTCCTCCCCCCTCATTATCCTTGACGGAGGAGCGGTGGTGGGTTACGAGGCTATCCCTCCAGTGGAGCGGTCTGTCGCGACACAGGTGCACCTGTGTCCAGCGGCCGCTGCCTTTTGGATGGAGGATCCTCGTCTTCTAAGGCCTGTGAGTTCTCTTCAGTTCCGACGGGCAGAGCTTACAAAGCCTGTGGGTAAGCCGCCTCCTCTTTGCATACCATGGGGTTGCTACAGGTCTATCAGGCCAGGGCACTCATGGACATGCACAAGCGTAGCCCAGATCGTGCGCTCGCAGGTGAGCTCTGCACTGCAGCCGACCTCGCCCTCCGGGGCACGAGCGTTGTGGCATGTGCGATCGGTTTGGCGATGTCCACTTTAGTGGTCCAGGAGCGCCATTGTTGGCTCAGCCTGGTTGATATGGCGCATGCGGACAAGGTTCGGTTCCTGGACTCCCCAATTTCCCAAGTAGGGCTGTTCGGCGACCCAGTGGAGAACAGTGTCAAAACTGTGCTAAACTTTACTAAACTGTACTGTACAAAACTGTGCTAAAGTCAGGGAGGAGATGGAGCAGGTCTTGCTAGTTGCTCCTTATTGGCCCAACCAGACCCTCTTCTCTCGACAGCCCTTCCTGACTCCTTCCTCTGAGTACATTCTCAGGGATATGGCATGATGACACCTGCGTTCAGACCCTGGAGAGTTCCACGTCTGGTTCTAAAAAGAACGGTTCTGGTTACTACTGTAAGAAGTTTTATGTCATAGAGACCTTCACTTCTGTGAGCACCCTCTCAAATTGAGGTATGCTCCACCTTAGAAGTGGAACCTATTCGTTAAACTAAGTCTTCTCTCCGCGAGGAGATCCTGAAGGTGTTCGATAACTTCAGTGCTTTCTTCCTGCAAGATGGGTTGGAGTGAGGCTGTCTCTTCCACCCTCAAAATGTATGTTGCCTCTGTAATGACGCACATCATGATGCAGTGAATACAAATCCATGGGAAGCACGTCTTGATCGTCAGGTTCCTGAGGCGATCAAGGAAGGTAGGCACTTGCACACATTTTCAGTCAACAAATCATGCCTGGAATTCGGGCCGGCTAACTCTCATGAAAATCTGAGACCCCGGCCTGGATATGTGCCCAAGGTTCCTACCTCTCCTACGGGACCAGGGTGGTGAGCCTGCAAGCGCTGCCCCGGAGGAGGCAGACCCAGCCCTGGCTTTTCTTCGTCCGTCCGCTCCATTGCGGTTATACGTGCTCAGAATGCAAAGCCTGGACCTCATACCAGCTCTTGTCTGTAACGGAGAACAGCAGCAGGGAAGGCTGTTTCCAAGCAGAGGTTGGCCCACTACATGTGGTTGCCTTTATTTTGGTGAGAAAGTTTTCCCAAGATGCACGTGCCCTCCTTGGTGGTGAGCTCCTCCTAAGTGAGAGTATTGCTACCTCCTAGACATTGTAAAACGCCGTGCGTACTGGGATCCGACACCAAAGTCCCAAGGGCAGTAGCCCGGGGCTCATATAGTGCATAATCACCATAGACTCACAGAGAGTCGGAGAAGAGAGGCTGTAACCATCATTCCCCATGAAATAGCATCCTACAGGAGCTAATTATGTCAACAGTGTTCCACGCAGACAGGGTGAACCGCGTTCAGCCTGAACTGGGTAGCACAAAACACATACTAAATATGTGTCCACAAGACTTTTGACTAATGGGTGTTGTTGCCTAGAATTTTTGCTTCAAAATGATCTGAAAATCATCCTGCCTAATCATTTACACAAAACAATACATTGATTTAAATTTTATAAGACACCTTTTGTTTGGAAAGGCAATATGCGTGGAGGCGTGTTCACACCTGAGAAGACAAAGGCCGGATAATGAGCCCTATAATGAGCTGCATATTAATTAGCCTTTCACACAGATGTGTCACTGGGTACCAAAGAATTAGCCTGACTACGTCAGACTTCCTACTTCCGCTAATTTAATTTCCCTCCTGTAGTCAGTCTGAGACAGCAGCCTATCTTTCAGTTTTCCACCGGCCTGAAAACAGCCGGGCCAATCAACGAACAGAGGGCGGGCTGAGAGCCGTGACGTAGACGCTAAGCGCCGAGTTTAAGATTAGGTCAGGGAAATCGAAAACGACCGAGGATATGGAGACGCGAATGCAATTCGCTCTGTTGTGGAGAATATTCCCGGCATTAGCAAACTGAAGCCCGAACAAGAAGAGTGTGTATTAAACATTTTGAACGGAGGTGATGTTGTGGCCCTACTCCCTTTGGGAAAAGTTTAATTTATCAGCTATTACCGATCGTCAGCGAGAAACTGGGGAGCCTTTTGACAGGTCAGTGTCTCCTTTCTTTTCCAGGTCTTAAATACCGTAAAACTTCAAATAATAGCCCGGGCTTTTATTTCCCCAAATCGTCGAACTGCACCGGCTTGTACTTGTGACAGGCGTCTATATGAGACAGGCCTTTAGAATTTAGTGTTGTTCATTGAGATGTTGTTCCTAGAGTCTCTAATCTCTAAAAATCTCCAAATGCTCCACGTGAAACCGCGGTCTTCCGACCTTTTACTATCTTGTCGATTGATTTTGATGAATATGTGCGAGGGAGAGAGAGCAAGACAGCGCTCGTGTTGTTTAAAGACGTGAGAGTGCGCGCGCGCGGTCGGGGCTCTCTCTCTCTGCTCGTTTGTGCCGTCAAGCGCAGCAGTCATTCTATTACATCACTCACCGATCAAAAAAGTAGTTTACAGCCATGTTCACTCCGGTATTTCGCTTGCATCATCAAGTGTTTACAGTGGAAGTTCGATCATAGATTTGAGTTCGATGCATGATGTCTGTGGTTCGATGCGGCTGTGTCGGCGCATAACATACGTCATAAATAAACTTATCTGATTGGCTTATGGGTAACCAATGATTTTAAACGTCAGTACGCGCCCCCTAGCGAGACAGAAAACACTTATCTATTATGCTATTCCAGACTCTGTGTACGAACCAAAGTGAAGTAGCAGAGTCTGGTATTACCAGGCTACCAAAGAATGTGACCTCGGACAAAAGAAATTTTATATATATATATTTTTTACAATTAGAAATTGTAACCAATTACAAATAAGTTACAATTACAACAACAATTACAATTTTAACAATATTTCAAGTGTATTCTTTCTTTGTAAAAAGTATACATTTTATCATACGTATTAAAAAAGGTAAGTGTTCATTAGTTTGAATATTGGAACAAACACTATAATAACATCTTAGTTGATAATTCAATATACCTACTTTATTTTTGACAAAACATCCCATACTATAGTCTATTTAACATATGAGCAGAAATTGGCGAAGAAAAGCTTACCTATTTAATGTGACAGTAGTCTTTTATTACAGTCAAAACTTTATAATCTATCCAAAACTAGTCACAAAATCTCATCTAAACATTCATATTTAGTCTGTAACATATCGTGTTTATGATATATTAGCATATACATGTTAATTTGCAGTTTGTTGCTTATACAGACATTTTATTTCAACATATTTCAGTCTATTTTTACTCATCTTAGTAGGCTATAGCAATATAGTTTGGATGTGTTCATGTAAAAATAACATGTTTACTAATGTAGATGCGAGAGTGAATGAACGGCACAGACACGCGCTGTATAACTGAAGTAAACAAGGCGCGTGCGCCTGTGTCGTTCATTCATCATTTAGCCTACACACAGACACGCAATTCAAGTCTTTTTGCGGTTTACAGACACTATATAATATCGCGATTAGAACAAAGCACTTAAGAATAAATGACTTACTACATCAGCTGGATCCGTTGCTCCTCGACATGAAACTACCAGCACTTCTGGTACATTTTCCAGGGTTATTAGATAGTATCATAGCGTAGCAAGACGAGGTAAAGTGCAAGATTTTTATTAAACATGTGTTTTATAATCCAGCTGGTGGGCGTTGGCATGTTTGAATGGCTTGCCTTAGATCATTTGCGTTTGAATACCGCGCGCTCTCCGTGGGCGTGGCACATTAACACGTAATCAGGTATAATGAGCTGGAAAGAAAAAGACTGACATCTCTCTCTTTTCATACAGATTACATAAACTGAGAATATTTGTTTTTTTATATAAATTAATTCATTTAAAAGAAGAGAGTTCAAGCTTCATCATGGAAAAACACTCGTGCCTGTATGACAAGTATTCGCGGAATTACAGTTAATTTTCGGACGCGTTTCAGAATGGACTTCACTGACAGAGAGAAGGCAAAACTAGCATCATGTTTATTTTTCTTTAATTGACTAAAAGCACAATACTTTGTTTATATTGTGAGTATACACACAAAAAATAGAAACTTAACAGGATAGAATGATGTATAACACTAACACGTAAGATCAAAATCAACAGAGTATTGTATTATCGCCGGCGCGATAGCCGACCTCAGAGGGTTAAACAGTTTTTTCCAATTCTGTTCTATCCACTTTAAGTGACCTGCATTCTACATCTTTGGAGGAGAAATTTTCACAGTTAAGCAATGCTCTTGTTACAAATCTGGACTCTTTTGCTCCTCTAAGGTCACGTAAGTTTACTTCAGCCCACACTGTTCCTTGGTATAATGACAATCTGCGCACTAGGAAGGCTGCATGTCAAAAAATGGAGTGCAAATGGCATCTTACTGACTTGAATGTTTATTATCTTGCTTGGAAGGATCTTCTGGGTGACTACAGAGGTTTAATTGAGACTGAAAATATTCTTATTTTCCTCAGACTATTGAAAGCAATCAAGGAAATCCCAGACATTTGTTTCAAACTATAAATAGACTGCTTAAAGTTGATGCTGCCACCAACTTGCCTGCTTCTCAACAGCTGTGTAATTCTTTTCTTCATTTCTTTAACTCTAAAATTGATAATGTTCGGAAAAAAAATCTCTGTTGCATCTGCTCCCACTGTCTCACTTCTCTGTTCAACTGGGTTTACTGGTATTTCTCTCACTAATTTCCTACATCTTGATTCTGAGGCTCTCAAAAGGGAGGTATCAAGCATGAAATCTACCACTTGCTTGCTTGATCCCAGAAGCTTATTTAAATATTGCTTCGATGTTTTGAGCCCTACTGTCCTTAGTATTGTAAATGACTCATTGCAAACAGGTGATGTTCCAGCAGCATTAAAGATTGCTGCTGTAACTCCCATATCAAAAAAAGAAATTATCACTTTTATGCTGATGATACGCAGATTTGTATACACTCAAAATCTGGTGAAAACCCCGATGTTGATTTTCTCTCCGGCATCAAATTTCCAAAGCTGGTTCTTTGTCTTTGACTATTGATGGCTCTGTCTTGGCGACTCAAGCTAAAGCGAGGAATCTTGGAGTTATTTTTGATACTAGTCGTTCATTTGATTATTTTGTTCAGAGTACATTTAAATCGCCTCGGTTACCACTGTAACCTCGGTTCCCTGAAGAGGGAATGAGACGTTGCGTCGCTTGACACTAAGGGAACGCTTTGCGTGATGATGTATTGAAGCACATGTAAAATCAGTCCAATGGTGTGACGGAACGTCAGAGGCGGGTGATGTCATGAACCAGGAAACTATATAAGCCTGTTCAAACCCAGCCGCGCCAGCTTTGTAAGGTCTGAACAAGTTGCTTACAGGCATGTAGAAGATATGGCAGGTGATGCAACGTCTAGTTCCCTCTTCAGGGAACCAAGGTTACAGTCGTAACCGAGGCGTTCCCTTTCAAGGGAACTCGCGTTGCGTCGATTGACGCTAAGGGAACGTCTATACCAATGCCACCATAGCGAGAAGTGTCTGTCCAGTGTGAAATCAAGGCGAGCACCACTAGGACGGGAGCACCCGGGACCCTGGTGTAGAGTCCAAATCAAAAGAATAAAACCTGACGAATGTGTGCGGTGAGGACCAGCCTGCCGCTTCACAGATGTCTTGTAGAGGCA
This sequence comes from Gila orcuttii, assembly GCA_026230005.1. Taxonomy (NCBI): domain Eukaryota; kingdom Metazoa; phylum Chordata; class Actinopteri; order Cypriniformes; family Leuciscidae; genus Gila; species Gila orcuttii. The sequence continues at coordinate 53,537,083 of JAPDVR010000001.1, read as the reverse complement.
CTCCTGACAATAAGGCCTTAGAGGCCGCCATACTCCTAGTTGAGTGAGACTGAACAGTCATAGGTGAAGGTTGTCCGGTCGACTCATAAGCAAGTGAGATAGCCTCGCAGAGCGAGAGCGCGGTCTCTGGTCTCGGGCCTGGCGGCGCTGAGGAGCGGCGGTGGTGGACGGAGGTTGCGGCTGGGAGCTCCGAGCAGACGGCTGTTTTGAGCGACCTGCTGCAGAACTAGATTGCTTCGGTAAGAAGTGCTTCATCGCCTGTGACGTTTTCTGAACCTCGACGAATCTGTCCGCGAAATCCTTGACGGCAGATCCGAAGAGGCCAGCTGGGGAGATGGGCGCGTCGAGGAACACAGAGCGCTCCGAGTCCGTCATCTCCGACAACGTCAGCCAAAGGTGTCTCTCAGCCACGTGTCTCTCGCCCAATGGCTTGTGCAGCGGATTTCGCGGCGCGAAGAGCCAGGTCTGTAGCGCTCCTTAAATCCGGCACGCTGATAGCTCCCGGTCCTTCCTCGTCCATTTTGCGGAGAAGGTCGGCCTGGAAGATTTGCAAAATAGCCATAGTGTGCAGTGCTGATACGGCCTGCCCAGCGGCGGTGTAAGCTCGACTGTGCATGGCGGAAGTCGCACGGCAGGCTTTAGATGGTAGCACCGTCTGAGCGCGCCGTCCAGCGGAGGGCGGGCAAAGATGGGCTGATACAGCTGCTTCCACTGGAGGAAGAGAAAGGTATCCTCTGTCTTTAGCACCGTCCACCACAGAGAATGCTGCAGAGACAGTGGTACGCAATCTGGCCGAGAAGGGGGCGTTCCAGGATTTCGCGACTTCTTCGTGAAGCTCAGGAAGAAAAGGCGCGGGCCTAGACTGTGACGGGGCGCGGTCCTTTTGCAGGAAGCATCCGTCCAGCCGGTTGCGCGCAGGCTGCGCGGGCGCCTCCCACTCGAGGCCGAGGTTGTCGACGGCCTGTGAGAGCAGACGCATCAGCTCTGACTCGATGCCAGCCCTTTTCCCTGAAGGCTCGCGGGCAGAGGAGGCGAGGTCCACAGAGCTCGCCCAGTCCTCACTGTCCGATGCCAGGATAGAGCAGCAGGCCTCGGCTGCCTCGTCGATCTCGATGGCGGACTCGGCGGCAGACAGCGGCCGTTGTCCGTCGGTGAGCGACTCGAGCGATGCCGGCGAAGCTGGCAGGCAAACCGGCGAGCTTTGGCGGGCAGGAGAAGGCTCGGGAGCGCGCTGAGCACGGCGCTTCTTACGGCGCGGTACTACAGCGGGCAGAAGTGCAGGCTCTGAGAAGGATGCCAGGCGAGTCCTCAGAGTCACCATGGGCATCAGCTCGCAATGAGGGCATCCGCCGTCAGCGAGCGTGAGAGCCGCGTGATCCTCACCCAGGCAGGAAGCGCAGATGACATGGCGGTCCCCGTCGCTGAGTGCGGCTCGGCACGAGCCACAGGAATTGTTAGGCATCTTGAAAAAGACGCTAGCTCTTTTAGAGAGGGAGAGTGTGAGTTGCAGCGGCGAACACACACTCTCAGCAGAGTAAAAGGATATTGACGCCGGAAAGCGTAGCAGGTACGGTGGCTGAAGGCGGCGAGGTGAAGGCCAGCGACTTCAGGCTCAAGGCTCGTCCCGCAGAAGACTTGTTCTCAACGGCGCGGCTTCTCGCTCTGGATCCAGCGATGCGTGAGCTTCGCTGAAGAGATGAAAATCAGTTTGTATCAGCCTGTCGAGCTATATTTATAGGTCAAGGCCACGCCTATTTCGGCGGGACGTGACGTAGTGGCGCGAAGCGCCCCCATTGGATATGGCGTCACGCGGGGGGCCTCTCTCGATAGGCTGCTGCTGATGCCGCAGGTCAGCCAATAGGCACGCAAGCCGCCTTGCCTATGTCTGCATGCTGCCGCAACGCGTTTTACATTCATTCAAAATTAAGGATAATTTTTGGCTTCAATATCTCGTGGAAAAGAGGTTTTCCCCATAGCGTAAGATATTACGCAGTACGAGAGGAACTCTCGTAAGAGAACTTTCTACCATTCATGATTTTTCATGTTCATCGCTATTTCAAAATAAAGGTCTGAACACACCTTAGGAGTATGAAAATATTCTTGTTGCAAATTGATAAATTACGTCTATTTTGAAAATCATAGGTTTAGTATAGTACAGGATATTACTGTTTTAAATATGTAATGGCTATGGGCCCACCGGTGGGCCTGTGAGGTTTTGGTACGTATCCTAATGACAAAGATGAATTAATGATATTAAGAAGAGGATCAATAGCTTTCAATAGCTTAGTCGGTATAGGGTCTAACATACATGTTGTCGATTTAGATGATTTAATGAGATTAGAAAATTCTTCCTCTCCTATAGCAATGAATGAATCAAATTTTTCCTCAAGGAGACTACAATGCACTTCCTGATGTGATACTGTAGTTGACGGTTGCATAGTTATAATTTTCTCCCTGATATTATCAATCTTGTAAGTAAAGAAGTTCATAAAGTCATTACTGTTGTGCTGCTTGGAAACGTCTGGGGTTGAAGCTTTATTTTCCGTTAATTTAGCCACGATTTCAAATAAATACCTAGGGTTTTGTTTATTTTCTTCTAATAGTGTTGAAAAATAAGCAGATCTAGCAGCTTTTAAGGCCTCTCTGTATGCAATCGTGCTCTCTTTCCATGAAATGCAAAAAAAACTCTAGTTCCCTTTCGTAGTCACTCCGAGTTACGTCGGATGACGGAGAATGGGGGTTTCGCCTAGAAAGCCAATCATCTTTGTGTATTATAAAACGAGCCAATGGCGATGAAATGCCATGGGTCTGCGGAATTTGCATAGCGTATCTCCGCCCCACCGCGTGGGTATAAAAGGAGAGACGCCGGCAAAGGCAGATCATGTTTTCGCTTCGGAGCCAAGAAACTTCTCTTCACTCCACAAGCCAAATCCTGAGTGTCAGTGACATCATCTTCTTCGAGACGGGCGAACTCTTCGGTGTTCACGATCGCGGCATCACAAGGCGGGCAAGAGTCATCGGGAAGTGACGATGCGGCTGCGTTGCCTCCCTCTGGAGTACCAGCGTTGCCCGTATCAGATCCCGAGATGACGGCCATGCTCTCCCGGGCCGCCGCGAGCATCGGGCTTGAGTGGAACCCTCCGCCCTGCCCTGAGCGCTCGCGGTTGGATGATTGGTTTTTGGGTGCGGCTGCCGCCTCACGGCCACAGCCAACCCCAATGCCATTCTTCCCGGAAGTGCATGAGGAGCTGGCGAAATCATGGAAGGCTCCCTTGACCTCCCGTGTACGTTCGTCAGCTTTCTCTGCCTTTCCCCCCCTCGATGGGGCGGCCGCCCATGGGTACACTGGGATTCCCCCGGTTGAACGCTCTGTTGCCATGCAACTATGTCCTCAGAGTGCTTCATCTCGTGGTACTCCTAAGCACCCGTCCAAGGCCTGTAGATTCTCATCCACCCTCGTGGCAAGATCTCACAGAGCTGCAGGACAGGTGGCCGCCGCTCTGCATGCGAAGAGCACCTTGCAGGTCTACCAGGCCCAGCTGCTCAGAGACATGCACGAGGCGGGGACTGACCCGGGGCTCTTTGATGAGCTGCGAGCCGCCACTGACCTCGCTCTCCGAGCGACGAAAGTGGCCTCACGCTCCCAGGGTCAGGTGATGGCCACCTCTGTGGTCCAGGAGCGTCACTTGTGGCTGAATCTGGCTGATATGCGGGACGCTGAACGCACTCGTCTGCTCGACGCCCCCATATCCCAGGCCGGCCTCTTCGGCGGAGCGGTTGAGGACTTTGCCCAGCAGTTCTCAACCGCACAGAAGCAGTCTGAGGCTATTAAACATATTCTGCCCCGACGGCCTGCTGCTGCCTCCACCCTGCCGTCGGTACAGAAGTCTCAGCCTGCTAAATGCCAGGCTAAGCGGCGCTCCTGAGACGGGCTGCTCAGTGATGGTGTCGGTTTTTCCCCAGGAGGTGGTTGCAGGCCCCCTCCTTCCCCCGGCGGAGGGCCGGGGGAGAATCTTTTGTTCTCCCGCTGCTCACCCACGGGTGGGCAGTACCCTTTTATGGTCAAAGAAAGAACCGATACACCTATCACTGAGCACACAGAGCCAGATGACAGTGCGCAACGACCTTCAGACCTTCACCCCGTGGAGGAACCTCAGTTTTCTACGGGCAGGAGTTCCCCTAGAATGAGTTTCCAGGCATGTTGTTGTCTCCACAGATGCCTCTTCCACGGGCTGGGGCGCCATGTGCAATGGACATGCAGCCGCGGGCCCCTGGACAGGACCCCAGCGCCGTCTGCATGTCAATTGCCTCGAGTTGCTGGCAGTACGCCTTGCCCAACACCGTTTTCGCACGTTGCTCGAGGGTCAACACGTACTAGTCCGTTCAGACAATACCGCAACTGTAGCGTACATCAACCGTCAGGGTGGTCTATGCTCCCGCAGTATGTCGCAACTCGCACGCCACCTCCTCTTATGGAGTCAGAAGCACCTGAGGTCCCTTCATACTATCTACATTCCGGGAGATCGGAACTTTGCAGCCGACGAGCTGTCACGGTTTTGGCCCATGTCCGGCGAATGGCGACTCCATTTCCAGGTGGTCCAGCTGATTTGGGACCAGTTCGGGACGCACAGATAGACCTGTTTGCCTCCCACGACTCGTCCCATTGCGCCCTGTATTACTCCCTGACCGAGGGCACGCTCGGCACGGATGCACTGGCGCACAGCTGGCCGCGGGGCCTACGCAAATATGCGTTTCCCCCAGTGAGCCTTCTCGCACGGACCCTGTGCAAGATCAAGGAGGACGAGGAGCAGGTCATTCTGGTTGCGCCGTACTGGCCCACCCGGACCTGGTTCTCCGAACTGATACTCCTCGCGACAGCACCTCCTTGGCCAATTCCTCTGAGGAAGGATCTCCTTTCTGCCACCAGCGGTGGCGGCTACCATCACTTCCGCTGGAGCATCGTCCATGAGACATGTCTATGCGTTTAAGTGGAACCTCTTCGTCAACTGGTGCTCTTCTCACCGAGAAGACCCCAGGAGATGCTCGATCAGTGTCGTGCTTTCCTTCCTGCAAGATGGGTTGGAGCGAAGGCTGTCTCCCTCCACCCTGAAGGTGTATGTGGCCGCTATCGCCGCATATCACAAAGCAGTTGAAGGTAAGTTTCTGGGGAAGCACAACCTGATCGTCAGGTTCCTGAGAGGAGCGAGGAGACTGAATCCTCCTCGCCCTCCTCTCGTTCCCTCTTGGGACCTCTCAGTGGTGTTAAATGCCCTGCAGAGGGCTCCCTTTGAGCCTCTGCAATCAGTGGAGCTTAAGTTCCTGTCAATGAAGACAGCGCTCCTGGTTGCATTGGCCTCCATCAAGAGGGTAGGGGACCTGCACGCATTCTCCGTTGACGAAGCGTGCCTGGAATTCGGGCCGACTTACTCTCACGTGATCCTGAGACCCCGGCCTGGATATGTGCCCAAGGTTCCCACCACTCCCTTCCGGGACCAGGTGGTGAACCTGCAAGCGCTGCCCCCGGAGGAGGCAGACCCAGCCTTGGCATTGCTCTGTCCAGTACGCGCTCTCCGTGCCTACGTAGACAGGACGCAGTGTTTCAGGACCTCAGACCAGCTCTTTGTCTGTTATGGTGGGAGACTGAAGGGAAAGGCTCTCTCAAAGCAGAGGTTGTCTCACTGGATAGTGGACGCCATTGCTTTGGCTTACCAACAGCAAGGCCGACCGTGCCCCCTTGGTGTGACAGCCCACTCCACCCGGAGTGTGGCTTCCTGTTGGGCTCTAGCGCATGGCGCCTCGCTGGCAGACATCTGTAGAGCTGCAGGCTGGGCGACACCGAACACATTCGCCAGATTCTATAATCTCCGAGTGGAGCCAGTGTCCTCTCATGTACTCGCTTCAACCAGCTAGTACCGGACCCGCTCAGGTGTCTTCGCTTGCTCGCCATTCCACTCCACGGACTGGATATGTGCGATTTTTCCTCAGGTGAGCCTTCCTCTCTGAAGCCCTGAGTTCCTCCAGCACTGTTGACGCTGGCGCCAGTGTCTATTGCCTGTGCGTCGGCTAGGTGCCTCCGTGTGCATGGTTCCTCCTCTGAGTAACCCCCACATGTGTATGTCCACTGTAAGCCTCCTTGAGCATGTGTCTTTCCCTCGGCAAGCCACCTTGCCACCCCTGGAGTTGAAAGTTGCCACCCCACGGGCTGGTCACTCCAGTGTTTCTCCATATGAAGCCCCTCCGGCCATATGTGTATTCTTAAGTCCTCCCTACGGGTAGGCGTGCTGCGGCATATTTCCTCTGAGATATGCTCCCCAGTGTACCTTGGTATTCCTGTGTTTAGTAGGACTCCTTCGTCCGTGCCAGTATCACGACAGGGGGTTCAGACTTTCGCAGGGCACTGGAAGACAGCTGTGAAGGTGGCGTGATTACACGGGGACCCCCATTCTCCGTCATCCGACGTAACTCGGAGTGACTACGAAAGGGAACGTCTCGGGTACGTATGTAACCCTCGTTCCCTGAGTAGGGAACGGAGACGTTACGTCTCCCTGCCACTTCCGCTGTACCGCTGGGTAGACGCCTGAGTTCAGTCTCGGCTCCTCAGCGAAGACATGATCTGCCTTTGCCGGCGTCTCTCCTTTTATACCCACGCGGTGGGGCGGAGATACGCTATGCAAATTCCGCAGACCCATGGCATTTCATCGCCATTGGCTCGTTTTATAATACACGAAGATGATTGGCTTTCTAGGCGAAACCCCCATTCTCCGTCATCCGACGTAATGTCTCCGTTCCCTACTCAGGGAACGAGAGTTACATACGTAACCGAGACGTTTTGTTTTCTTCCAGTTGAGCTCCATCGTTCACTGAGCAGAGATGTTCCAATGATGATAATACTTCAAATGTGTACAGTTGGCATGTTCTTTACAAGGAAAGGAATGTTTTTCAACTGATGAAAATGTACCACAAATGTATACTCCAAGGGATAGTTTCTTAATTTTTAATTTAGTTTCTTCATTTTTAAACATAAGCAACATGTTTTGCTACCTTACAAGGAAGTTGTAAGTCCCAGAGTGGTGTATATAAGCTCAATACTTACTGTACCACTCCAGAGAAACATAAAGGCATGAGGGAGTGAGAGGAAGGAGAAACATAAAGGCATGAGGGAGGAAAAACACAGAGAAACCATTACAGCTGGCATGATGGGGTGAGGGAATAGAGAAATGGGGACCAGAGAAATCTGGAATGAAGACCACCTCTCATGTAGCCTTATTCTTCTATGCCGGTGTCTCTCCTATGCTGACACATGTATATAAAATAATAAATAAGATATCTCTTGGCAAAATATCTGGTGTAGCTTCCGTGATTCAGCAATAATGGGGAAAAGGGGAAGGGAGACAAGCCAGAGCCAGCATTATAGTCCATACAGTTCTTAGCAGAGACCAGGGTGGGACGGGAGGGTTATGGCAGGGAAGCTCAGGCAGGTCTGGATTCCTGGCTGAGGGCCAGGGCGGAACCGGAGGGACAGACCAGGCTTTCTACTAGCCAGCACTTTTAAATTTGCTTTGATGTCAGGCACTCTGGCTCCCAGCAAACATGTGACTATGGTGGCTGGTGTCTCTATTTTCACGTTCTGTGTAATAGAATCGCCAATAACTAGGGCACTTTCAACAGGATTCTCAGTGGGTGCATCACTGAGTGGAGAGAACCTGTTTAATGTTGTTATCGGAACGGAAGAGCGGTGTTTTGTCCCGCGACTACAGCGTCTCACGGTCAAGTTGTCTATGTTTCCTAATCATTTAGCAACATGTATTCTTTACTTCAATGAGCTCATTGTTTCTGCCTTAACTTAATGCATTGTTAAACAATGAAACTGAATGAAAATTAATTGAAATGCATTACACAGTCACCTCTGATAACAGATCACTCTAAATTGTAATTTAGACGTGCATTTTCTGTAAAGCTGCTTTGAAACGATATGTATTGTGAAAAATGCTATACAAATAAATGTGAATTGAATTAAATATAGGCTACTGGGGAGCGGGATATATGCCTTGCGCTCAGCACACATGAAGCTAGCTGCAAAGCACTGGCAAAAGTAGCCTAATGATTATGGATGTGTCGGGAAACCATAACAAGCAGATATTTAATTGTTTATTAAGTGTTGGCTGCAAAGATGAATATGGCGATGCTGACTCGTCATTCCTGCAGTAGTGAACACGCGCGCGCCTATATGGATTACATAATTAAAACAATTTATTTCTAATTGTTTCGTTTAAAAGTAGACATATTTTGACCGTCTATAGGACTATTTTTCATGTCTGTGAGGCAAGTATCTTATACGCTGAGTTTCAGTTAATTTGTGAAGAGCTCCAGTTCTTGCAGTCGAAAACGGATAAACTTTCTACTCTCAAGTGTATTCTGTGCGCTTTTAAGTGCTTTATCAGATTTACCGTGTTGCCGGTCTTGGCAGCAATTATCTTGTTGAAAATATTGCATTGCGTGCTTCTGGCATCGAGTCTGGTACATAGGTAGGACGCTTACACACACTTACACACTTACACACACACACACACACACACACACGACGAGCCACGTCTCTGGGCAGCCGCGTACACTAGTGTTTTTCCGCCATAGCCATTCATACTGCATGCTTATTGTTTCACTGACGTTGATGAGATTAACCACTTAGGTACCGAAATTTGGTACAGAAAAACAAAACATGTTTCGATACTCGGTAGTATCGAGGCAATTCGGTCGGTACCAAAAAGTACCGAACTCGATACCCAGCCCTACCTGCTGCACGGGCTCTACAGCCGGAACCGAACAACGTACAGAGTTTACTAAACTAGTCGCATCCAAAGCAGTATCTAAAGCCCTTGCACTCTTACTATGCTCGATTAAAGTTTGGATGTGTGTCTCTAGTTCTGAAATCTTCTCCGTCAGCCTGACTATCTCCCTGCATTTATCACATTTAAATCCCTCATTGCTGACAGAGAATGCTATCCAATACATGTCCCGTCCTTCGGATGAGACGTTAAACAGTGTTTCTCAACCTCTCCTGCAGGGACCCCCTGACAGGACATGTTTTTGTTTTAACCCTGAAATGGCACACCTGATTCAATTAGTCAGCTACACATTAAGCCTTTGAGCCTTTAATTAATTGAATCAGGTGTGCCATTTTAGGATTAAAACAAAAACATGTCCTGTCAGGGGGTCCCTGCAGGAGAGGTTGAGAAACACTGCGTTAAACCGAGGTCCTGACTCTCTGTGGTCATTAAAAATCCCAGGATGTCCTTGAATAAGAGTAGGGGTGTAACCCCGGCATCCTGGCCAAATTTGCCCATCGGCCTCTGTCCATCATGGCCTCCTAATCATCCCCATATACTGATTGGCTTCATCACTGTCTCCTCTCCACCAGTAAGCTGGTGTGTGGTGGGCGTTCTGGCGCAATATGGCTGCCGTCGCATCATCCAGGTGGATGCTGCACATTGGTGGTGGTTGAGGAGATTCCCCCTTCCATGTAATGCGCTTTGAGTACCTAGAAAAGCGCTATATAAATGTAACGAATTATTATTAATTATGTGACACAAAGTGCAAGTGACAATAACAGGAGAAGACATTACTCACCCTGTTTGTTGACTGATCCTACTCACAACAGTTGTTTGATAGACTCGTAAAAGGCATGAGAGAAAAAAAGACGGCAAGCAAGGGTGGCAGGTTAACAGGCTAGTGAGATACTAGCATGTTGTGCTAGCGATAACGATTTATTTAAAAGCTAGCGCTGTCAGATTAATGTGATAGGCAATATTAGACAAATCTAATATATGTTGATGAGTAAGTTAAATTGAGCAAATAAAAACAACAAGGAATTATAGAAAATAGAGATTCAAAACAGAAAGCTATACGGAGCTTACAGTCACAAACCAGGAGCAATCGATCAAGGCCGACAACTAGGCGTTGTAAGCGCCATATATGGTTATTTCGGGGAGAAGATGGGATGGAGATGAATGTACGCACAATCTTCCGCTGACTGGGTTTTAGAAAGGGTATTCTGCCGAGGTTCTGTCGTACGCATAGTTTTATAAATCTGAAAACTGTTGTGCATACGCAAAATCTAGCTTTTGTGCATCGTTTAGGATGAAATCTACGTAAAGTTTTATACATGAGGCCCCTGGTATTCCCTTCATAAAGGTGTATTAGTATCAGATTAAGTGCATGTCTCACCTCATCAGTACAGGACAAAAACAACTTGACACTTCATAAACGTGTTGATGTAGTTATTTCAGCAAATCTACTGTTGTGACTGTGTTACAGCATGTTACACGTGTGTGTATGTGTGTTGGTGTAGTTTCATCACTTTTCAATCTACGTATCAAAGTCATCTCTCTTTCTCTCTCTCATACTCTTTTTTTCTATCTGGTGATCTGTAGAGATGGAGCTCTAGTCATTATCTCCTTTGAGCCAATGGTCTTACCGCAGGCTTTAACACACATGCACGCACACACATACTTGAGCAGGGGGCTCTATCGGCTTTTGAACATCTGAAATACTTCAAGCTTCTGAAGGAAACACTCAAAAATAGCAAATGAAACTCAGAGTTTGGGTTCATCTGACTTCAGTCTCAGTGCTGCGGCTTGTTTCTTGAGTTTGTGTTTTTGGTTATTTGTGTTCTGGAGTGGTATTATTTTGCTGATATGTTGCTGAATTGAGTATTATTTTGCTGATATGTTGCTAATTCAGTTGAAACAAAGCACTACACTTGCTGGAACATTAGCTTGAGTAATAAAGTCTCTTATGTGCTGGTTTACACATAAAGTTGCCTGCAGTGCAGTATAAAATAAAGAAAAAGAAAACCAGATGAACTAAGAGAAAAAAAAATTCTCTCCTGCTGATGGTTGTTTAAAGGTTAAAGATCAGGGCTGATGGTGGTTTAAGGGTTAAAGAGTAGGGGTTTCATGTATAAAACTTCCCATAAGTGTCATCCTAAAAGTGTGCATACACACAAAAGCTAGCTTTTGAGCACGCACAACATTTTTCAGATTTATAAAACCATGCGTACGCCAGACATGCACAACATTCCCTTTTTTAAGCCCAGTCAGCGTAATATTGTGTGTACATGCATCTCCACCCTCATCTCCTCCCCCCCCAAAATAGCCATATTTGGAGCTTACAAAGCCTAGTTTTACTATGCATAAGTCATTTGCATATCATTTTCATATGCATATATGCACATCCACGTGATACCACATTTAATGGTAGGCTAATGCATTAGGAAAATATGAGATACGGTTAATAATGCCATTTATGCCGTCATATTACATTTCTAAAATCATTCAGTATCTTTGTCTTGTTTTAGAATAAATACTATGTCAAAATATATGTAAAAGTCATATACAATTATTTTCAAACAATGTTTTCTGAGAAGAGTTCTTCTTTTACACTGGCCAAGTAGTATTTTTAATTGTTTTAAAAGATAAAAATGTATGTTATTTTGCCTATAAGGTTAACATATATTTTAGGATGTTTATACAGTATATTTTAATGAAAACAGATAGGCCTACGTATTGTTTTCCAGTTTAAACTATCTGACTCCGCATCACTGACAAAAATGTTTTTGGAAATGTGCAAATCTTACCATTTCCTCAAATTCTATCCTTCATATACAATGGTATTTTTCATAATGTTCTGAAGATAACATGAGTTATCAATAGGCTACTGTGTGCCGGCACACCTCCGTACAGCAGTTGTTGTAGAGTATTGTCATCGGACCTATTCAAACTGACCGACTGACTGTACTACGATCTAACTAATCCAGCAGTGTCTCCCATAATATCAGTCAAGTGCGCATTGATTATTTTTCTCACGATAAATATTTTCTCAGAACTTGAGTTCTGCAGTTTAGTTTAAAGAGGACTTGTCATGCGCTTAGCACTCCTCGCTGTCATTAAAACATAGCATGCTACAGGAAAAGTGTTCAAAACCAGCGCATCTAAATTCATATACTTTTGGATAATTACCTTTGTAATTTGAGTGCTTAAAAGGGATAGTTCACCCAAAAATTCAAATTAACCCATGATTTACTCACCCTGAAGCCATCCTAGGTGTATATGACATTCGAATTTCAGACGAATACAATCGGAGTTATATTACAAAATGTCCTGGTTCTTCCAAGCTTTATAATGGGAATGAATGGTTTTTTTGTTTTTGGAAGTCCTTCAAAGTGCATCCTTCCATGATAAAAGTGCTCCACGTGGCTCTAGGGGTGGTTAATAAAGGCCTTCTGAAGTGAAGCGATGCGTTCGTGTAAGAAAAATATTCATATTTAAAACTTTATCTGTTTGTTTGAACCGCGAGAGGCGTCAAAGCTTATGCTACTCCTACATCTGTGGTCAAGTGTTACTCTTTTGGCGAAAGTCAACTTGCGTACGGCCTTCTACCGGAAGCTAGTTATTTTAGTCGATAAAGTTTACACGAATGTATCGCTTCGCTTCAGAAGGCCTTTATTAAAATAATTCAGTTCACTTCATTACTTCGTTCATTCCAGCAAAAGAGTGCATACGCACAGTTTAGAGTGTGTGGATGGTGCACACATATTTATGCTAAGTTTATTTTTTGTCAATCCCCATATGTACATTTCAATGCAATGGCAGATGAAGGTTTAGGGGTTGAAGATCAGGGCTGATGGTTGTTTAGGGGTTAAAGGTGCTTTAATGGTGGTTTAATGATAAAAGATTAGGGCTGATGGCGGTTTAGGGGTTAAAGACCAAAGATGATGGTGATTTCTTAAACAAGAATGATGATCGAGGACAATGGTGGATTAGGGGTTAAAAATGAAAACTGATAGGTGTTTGGTGATTGATGAGAATAGATAGCTTACTGGATAAAGATCCGGCCGGATGGTGTTTTAGTCTATTATGATGGATCATAGTTTACTGGGTAAAGATCAAGGCTGATTGTAGTATGTTAATTTTCTTCTAAACATTATTTCATATTCACACAAGATCAATCATTATTACTTTCTGGAAAACATATGCTATGAGAGTGGAATCATGATAATTAACATTTAATGTTGGGTTCTTTTGATGTGAGACTACAATTTTGAATGTTTTTAAAATGCAATTTGAAGATCCATTTCTGTATATATGAAACACAAATCTGTGTGTGCTCGACATCTCAGAAAAGACTGAATTAATCTCTAATTCTCTCTCTCTCTCTCTCTCTCTCTCTCTCTCTCTCTCTCTCTCTCTCTCTCTCACACACACTCTCTCCTGATCTTACCTTCTTTTCTTTTCTCCTCATTTCTCTTTCTCTCGCTTACGCTCAGTCTTGCCCCCATTGTGAGGATGAGATGAGATGGATAGACTGAATGGAATCCCATTTGGATTTAGCTGTTGCATGACAGACACACAAAGATTGAGGGAAGATCACTGTTCTGTCCTGAGAGCTGCAGTCAGATGTCATGTGGACAGGCCTTCGAACACAATCACACATCGAAAGAGAATTAAGTCAGTAGTACATAAACATGTCCTTTATGTGTAAATACCCAGCTAACAAAAATATGCATTTTGGTTATGCAAAAATTTGGGGAACATTCCATTTTGCAAACATTATGGAACTATTGGAACTGAACATTCTAAAACTAATAACATTTGTAAATGTTAGACATATACATCCAACTAAAACATTTCAGGAAAAAAAAAATACATGAACGATGTATAGATAATTTTTTGTGTTCATATTTTTGAGAACATTATTAGACCAGATCACGTTGAATGCACATTCTATTAACTTCACTGGAAGAACATTTGTTTATAACTTTGAGAGAGCCTTGCCAGAATGTTCCCTGTTATACATTTAAAACACACTTCATACTGGCAATGACTTGAATACACCTCTAATATGATGAACAACTGCCCAATGTCTGAATTGAACAGATTTAGGCCCTAGTGGTTAAAGGTTGGCACTAATGGTAGTATAGTGGTTAAAGGCTCATGTTATTAGGATGAGACCCCAATGCCATGGAACTGATCTCAACTCAACACTTAGCTCTTTGACCTGCTCACTTCATTTTTTAGATTATCAAGATGAAGTCTGGTTCCCTTTTACAGCTTATTTTTTACACATAAAGAAACATCTATGCAGAAAGACAAACTGACCAAAAGCAAATTTCTGAACATATTAGATCTGACACACTCTGTGACCATGCAGGTGGCCTGAATATAAATAGTTTATTAACAAAACAATCATTTAAATGAAAAATATTTCTAGCATTCATGCAGGTTTGGTTAGAGCCACATAAACAGCATTCACTAATGACAATCACTATAAAGCCTTTCATAATGAGTCTCATTTGCATTTAGGCATAATTCCTGCTTTAGAACACATGTAAATAACTTCACATGCATGATAACTTTGGCAAGCTGTGTATCTGTTTCCGTGGCAGCCGCGATCCATGTGAATTTCAGCGTCTGCACCTGTTCTGTGAATCACACACTTTTAACCGTCAAAAACACTGACAGCAAAGCTGCACAATTTGAATTCTCTCTCCAGGCCTGAAAAACCTGTCCAGTGTCAAATCATACATTACGACTATGTGTAGTTTGTAGCACAACAAAGTTTTAAGAGAGACAGAGAGCGACAGATTTAAAAAAAAAAAAAAAATACTAGTGATGATTGACTTAACAGCCCTAATTAAATACACAAAATTATTAATTTGATTAATGATAAATAAAGCTACTCCATATGTCTTGTTGCTCTCAGGAGGATTGGCGGAGTCTGAAGTCTCAAAAGAAACCACAATTGCAAGTAAATTTATATGTTTTTTTTTTGTGGCAAGGTGAAAATGAAAACCACTCTACAATTATTTGTGCATTAAATTAGGCTTCCCCTGCTAACAGGGAACATTCTCAGAACTTTGACTAATATTCTGGTAAGATTCTCTCTAAGTTATAAACAAACATTCTTCCAGTAAACCCACCTTTACACTACACACGACAAACGACAGCCATTGGACTGGAAGTCATTTATTTCCAATGGAGGCTAGTACGGGAGCTGCGTGGAGTTCCGCTCATATGTGTATGCGGAAATTTCTGATCGAATGTGAGCTTTGACCTTCTGCGCCAAGACTGTATGCAACCGGCCGACTGGATGTGATGTATTCTAATTAAAACTATGAGTGTGAAGCTAGAATTACCAATATTTTAACACTTTAATGTTATTCTGTAAACACTATTTCTGTAAAATGGCGGTTATTAATAGTTATGGCAGAGATAATTATTTTATAATTGTTAAATCAATATTTATGTTGATTAGCTCTATAAAATCTACTATGTTTTTATTTTAGATGTATTGAGGGTCATTTGTTTTGTGTGGATATATTCATACATGCATTACATTCATTAAAACTATTAATTTTACCATGGTGAATAAGCCGAGGTAACGGTTGCTTCACGACTAATTTCAAGGTTCGGTGTGACTGCCGCTAGGGGGCGAAATGAATGAATGAGGCATTTATATAGCGCTTTCATATGTACTACTGTACACCCAAAGCGCTGTACAATCATGTCAGGGGATCTCTCCTCAACCACCACCAGTGAGGGTATGCGAATAACGTGTGCAGTGGAAAGGCGGCTTAACATTAATAGAACGTTCATTCAAAGTTATCTGGTCTTTAAGTAAGGGATAATGTAAATCCAGCCGGTTGTTATCGAAGAATAAACCCCGACGCGAAGCTTACACCTGCCTGAAGGGGTTTATTCTGCTATAACAACCAGCTTGATGTACATTATCCTGATTAATACGACTACTCGCCACATAAGGAAATATTTAGACACGAAATATTGATCTGAGTCTAAATATTTTATTAGCTCTTTAAATGCAAATCTTCTGCGGAGCGAGCAGTTGCTAGCAAGTGGCAAGTTCAAACTACATGGACATTTAAGGGATAAGGTACTGTAAAACCACTTATTACATGGCATTTCGCCACATAAATAATTATGGGGATAAGAGATATTGATCTGAGATGCAGTGTTGGGAAAGTTCACTTTTGTCAGGACAACTATCGTCAAATACGATTGACAATAGCATACAGTTTGAATTGGCGGTATGGTTCCGTTCTGGGCGAGAACTCCCTGCGCATCCATGCAGCCTAGCATGGATAAGAGTAGGGAGAGCAGCAATAACCCCCCTTAGGGTAAACAGAACAGAACCAACATGAATGTATGCAGATATCATTAATTTAAGATTTTAAAGTACAACATAATTCGAGAATTTATTCTGATTCAAGGGGAAATGCAAATCCTGACTGGGTGAGAGGAGGAGCTGGGGATGGAGGAGGGTAATTAGCTCCTGAGAAACGCGATAGCTGCTGATAATACTGAAGGAGCATATGTATACAGTGATAGGCGTCATATTCCTATAGGTAGACGTGGATCAGCTGAGAGTCAGCTGATGCGAGCTTGACTAACCTGACCTGCCAGAACTGACGCCACGCTTGATTTCTGTCAGGACCACTATCGTCAAGTACGATTGACAATAGCATACAGTTTGGATTGGCGGTATGGTTCCGTTCTGGGCGAGAACTCCCTTCTCAGGGAACAAGGGTTATAGTCATAACCCGAGATGTTCCCTTTCGAGGGAACTCGAACTGCGTCGTCAAAAACGACTCTTTGGGGAACGAATGCCCACTAGGCCACGCACCGAGAAAAGGCATGCCCTAGAGTGAAACTGATCTCAGACACTCAGCTAGGACGAGAGCACATGTGAGCCAGGCGTACTAGGGAGGTGCAAACTATAAAATCTGACAAAGGTGTGCGGGGTAGCCCAACCGGCTGCCTCACAGATCTCCTGGAGGGGCACTCCCGAGAGCAGTGGTTCTCAATCCTGGTCCTGGGGACCCACAGCTCTGCACAGTTTGTATGTCTCCCTCATTTAACACACCTGATTCAAATCATCAGCTCGTTAGGAAAGAGCTCTATGTACTGAACTGGCTGTGTCAGATAAAGGAGACATATAAAATGTGCAGAGCAGTGGCTCCCCAGGACCAGGATTGAGAACCACTGCCTTAGAGGATACCATGCCTCTGGTTGAATGAGCCCTTATGGCCAAAGGTGAAGGCAAATTGCGCACCTTGTAGGCTGAGGTGATCACCTGAACAATCCAATTACTAATAGTCTGTTTGGATGCAGGGAGCCCCTTCTTAGGTGACCCAAAACACACCAACAGTTGGTCCGACCTCCTCCAAGAAGAGGACCTCTCAAGGTACACACTCAAAGCTCTGACCGGGCAGAGCAAATGGAGCCTCTCTTCTTCTGCCGACACATGAGGTAGAGGATGAAATGCCTGCAGGAGACCGTGCCATGTTGGAAGGCACCTTAGGCACATAACCAGGCCTAGGATGCAAGATAGCCTTAACTCCTCCAGGGGCAAACTCCAAGCAGGCTGGTGTTACTGCCAGGGCTTGGAGATCTCCCACCCTCTTTAAAGAGGTAATAGCCAAGAGAAAAGCCATCTTAAACGTCAGGTCCTTGAGCAAAGCCGACTGAAGGGGTTCGAAGGGGGCCAGGGATAACCCTTCGAGAACCACCGCCAGGTCCCAGGCAGGAACCCTGGACCTGGTTGTCAGTCTCATCCTCCAAGTACCACGGAGAAAACAAATGACCAGCTGGTGCCTCCCCAGAGGCCCATCACTCAGTGTTGCATGGAAAGCCGCAATGGCAGCCATGTACACTTTAAGTATGGAAGGGGAGAGACCCTTTTGAAGAATGATTTTGAAGAAACTCCAGAACTGAAGCCACTGGGCAGTTAACTGGATCTAACTCATGTTCTCTACACCAAGTGGAAAACACATTCCACTTGAGGCCATATAATCTCCTAGTGGACGGAGCCCTAGAGCTAAGTATGGTCTCAACCACCCCAGCTGATAGTCCAGCATCTAGGTACTGAGCCCCCTCAGGGGCCAGACCCACAGCTTCCACAGCTCCGGGCGAGGGTATATTGTGCCTTCCGCCTGAGACAACAGATCCCTCCTCAGAGGAATCTGCCATGGCGGACCTATCAGGAGTGATATTATGTCTGAAAACCATACTCGGGCCGGCCACATTGGGGCAACCAGAAGTAGACTGATGCCCTCCTGACGGACCCTCTCCAGGACTCCCGGGAGCAGAGTGATCGGGGGAAAAGCGTACAGACGTAGCCTCGGCCAGGCCTGTACCATGGCATCCAACCCCAGTGGGGCTGGATGTGTGAGGGAGAACCAAAGTGGGTAGTGGGACGTCTCTCGAGACGCAAACAGATCCACTTCCATTGGTCCAAACCTCTCCCATATCAACTTCACCACATCTGGATGAAGTCTCCATTCCCCGGGCCTCAGCCCCTGCCTCGACAGGATGTCTGCTCCCTGATTCTGAACCCCCGGAACGTACATTGCCCTGAAAGACAGGAGTTTCCCTTGGGACCATAAGATAATCTGATGCGCCAATCTGTATTGAGGGCGCGTTCTGAGTCCCCCTTGTCGGTTCAGATAAGCTACCGCTGATGTATTGTCCGATCGTACTAGGACATGGTAACCCTTGATGTCTGGGAGGAAGCTCCTCAGAGCCCTGAACACAGCCAACATCTAGGCAATTTATATGCCAAGAGTGATGATGGTCCTGCCACAGACCCCTGGCAAAGCAGCCGTCCACGACCGCGCCCCAGCCAGTGAGGGAGGCATCTGTCGAAACAGCCTTCCGGCGACATGATGCTCCTAACACTGGCCCTTGGGACAGGAACCAAGGTTTATTCCATATTGCTAGAGAGCGAAGGCATCTGCGCGTTACCCTGATCATAAAGAACGGATTCCCCTTGGGGGAAAACACCTTGGTTTTCAGCCACCACTGAAGGGGCCTCATATGTAGAAGGCCCAAAGGTATAATGTTGGATGCTGCTGCCATGAGGCCCAGCAGTCTTTGAAATCGCTTTACAGTGATGGCCTGGCCTAGCTTTATCCCGGACACCATCGCCAGAATGGACTCGATACGCGCAGGAGACATTTGTGCCCGAATTCCACACCACGCCCAGAAACGTTGTGCTCTGGGATGGTTCCAACACGCTCTTCTTCGTGTTGAGTCTCAACCCCAAGCTCTGAATGTGGCCAAGGACGACATCTCGATGCCGAACTGCCATTTCTCGAGACTGGGCCAGAATGAGCCAGTCGTCGATATAGTTCAGTATGCGGATACCCTGAAGTCTCAATGGAGCTAGTGCTGCATCCATGCATTTGGTGACACGGAAGGATGGAGACATGGAAGTAGGCGTCTTTTAGATCTATTGTGACAAACCAGTCCTCGGATCTGATTTGATTCACGATGATGGGAATAGTGAGCATTTTGAACCTGAACCTCCTCAGAGAACGGTTCAAATGTCTTAGATCTAAAATCGGCCTCAGCCCTCCATCCTTTTTTGGAACTATAAAGTACCGGCTGTAAAACCCGGACTCCCTGTCTGAAAGAGGAACACGTTCTATGGCCTCCTTTACCAGCAGAGATTGCACTTCTTGTTCCATCACCTGAGCCTGCTCTGGAACCACTGCAGTCTGCACAACCCCAGAGAACTTAGGTGGGCGGTGACCGAACTGCAGTCTGTATCCCAATTTTATTATACGCAGGACCCATGCAGATATGTTGGGAAGAGGATACCATGCCTCTACAAAATCTATTAAGGGAACCAGCCTCTCGAGGCTGGCCTCGGGTGTTTTCCGAGCACTGTTCTCGACCTCCTCGGAGGTCCCACTCCTCCAGTTAGGACCTCTTTCCCGAAGCCCTCCTAGCCTGAAGGACGTCTCTCAAGTCGCCCTTGTGGCCGGAAGATTTCGGCTGAGAGCGTTTCCTCTGTTGCCAAGCTCCCGGAGGAGGGGCTCTAGAGGCAACGCTCTCTTTCTGTTCCTGGCGGTACGAGGAGCTCGATGACGGCTGGGGCTGATCTCTTTGCCCCGCCCTACTCGACTCGGATTTAGAACGGCGAGGTAGGAACTGCTGGAACGCCGCAGATTGTTTCCTCGCCTCCTGGAACCTGTCGACGACAGTAGTAACTGCATCACCGAACAGGCCAGAAGACGAGAGCGGTGCATCAAGGAGAAAGGATTTATCTTTCTCCTTGATGCCGGATAAATTCAGCCACAGATGCCTCTCCGTGGCCACCAGAGCTGCCATAGAGCGGCCGATAGCGCAGGCTTTATGCAGTTCCGCTATATCCTGAGGTGTTGGCCCCTCCCCCTCATCCAAGTCTTTCAGGAAGTCGGCCTGGTATGCCTGCAAGTTAGCCATCGAGTGCAGACATGAACCAGCCCACAGCAAGAGTCACAACCTCTATGAGCTCCTCATATGCATGACCGTGAACCAGCGAGTCTGGTTCACGATCATCCGCCTCGATGCTGAGCACATCCACTTCCTCGGAAGCCGAGAGCTCGAGCATCGGGCCCTGATCATGGGCTTCTGCACCACGAACAGGAGCCTCAGGATCTTCAGATGAAGAATGAGAAAGTGCCGCAGCAGTCTCATTCTCATCTGCAAGATCCCTCTGCGAACCCCACGATCTCAATCGCCGCGCCACCTCAACGGACGCGGGACCGGAACCGTGGGGAGCGCGAGCTTGGCCATGTTCATCAAATAAACCCAGGCGGGAGCTCAGCACTCTCATAGTAAGTGCCTCACAGTCACCACAAGCAGCTCCCTCAAGAGCTGCCCGGGGGTGCTGCACTCCCAAACAGTTCACACACAGTTGATGCATGTCCCCACCCGTGATATATCTAGGGCAGGGGTGCACACACTTCCTGAACTGTTCACTCGCCATATATATATATATATATATATATATATATATACTCTTTCCACAGACAAACAACACCAAATATAACGTACAACAACAGAGAGCAAATGTGTGTGTGTGCCGGCGTCACTTTTATGACATCCGGTTATGCCGTCACATGTTACGTCATGACGCAACACCAATCAGGATTGGAATAGTTTCATTCATACTTCAGAGGCGCACGCTTAGGGAGCGTCCCCAAAGAGTCGTTTTGACGGCGCAGTACGAGTTCCCTCTAAAAGGAACAGCAATAACCCCTCAAAACAAAACCATATGCCAAAATACCCCAAACCCAACTGACAGCATAATTCTGGATGGTTTTGCAGTTACCTGAGTGAGCCAAGGCATCAAGCATGTTGCCAATACCTGGAAAGCTTGAGCAACAGCATGTTACCAACAATATGGAAAGCCTTAAGCAACAAGTGTGTTGCCCTTACCTGGATGACCTAAACGAGTATGTTGCCAATACCCGCATGAGCCATAGCAACAAGCATGTTGTCAATACCCGAAATGCTTAAGCAGTAAACAGGCATATTGCCATGAATGACATGCTTTCTGAAATGAAGAAGTGAAAATTGAGATATCAAAATTAATCCGATGCTTGCTTGTGGTTGTATATCCACAGTCCAGTTCCAGTTTCTTTTGAGTGACGACTGTGAGCTAGAGATGAGAGATGGAGATTTCCTTTTCAATTATCCTTTTCATTGGAAATACGTCACAATACTGAAGTAATGTTTGCGAAAACGTCCGGTTCACACAGAATTAAGCAACACATGTCATTAATACAGCTGGATGGTTGGATGCAACAAGCATGATGCTGATACTTAGATATATTTAGGCACAAATATGTAGGTTTGCATAAACTGCATACACTGACACCTGTCAATGACGTCATAACCTTGGTTGTAGTTTACTTCTGTAGAAACCAAGAAATTGTTTTTTTTTTTTGTTGTTTTTTACACACTACCCCAACACGACTGATGCTGATATAATATAATGGTTAATACATCCTGATGTTAGCTGCATATGTTGAGCACTATAGATCCAATCTTATGGGGGAAGCATCACCCCAAGCTGGAGCCAGCAAGGACACATTGCAACAAGTGTGTTGCTGTAGCCAATTTAACAATTGTATGGGATCTTTTGGGGGAAGCTTACACCCCTAGCGGTAGCAAAATCTTATACAAGCAGCATGTTGTAGAATCGTGGAACTATTGCTAAAACTAGTGTAGTTTGGCAGGTGAAGCATACACCATACAGCACTAGCTCGGACTAGCAGCAACAACTGATACAACAAGCATGTTGTATAAATCACAGAACCATTGATAAAACTAGTGTAGTTTGGTAGGGGAAGCATACACCCTACAGCAATAGCTCAGACTAGCGGCAACAAAACTAATACAACAAGCATGTTTGTATAACCATAGGACTAGTATTAAAACTAGTGTAGTTTGGCAGGGGAAGCATACACCCCACAGCTATGAATACAGTGTGCTTCCTCATTCATGAACATGATTTCTGCTCCTGTCGTACTGATTCCATCGCAACTACAATGTTGTTAGTGTTGAATAACAGACCTCTATGGTGAATATGTATTTTGCACAAGTATGTTACCAATAATCTAGATAGCTTTAGCCACAGCATGTGCTAACTTTAACACAGTATGTTGCAATAATTGTATAGAATAAATTACGAGCATTTTTCCAATGCAACCAGAGAAGCCTAAAACAACGCTTGATTATTACAGCATGTTGCTTAGGACAGTATGCTCATTAATACTAGAACCCTAAGAAACAAGCATATATCGATAACATTTGCACTAGCAACCACCAGTACAGTACTGAGAGCAATGTTGCTGAAACGACAGCATATTGCTGATCCCTGATATAGCACAGCATGTGACACTAACACCAGATATAAGCCTAAAACACAGCCATGTTCCAAATAACAACTGGGCTAAATAACCTTAAAAGTAAAACCATGTTTCCAATAACAACTAGCAGCTTTAGGAGCAAGTAGTTTTCAATAGCCACTAGATAGCCTTTAGAACAAGCAGTGTTTCAATAACATAAAGGTTAGATAGCCTTAAAAAATCATATGCAATACTCTATAGCTTTAAGAACATTGTGTTTCCAAGAACTAGATAGACCAAGCATGTCCAATACCCGATAATAACATAATCAATGCTGAACTGACTCAACTAAATAGTGACTGTTTACTATGTATTGGGTTTACAGCTGTGCCACAGCAGAAACGATTCCGTTTGCACCATGAATTGTTATTTCCTAACTATCACCATAAGCTGCTTGAATCTATGCTGCATAGTGCTAAGAGCACAGCATGTGCAACGCGAACAGTTGCCAATGACAACAAATACGTAATGCACATTGCCAATATGATTGCATAAGCCTAGCAAGAGCATTTAAATGAAAACGACTAGATAGGCCCAAGCAACACGGATAGCATTAGCAACAAGCATGTTGCCACTACCC
Source organism: Gila orcuttii (assembly GCA_026230005.1). Lineage (NCBI taxonomy): Eukaryota > Metazoa > Chordata > Actinopteri > Cypriniformes > Leuciscidae > Gila > Gila orcuttii. The sequence continues at coordinate 53,513,750 of JAPDVR010000001.1, read as the reverse complement.
TGAAAGCTTTTAGCAATAAGCATTAAAAAATGAACTTAGCTTAGCTTTGTGAAGACATTCAGAGATGAATGGAGAGTGAATCACATCAAGTCCTGTGTCAATAATGCAGAGATGCAGACTGAAGTCACTTCCAAATCAGGCAGCTTATGAAAAATGTGGTGAATCTCGTATTCAAGTAACGTTACACAAGCTTGAATTAATCTGAGGTGAAATCCTTGTGGGGAACGAATTCCTCTTGCTTAATACCCGATTGCACGATTCCTTGTGAGATGATGTGGTTTGCCTGCCTAATTTCACCATTTAATTAGCTCCTGTGAAACGCGATAGCTGCTGATAATACTGAAGGAGCTTATATATGTATACAGTGATCGGCGTATTCCTATAGGTAGACGTGGATCAGCTGAGAGTCAGCTGATGTGAGCTTGACTAACGTGTCCTGCCAGAACTGACACTACGCTTGATTTTCTACATGAACTAGTTCAAAGTTCAGTTCACAAATTTTAAAATTAACTAGTTCAGTTCATAGGTCATTTTGAACTAGTTCATAGTTCTTTTTTTCCATATGTTGCTGCGAGCTATTATTTTTCAAAACTATTGCCACAGCCCATATAGAACCACAGACACCATTTATTTTATCGGCGGGCAAAGTTTGCACAGATATGTAAGATTTTTCCCATCCTCACCGACCTTGTCATAAAACTCGTTTAAATGATCATAGGACGCCTCCTTGATGCTTTTTGTTTTGATGACGCATGTGGCGGTGCGACACTGGTGGCTGGTGTTGCCAGATTGGGTGTTTTTTTCCGCTACATATTAAGGCCTGCTTACGGTGTGTTTTAGCCGGTTTTTGCTCTATAGAAATCTGGCACCCTATTGAACGAAGTTAAACTGAGAGAGCGTGCCGTTCACAGACACCAGAATGAACGAGTTCACAGTAACGTTCATCAGGCAGTAATATAGTACGTTCAGTTCACGTTCGCCCAAAATATGAAAGAGTTCATGAACTATCGTTCAATGAACACGTTCAGGCACAACACTGCTGCGATGAAACTGATTTAAAATAGTACCTGTTTGTTATCTCATAACCGCATTACGATGTACAAAACAATTGTCAGTTTTAATATTTTATTAGCTCACCAAATGCAAAACTTCTAGGAGGAAAAGACATTCTTAGACCTAGCACACGTAAAGCGCCGACTTCAGTTACCTGGATGAGCCTGTCTTCTCAGTTTTTAGCGGTTGTTATCAGACCTATCAGAATCAAGTCATCCAGAGGGCTGTGTAATTATAATTTTTTAATGTTCACATAACTATGAAAAAACATTTTAAATGTTCCGTGAACAATCAGAAATAACGTTTCATAACTTAATTGAGCTCAAATTCTGAGCTCAGTGCTTTCTCCTCAGACAGCTTGCCAAATAGGCCAAATTTTATATGCATATTTTATACTGGGTCTGTTTCACATGAATCTGTCACAAGACTATTATATACAATATAGCTGTCGCGATACTTTTCTACGATATCTTTATCAAGTTTTCATGTCCCTTTTAGAGCTTGACAGATGTGGTCACTTGCTGTCACTGTATGGAAATAAAGTGAGTAAAATTCAATGGGTTTGAAATGGCATTTAGGAAAGAGATGTTATGTAGAACTGCTGTGATCGATTCAGTCTGAATACTGAATACCAGTCAGTCATTAATCATACAAAACATAGTATGAACCCTAAATACTCATCAGTAGCACATGAACATCATTATGCACAAACACACACACACTGTCTTATGTCAGGCCTCGTATTTGAGTCAATGAATATGAGTGTAAATAGAAGCCAAATGAATCAGAGTTTTAATTGTGGATATTCCATGCCTTTTAAACAGAATCTCTCTCCTCAAACACACTGACTTGATTTTCAGTGCTTCTATTTATCCAGTAGCTCAGAAGTCATGAAATTGGGTTACACTGACGATTCCCTTTGAGATCCCTTTCCCTTTAATTATCAAATATTAATCTGTTTACATTTAGTTGTGTCGCTCGCAAACTAAAAAATGCATTTCATCCTTATTGACAACCAAAGGACAAAAAAAAAAAAAAAAGCAAATGCTGCTGAATTTAAATCCAACTTATTTTTTGGGGAGGCCTCCACATCCAAATGTTATTCAAGATGCTAATATGAATCCATCCTGTTGGCAGCATCTGTTTATTCCATTAGGCCTACCGTTAAATTCTGTTAGTATAGATCAGGGGTGTCCAAACTCGGTCCTGGAGGGCCACTGTCCTGCAGAGTTTAGCTCCAACCCCAATTAAACACACCTGAAACAGCTAATCAAGGTCTTGATTAGCTGTTGAAGGTCATTAGGCATGCTAAAAACTTACAAGCAGGTGTGTTGAGGCAAGTTGGAACTAAACTCTGCAGGACAGTGGCCCTCCAGGACCGAGTTTGGACACCCCTGGTATAGATTAATGGATTAATTAATACCGAGATGGGACACAATAAATAACTAAATCAGTTTTCTGCTGCCATAATCTTTCTTCTGCTCATTACAAAAACAGAATAGATATCTGATCTCACATGAGCATAGCCAACAAAAGATGCAGATACAACAGATGCAGATAAATGAAAACAATCAGCAGGAGAAGTGAATGTTTTCATGGGCCAAATTTACTGATCAAAACATCAAGCTTGTGGATATCAGAACTATTCAAAGGAGAACATGACCGTTAAAATCTGGAGTTTTCACCTGTAAAATGTTTGTTTTGTGTAATGATTTGGAAAACAAATCTAGATAAAAATAATTTTCAAATGATTTCTAATAAAACCTTGTCCCAGCCAAAAAAAGTATGTTTTTCTTATGTTCCCATTAAATTATGAAAACATTATTTCTGATTATTCTCTAAACGTTCAAAATGTTTTAAAACCTTTTTTCTTGGTTAAGGGAACATTCCTTTTTTATTTTAACAAACATAATGCAAACATTACATTTGAATGTTCTCTGAACACTCTGAAACAATGTAGTAACATTCAAAAACATTTCAGAAATAAAAAGTGATTCATGAACAATGTATAAATAATGTGCTAGTGGTTTGAAAACAGCAGGCATATTAAAGACAACTTTGAAAGAATTAACATTACTGAGAACATTTACTGATAACTTAAAGAGAACCTAGCCAGAACGTTAGCCAAAGTTCTGAGAACGTTCCCTGATAGCTGGGTGATGTTTAGAGTTATTTTGTAACCTATAAAATCAAGTCAAGCATATTATGTAATATGAGTAAATCAGTCTGATTATAGATCATGTTAAACCAGCGGAAACAATGTTTAAGTGTCAGGTCAGCTAGAAATGTCTCATTAACGGCACACTCCCATTGTCACAGAGCAGGGACAGTGAGGATTTGACATTTGTGAAAGTCAGTGGAGATTGGCGTGTAGGTTTATGTGCCATCAGGACGCTTAGATGAATTTAACACATCACCCACACATACACACCAGATGCACGCATCTCTCCACGCAGTCTGGAGCCCATCCAGCTGGTAGTCGTCAAGGAAACGCACCATGTCGGTTTGAACGAATGATGAAATCTGTCACTCGTTTGTTTTGAGTAAAAACGCAGTGGCGATTAAGCCTGACTCCTGCCCAACATTCTTCCGCAAGTTTCTGCTGATTCTTTTGACAGTGTCTCCTCTCCCGTTACCTCGATATGCAGCTGCTTCCACTTGGCCTGTCTCCGAATATCCTCATGTTCTTAATTATAGAATAAGTTTGACTTGCAAATACTACAGCTGCCAGATGACACTGTGCACTCCATCTCTCACCACCACTGTAAGAAAGACGGGCTGCTCTCTCTCTCTCTCTCTCTCTCTCTCTCTCTCTCTCTCTCTCTCTCTCTCGCTCTCTCGTGTAGTCACGCATTTATCTTCAAATAAAATATAAGTGTGTCTCTCCAAATGTCAGCCCTAAGAGTGAGCCGTAAGATTGAGTATCCACCAGAGAATCTGCTCAATTAGGGCCGGCCCATGAATTATGCTTTACACATCAAAGTTCAGCCTGACGATGTTTATGTAAAACATCTCACACACTCCCGTTTTGGAAGAGAGCTATAACACAAACACACACACACACACACACACAAAGTTCCGGGCCACTCACCTGACTGTTTCACACTTAGAAACTGGCTTCAGCGGAGGGGAAGATCATCAGTGATTAATGAGGTAAATTTAAATCTGTTCCACACACAAAAATCACATGACTTCATGGAAGGTTCTCAGAACTTTGGCTAACGTTCTGACAAGGTTCTCTCAAAGTTATGAACGTCTCGGTTACGACTGTAACCCTGGTTCCCTGAGAAGGGAACAAGAGGTTGCATCAGAATGTTGATGCTATGGGGTTGCAATCACACAGAAGTGTTACCATAGTGTCCACATTCTGATGCAGCCTTTAGTTCATTCAAAAAGGCACAAATATTGTTCTAGTAACGTTAACAGAATGTTTGTTTAAAGTTATCTGGTTTTTAATAATATTCCTAAACCATTAGCACAAAAACATTATTTGTTTCATCGTCTACCAGCCTACAAGCAGAAACCTAAATCTGCTAAGCCTGTAGTAAGAATTGTAAAGAGATGTGCCAATGAAACAGAGCGGGATTTACAAGCCTATTTTGACTAAACTGATTTGAGTGTTTTTGAGGCCGCAGCCACTTATCTGGATGGAGCTCACTGACACTGTGACATCCTACATCAGCTTCTGTGAGGAAGTCCAACTTGATTCACTGCAAAACTCAGGCCAAAAAGGATGCCTACAGGAGTGGGAAAAAAAGCCTTGTACAAACAGGCTCAAAACACACTGAATGGGAGATAAGAGTAGCTAAGAGAAGTTACTCTAAAAAGCTGAAGAACCAGTTCCCTTTCGAAAGGGAACTCGCACTGCGTCCTGAGACGCTATTGCCAGTCCCACCCCGAAAGTGTTTGGGCACTCCAACTCACCCCAAGCCAGCAACCAAACCCTCCACATCTCAGCCGCTCCAGAGTCCACTCCAGTCCCTGAACCCGCTCCAGGATTCAGCCATGATTCTGTTCCAGTAATTACATTTTAGAGTGTGTTCACATCATGCCTGCCAAGCCAGAGGCTCTTCACGTCATGCCTGCCAAGCCAGATCCTCTTCACGTCATAGCTGCCAGGCCTGAGCCTCTTCCTATCATGGCCGCCACACCTTAGTCTTCAGCCAAGATGGCCGCCATGCCTGAGTCTTCAACCAAGATGGCCGCCATGCCTGAGTCTTCAGCCAAGATGTCCGTCACGCCTGAGTCTGTTCCCGTGAGAGAAATTCACCAGTCTGTTCCCGTGAGAGAAGTTCTAGAGCCCTTTCCAGTCCTTGAGGCAGGGCCTGAGAATGCAGCGCTGACCATTATGGCCACGGCCATTTTGTGTGTGTGGACTGAACACACGTTGGCTCCAGTCGCTGTCCAGAGCCCAGTGATGACTCCAGTCCCTGTCCAGAACCCAGTGATGGCTCCAGCCCCTGTCCAGAGCCCGGTGATGGCTCCACCTCCTGAACAGAGTCCAGTGAAGGCTCCAGCCCCTGACCAGAGCCCAGTGCCTGCTCTCATCCCAGAGCTCCGCCCAGTGTCTGCTTTCGTCCTAGAGTTCCGCCCAGTGTCTGCTCTCATCCCAGGGCGCATTCCAGAATCCCCTCCAGTCCACGAGTCTATATCTCCTCCTAAAAAAACTTCACCAGCACTCGTGGCTGAGCCAAGAGTCAGTATTCTGTTAGGAGTGAGGTCACGCCTTCTGGGGGGGAGGGGTACTGTCACATCATCAGTCACCAGTCTATCACCTCTCTCTCCCACAATCCTCCTTGGTCATCACCGGCACTCACTCCACAATCACCACACCTGTCTGCGATTAAGGGTGCTAAGGATAAAAAACTGTTTACCAATAACTGTAGTAGATCATGCAGTAGTGATGACAGAAATGGAGCTTGTGAGCTAGTATACAAGTTAATTCAGTATGGAGGTTTAATAATTCTCTTCTTAGGGATAATATTTTAAGGATAAAGAAAACATTGTTTTAAAAATTATATACCGAGTAACAATAATGGAGAAGTGACACCAGTTATATTGTGGGAGGCTGCTTAAGCCACGAGCATATGCATCATGGAAAAAGAAACAAAGTCAAATAGAGTTCAACTTAGAAAATAAACCGGCGAACATTCAACAACTTTAATAATAAAATAAACAAAATGAAAGTAAAGACGGCAGCCCATCATGGACAACTGCCACCACATATAAACAAAACTTAAAATTAAACAGTCCAGGTCTGGTCCTCTCTCGTCCTTCACCGTCATCGCTCCATCGACTGACCTTTAACCCTCTGAGGTCTAAGGTGTTTTCTGGGTCCTGGAGGTGTTCTGACAAGCTCTGACATTTGTGCTTTTTTCAGTTATTTATAAACATGTTAATGGCAAAGGTGTAAATTCACTCTATATAGCACAAACGGGGCTACCGTAATATGTGAGCAACATGCATGTACATGTTTGTATTTTTAAGATAATAATGCTTATGCGTGGTTTGTGAAAAAACAAAAAACAAATGTCACTGAAATAAGGTCATAAAACCCATAGTGATTATTTCTTCACAAGACTTTTGAAAATTGTATCACGTAGCCTAGAATATTTGCTCCAAAACTATGTGAAAATCATCCTGCATACTCATTTAGATAAGACAATATATTGATTTGAAATTTGTATGACGTGTTTTGTGTGAGAAAGCTTTATGCGAAGGGGCGTGGATCTCTCATTAATATGAATGCATTTTACACCTGAGAAAGACAAAGACCCTCCCCTAATGGCCCTATTAGGGGCTATCAGGCCCTTTCATCATGAGAAGCCTTGCACAAAGAATGAGGAGAAATTAAAAAAAGAATGGCTTTTAGATTGTCTGGATTTATTTACAACACAACATAATCCAAAGATACACAACAAAGGACAAAAAGCACATTAGTAAACACACTGATGTAAAGACAAAGACTTAACCAGTCACACACCTTTGTGCCATTCCTGAAACATAGTAGCCTACATACCTGTCATGTCCAAGGTGTTTGACTTTTCATTTTACCATGTTCATGTACAGAGACTCATGTGAATGTTGAAGTCAGCAGGACTCATCCAGTGGCATCTGGTCCCTTTCTAGAAAAATAAATAAATAAACACCTGTAAACATGTTGATATCAAGACAAACTATAGGGCTGCACGATTCTGGGAATACATTTTAGATTTTTCACACACACACACACACACACACACACACACACACACACACACACACACACACACACACACACACACACACACACATATACATATATATATATACACACACAATATATATATATATATATATATATATATATATATATACACACACTATATACATATATACACACACTATATATATATATATATATATATATATATATATATATATATATATATATATATATACACACACACACACACACACACACACTGCCGTTCAAAAGTTTGGGGTCGGTATGATTTTTAATGTTTTTAAAAGAAGTCACGTATATATATATATATATATATATATATATATATATATATATATATACACACACACACACACACACACACTGCCGTTCAAAAGTTTGGGGTCGGTATGATTTTTAATGTTTTTAAAAGAAGTCACATATGCTCACAAAGGCTGCATTTATTTGAGTAAAAATACAAAACAAACCCAGTAATATTGTGAAATAATATTTCAATGTTAATCAGCTGTTTTCTATGTAAATATATAGTAAAGTGTAATTTATTCCTGTGATCATTACTCCAGTCTTCAGTGTCACATGATCCTTCAGAAATCAGTATAATATGATGATTTGATGCTCAAGAAACATTTTTCATTATCATCAATGTTGAAAACAGTTATTTACATTTTTATTTCAGGATTCTTTGATGAATAGAAAGTTCAAAAGGACAGCATTTATATGAAAAATAATCTAATCATAAGTGACTTCTTTTAAAAACATTAAAAATCTTACCGACACCCAAACTTTTGAACGGCAGTGTATATATGTATATGTATTTTTTTTCAAATATATATGTAGCACCCGTACAACCACTCTGTGAGTTACTTACGTGAGAATGGAGGGTGCTTGGGTTCGATGTAGTTCAGGTGGATACCACAAAGTGCACCTAATAAGTGTATAATGAGTTGTAAAACTTTTAACAATAAAATATTTAAAAAATAATGAGACCCAGAGATGGTTGTTATTTTAGCAAAAAAATAGGGTAACACCCTGGTTTAATTGGATAACAGAACTTGGCAAATAAAATATAAAAGCTTTTCCCCAAAACTCAATATTAGCGAATATACAAAATAAAAAACCAAAAGATTCCCCAAACACTTAAATAATAGCCCCTTTAAATTTAGCTAGAAACCCCAATAGTTTCAATCACACTTGTTACAACAAAATAAGTGATCTAAAGTTCCCCTCCTTTATCTCTTTCCTCACAATCGAGAATACACCAAGAACTTTACAATAAACAAGAAAAACACCGCCAAGTATCCTGAAACCAGTCTTAGCAAATGCAGTGGTGGGCCCACTCACACACACATTCCAGTTTACTCACAGTAACGTTTTGAACGGAAAAGAAAAATATGTTGCAGGCCTGTTTTGGTCTTGCAAAACATTGAGTGCGCTGAACGGACACTTGCAAAACATTGAGTGCGTGGAAATACCTCAGACCGGCTGATCAGGTGCTGTGCGATTAACCGACAGCTCCGCCCAGCATATCGCGGCTCCCTCCGATCAGGGCTCCCGCTCCTTCTCTCCCGCTCCGTCAGACGGGTCTCCGGCTTCGTTTCTCACTCAGTCTCTCGGCTCACAAGCATCCCGAGTCCGCGGTCCTCTTCTCTGAGCTTCCCGCTCAGTTTTATCGGCGTTACCAGCACTTTCTAGCGTCTTGTCTTTTTCTTCTCAACGTGTCAGTGTCCTGTGCTCCCCACGAGTACCACGAGGAAAAAACTTCCACCACTTCCTCTCACATGTCTCTCTCATGTCACGTGTATATCTGCAGCCAAACACTATTGACTATACAGCGTGAATACCCAAATGACCAAAAAAAATTAGTAAAACAAAAACAGTAAGAATAAAGTAATAAAAGGCTATCTGCATAAAACCTCTGGTATTATTATTTAGTTTTAATTACTGTCATGAAATAAAATTACCAAATATCAATCTCCTTTTAATTATGTAAAATGAATTTATATTTCCTTATTTAGAAATCAACTGTCCCCTATTATTTATTTCAAAGTAAATAAACGTTTACTTTTTTAATAGTCATGTGACTCGTTTTGAGAGTAAGAGAGATTAATCATAACCCACCCGGTTCCCATTACACTATAATAGCCAAGTTTACCACAGGGCTACACCCTCCCCCTTCTAGAACGTTTTGATGCCCTCATCAAAATAAACCTTAGAGGACTCTAATAGTCTTAAAGTCAAGGGTAGAGGCCAGATTAGAACAAGTGAAACACAACGCCATGGGGTGGCACCAGAGAGTTTGACATATACTGCTTCTGGAGTCTCCGTAGAGTCCACTTCCCACCAACACTCCATGACTTAGGACTGTCACAGGGTATTCACAGGGCTTGCCAAGTTCATCGTAGCTCAGCTTGACCACTGGACGGGTGACTCTTTTTGAACGCTCAACTTGTTCAATCTCAGCTTGAGTGTCCGGATAGGGTTTGACGGCTGCTCCCTCTTCTAGAACGTTGACTTCTGGATCAGCGTTGGGAGGCAGGTTTGGACGATAATTGACCACTGGCTCTATTTCAGCCGGGTCCTGAGCTTGTCTTTCAGGTTCGGTGACGATCGGCTTGGATTGCTTTGTGGACAGTTCTGGACATGTTAGCAACTTGTCCCAGTCTAACTCAACGGGTCTTGACAAGTATACTTCGTCGTACTCCAATTCTGAGGACACGTCTTCATCGTGGTCGTTTGTCTGTACCAGTTCTTTTGTCTTTTGCTGACAGGCTCTTGTCACTGGTCTTTGTTGTGGCGCCACTTCCCTGTCGTCAACAGGGATTTTCACAAGGTAACCAATGGGTAACAGGTGATTACGATGAATAGTCTTTTCAGCTCCCATGCCTCTCTCTGGCTTGATCTTGTAGACAGGTAAGTTGGGTAGCTTCTCCGTAACAATATATGGTGAGGATCGCCACTTGCATTTCAATTTGTGCTTTCCGGTGACCCCAAAGTTTCTCAGCAGCACCCTGTCGCCTTTGTCAAGGACTTGTTCTTTGACGTGCTTGTCGTGTGCTTTTTTGTTCCTTTGGTGGTTCTTGTCTGACGATTCTGTTGCAAGACTGTAGGCCCTTTGGAGATCTTTCTTGAGCTTAGCAACATACTGATGGTAAGACTTTGTCTTTTGGTTGTCCTCGGTCACGCCAAAGCAGATATCTACCGGTAAGCGAGCTTCTCTGCCGAACATTAGCAGGTAAGGCGAATAACCAGTTGCGTCATTTTGAGAACAGTTGTAGGCGTGGACCAACTGACTGATCTTTTGACTCCATTTTTGTTTTTGATTTGGATCGAGTGTGCCAAGCATTGACAAGAGCGTACGATTGAATCTTTCCGGTTGCGGATCTCCCTTAGGGTGGTAAGGCGATGTTCTTGACTTACGAATACCCAGCATCATCAGAAGGTCTTGGATCAGTTTTCTTTCAAAATCGCGGCCTTGATCCGAATGTATGCGGGCAGGGAGTCCGTAGTGTACAAAGTAGCGCTCATACAGTATCTTGGCAACGGTGGTCGCCCTCTGGTCTTTGGCTGGAAAAGCTTGGGCGTATCGAGTAAGAGGTCTGTCACTACAAGGATTTTGGCAAAACCTTGAGAGTCAGGCTCAAGTGACAGAAAATCAATACAGACGAGGTCTAGAGGGCCTTGGCTGGTGATCTGTTTTAAGGGAGCAGCTCTCTGAGGAAGGGCTTTGCGAGTGATGCATCTGCCGCAGTTCTTGATATACTGCTCAACCTCGACTCCCATTTTCGGCCAATAGAACCGATTTCTGATAAGTTCGATGGTCTTGTCCATGCCCAAGTGACCAGACTCATCATGCAGAGATCTCAGGACCATCGGGACATACTCTCTGGGCAGTACCAGCTGCTTTACCTCAGTTCCATTTTTCTCAACCTTTCTGTAGAGCAGATTATTTTGAATGAACAGCTTGCTTGCTGCTTTGTTCAACAGGACAGATGTTGGATTGTCGGAGCGGGTGAATGATGGACCACCACGAAGTGACTGTTTGACTGGAGCGATAATAGAGTCAACATCTTGAGCGGTGACCAGGTCTTTGTGACTGAGCTGACTCAGAGAACCGAGATCCAACTGAACTGGGAAGGCGAAACACTCTGGTATACCATCAGGTGACACTCCGAGTTACTCAGCCATAATTGTGGACTCTGTCGGAGTTTCACGGCACTTGATCTGCTTACACAGAGCTTGAACACTTTCAGTCGGTACGCTTTGCCAGCCTTATTCCTTGGTTGGAAGAGGGTTGCGTGACAGGGCATCGGCGTCGATGTTGCTGCTGTGTGAAATGGTACGTGGCGAGTGCTGAGAGCCAGCGGTGACCTGTCGCGTTGAGTTTGGCAGTTGTGAGAATATAAGTTAGGGGGTTGTTATCGGTTCTCACGGTAAACTGGGCTCCATACAAGAAGTCGTGGAACTTGTCTACCACTGCCCACTTAAGTGCCAAAAACTCGAGCTGGTGCACTGGATAGTTCTTTTCAGAGGCACTCAGCTTGCGGCTTGCGAAAGCAACAGGTCTCAAACCCTCGAGGTACTCTTGGTTGAGGACAGCACCGAGCCCATGAAAACTGGCATCAATGTGAAGTATGTAAGGCTTGGTGGGGTCGGAGAATGCCAGCACAGGTGCATTTGTGAGGCAGTGAATGATCTTTTGGAATGCCTCTGAACACGACTGGTCCCACCGTTCACCAAAAGGCTCATTGACTTTGTAGTAGGTCTTGTCTGATGAAGAGGTAGACTTTCGCTTCTTTTGGGTGGGAGAATACCCTTTGCACAGCTCTGTAAGTGGTCGGACGATGATGGAGTAGTTTTTTATAAACCTGCGGTAGTAGCCGCAGAACCCCAGGAATGACTGCAGAGAAGGAAGGTCGATTGGCTTCTTCCACCGCATCACTGCTTCAACTTTGTCCGGGTCTGTGGCGATACCGTGCTTGGAAACAATGTGCCCGACATAGGTGACCTGTGAGCGACAGAACTGACACTTGTCGAGGGACAACTTGAGTCCAACTTCTTCAAGACGAGCGATGACTTTGAGGAGTCTTTGCTCATGCTCCCCCAGAGTCTTGCAGAAAACAATGAGGTCGTCAAGATAGACGATGACTTCCAGCATATGCATGTCGCCGACTGCCTTTTCCATGAGTCGTTGAAATGTCGCAGGGGCCCCTGTGATCCCCTGCGGCATCCGCTCAAATTGGAAGAATCCCAAAGGACAGATAAAAGCGGTTTTCTCCTTGTCCTCCTCAGCCATTGGGATTTGATAATAGCCACTGCGCAGCCAACACTGAAAACCACTTACTGCCGGACAAGCAATCAAGAGCGTCGTCGATTCGTGGTACAGTGTACTGATCTGGGATAGTTCTCCGGTTCAGGGTGCGGTAGTTGACGCACATACGAAGTTGACCATTCTTTTTACGAGCAAGAACAATCGGTGAAGCATATGGACTTCTTGATTCTTTTATGTTCCCAGCCGCCAACAAACCTTGCAGGTGACGCCGAAGATCATCCAAATCAGCAGGGGCAATACGTCGAGATCTCTCTCTGTAGGGAGCGTTATCGTTCAGGCGGATGTGATGTTCTACCCCTTTGGCCAAACCGACATCCCACTCTTCAATAGAGAACACCTGGGGGTGTTTGGCAAGCTTTTGACTCAGCCTCTCTTTCCATTCTTTGCTGATGGGTGACTCACTGAAGTCAAACAGAGAAGGGTCCATAGCTGGAACAGATTCGACTTTAGGGTTTGATGCATCTGTCACCATGTCAGCGACGTGAAGGTGAGCGATCACGGTGCCCATTGGAATGGCAGTTTGCTTTAGAGACTCATTTCGCAGGAGCACCAGGAAGTTGTTTGGATCTAGCATCTTGGAGAACAACACAGTTGGCTGGACAAGTACACTGGGAGGAAGAGCAGGTGAGTGGGCTCTTTCAATGATGAGTATGCTGTCTCCGATGTCTTGTTTTTCTTTAACTTTGCAGCTAGCAACGTATTGAGTGCCAGGAAGGATGCTGAGAGGACCAGGCCCAGACCACTTAACTTCAGCCACAGGCAAGTCTTTATGGCCATTTATGGTCGTCCCTGCTGGAATGGGTAAGTGTTTTTTCTCTTGAACTTGGATTGTGACTGAGTTGACGTTCTCTAAGTCTTCTTTCTTTGTTCTGGACTTGAAGGGCTGAACCCCCCTGACGTTTGTGCCGACCAGGACAGGTATAGTCTCAGAACAACGTGGATCAGGACACACCAAGGCCAGGACAGGAACAGACTTGATTTTGTTGGACTTAGATTTTTGTGGCAGCTCCAACTCTACCTGGATGTAACCTTTGTACGGGTAACTGCTCTCTGACTCACTTAGGCCCCATATTGCTAGACCGGTTACAGAGTTTAGCTGGATGTGTGACAGGTGTTTGGCATACCAGCTGTCAAAGATGATGGTAACTTGGGATCCACTGTCCATCAGCGCGGTGCAGGGGTTGCCATTGATCCTGACCTGAGCAGTGGGGTGCGGTCCCACAAGTCCCTCAGGCAAACTGTTGGTCTGTACATTTACCGAGCTTCTCTTGACACTTGCATTTGCGGTCTTGGTTCTTGTTTCGTTATCAGATTTGCGGTTCTGCTTGGACTTTCGTTGAGCTTGCAGCAGTTTCTGAATAACTTTGGGATAGTTCTCGAGAGAGGCACACTTGTTGGCAAAATGCCCGTCTTCACCGCAGCGATAGCAGAAAAAATCACTTGAGTCTCTGGCTGTAGAAGGTCTTGACTGCCAGGGTCTTGACTGGGTCTCTTGTGGGCAGGGCTCAGTAGCAGGACTGTACTTGGGCTTGACTGACATGACAGAGACTTGCTTTCGGAGCTTGACAACTTCTTTCTTTAAAGCTTGAACGTTCTTATCTTCTGAGTTCTCTGCCGGAGTGACTGGAAGCAGTGTGCTCGTCGAAAAGTGACTTGACATGGCGGCTGGGGCTGAGAGTTCACTTACTTGTGCTCTGTGTTGGTGTATTTCGGTTTTCAAATCTGTTAACTCTGTGTCAGAGGTCACAGTAGCACTTTTGGCATAGACGGCTTTGGGTGGATGGAGTCTGCGACGTGAAGCTTCATGCTCCTCCTCCAGGCGTATCTCATTCAACAGCCCGAGAAAAGTGGGAGGACTGTCTCTGCGGTCTCTCAATCCGAGATTTAATATCATAATGTCAGACCTGATAGCCCCTTTAATGAGTTGGTCAAGACGTGCTTTGTCTGCCGCTGATGACTGGAGTCCACCCTTTTGAACAACTTTATTTAGGACTCTCTCAAGGCGTCTCAGGAACTCAGAGAGTTTCTCGTTGGGGTGTTGACACAACATTCTGAAGGCAAAGTAAAGTTCTTCACCGCTCTCGGGGTTGCCAAACGTATCAATGTAGTCCATAGAGGTTGCAGCTGGGTTGTTGAAACGAACAGCTTGGAGGATTTTGAGTGCAGGACCCTTTACACTTTCCATTATTCTCATTTTCTTTTCTCTTTCCGGGCGATCATATTCTTCAATCATAAGTCTGGCTTGTTCAACCCAGTTTTCCAACTGTTCTTCTCCCGGGGGTTTGGGCATGACCCCTGAGAAAGTACGCAGTCTTCTGTAAAGATTGTTGTCACCGTGTGTGGGCTTGCTTGTCATTTGCAGGACATCACCAACTGCTCGAATGATAGCTTCAGGAGTGGACGCTTGCAGTGGGGAAAAAAAACTGGAATCTGCCAGCGGCACATTTTGACCATCACCGGCTGCCTGAGCTTGGGGTTCTCCCTCCTGCTCAGAAGGTCCAAAGATTCTCCAGGTCTTGGCAAACCCCTCAGGAACAACATCAAGAGGAATGGCGTCTGTATTCACATTCTCCCTGCACTCACATAGCATGGTTAAACTTTGAGAATGTGGGTCATACATTCTTCCTCTCACCCTGACTCTGCCGAGTGCTTTGACAGTCTGCAGCGTTTCTTCAATGAACCCAACTTCAGTTTCCGGAGGTACATCTTTAACCAGCAAGGCTTTCACCGGGTCTATGCCTTCTCCAACACACCAGTTCTTCAACTGAGCCATCCCCACGAGTTGTGCGCTTACAGTGATCACTTGTCAGAACTGAATTTGGTAGGTTATAGTTGTAGTTTAACACAGATAAAACTTAATTTGCGTTTTCTTGACTTAGGATGCTTAGTAAAACTCTACTTCTGCAGTTTTAAAGGTTTCACAATAGGTAATCTTTAATATGGTTTTACATGTAGGTTAATAGTTATCCAGCTTTTGGTTATAAGCTACTTTTTAAACAAACTATTTAAATCTCTGGGTCAAACTAAAATTAGAGCTGATTTAAAACTACTTTTGGACTAAATGTATCCCAGCGGTGCCTCCATTTTATTTATGTAGCACCCGTACAACCACTCTGTGAGTTACTTACGTGAGAATGGAGGGTGCTTGGGTTCGATGTAGTTCAGGTGGATACCACAAAGTGCACCTAATAAGTGTATAATGAGTTGTAAAACTTTTAACAATAAAATATTTAAAAAAAATAATGAGACCCAGAGATGGTTGTTATTTTAGCAAAAAAATAGGGTAACACCCTGGTTTAATTGGATAACAGAACTTGGCAAATAAAATATAAAAGCTTTTCCCCAAAACTCAATATTAGCGAATATACAAAATAAAAAACCAAAAGATTCCCCAAACACTTAAATAATTAACCCTTTAAATTTAGCTAGAAACCCCAATAGTTTCAATCACACTTGTTACACCAAAATAAGTGATCTAAAAGTTCCCCTCCTTTGTCTCTTTCCTCACAATCGAGAATACACCAAGAACTTTACAATAAACAAGAAAAACACCGCCAAGTATCCTGAAACCAGTCTTAGCAAATGCAGTGGTGGGCCCACTCACACACACATTCACACACGGTCCAGTTTACTCACAGTAACGTTTTGAACGGAAAAGAAAAATATGTTGCAGGCCTGTTTTGGTCTTGCAAAACATTGAGTGCGCTGAACGGACACTTCCAAAACATTGAGTGCGTGGAAATACCTCAGACCGGCTGATCAGGTGCTGTGCGATTAACCGACAGCTCCGCCCAGCATTCGCCCACCGTGGCTAGCTATCGCGGCTCCCTCCGATCACGGCTCCCGCTCCTTCTCTCCCGCTCCGTCAGACGGGTCTCCGGCTTCGTTTCTCACTCAGTCTCTCGGCTCACAAGCATCCCGAGTCCGCGGTCCTCTTCTCTGAGCTTCCCGCTCAGTTTTATCGGTGTTACCAGCACTTTCTAGCGTCTTATCTTTTTCTTCTCAACGTGTCAGTGTCCTGTGCTCCCCACGAGTACCACGAGGAAAAAACTTCCACCACTTCCTCTCACATGTCTCTCTCATGTCACATGTATATCTGCAGCCAAACACTATTGACTATACAGCGTGAATACCCAAATGACCAAAAAAAATTAGTAAAACAGTAAAATTCTTTATTACTTTAAGAATAAAGTAATAAAAGGCTATCTGCATAAAACCTCCGGTATTATTATTTAGTTTTAATTACTGTCATGAAATAAAATTACCAAATATCAATCTCCTTTTAATTATGTAAAATGAATTTATATTTCCTTATTTAGAAATCAACTGTCCCCTATTATTTATTTCAAAGTAAATAAACGTTTACTTTTTTAATAGTCATGTGACTCGTTTTGAGAGTAAGAGAGATTAATCATAACCCACCCGGTTCCCATTACACTATAATAGCCAAGTTTACCACTGGGCTACATATATAGGAACACCTAGTTTGTTGTGCCTTGTATATAGGCATGTGTAGGGCTGCATAAAATAATAACAATAGCCTAGATAGCAGGCAGCCTATAAATCGTTAAAAATGAACACTTTTCAGTAACACTACACTAGACAAACATATATTGTTTATCATATGTTACTTCAAATATTTCTATTCGTTATGAAATGAGATGAGTTTGGCGTGAAGCCTAATGTGTGGCCTGTTTTGCTTTTCAAACACACAGCGCGACTCAGACCCACCTCAGCGCGTGCAGCGATCGAGCCGCTCCAAACTATGAAACATTGTTGTTACATTATACATCTACGTTTGAGCAGATATCCACAAACACAGTATTTAACAGTAAACACAGGTCTAAACATTAAAATATTCACCATATTAGAATAAACACTCATACTAGCATAGGCCTACTTGTATCTCATTTCATAACATTTTAGGCTGCACCAGTTTGAGTTTAGTAGCTACAATGTAAAGTTTATGCAACAATAAAACACTTACTATTATGTCTCTTACCTTACAAATTGTTCTCATAATAAAAATGTGTCCTTCTTAGGTAAATCCAAGGTAAATCCACAGCACAAACAGTCTTCCAAACGGATGAAAAGTAGAGAAATACTGGATACTGCTGATTCTTTGTTTAGAGCTGATGAGGGCGTTAACAGCTCTGCGTTCCTTCACGTGGATCATTTGAATGAGAACAGCTGCGCGCGTGGGGGTGTGGTCAAATTAAAGTTAATGAGCTCGGGCTGGAGAAACTGTACATGTCGTTGCTTTCATACGGATTTACTTCATTTAAAAAAGGAGACTTCAAACTTTGTAAAGACATTACTTTCATGTGTGGGTGGCAAGTATTGGCTGAGTTACAGATCATGTTCTGTCGCGTTTCAGAATGAACTTCACATTGAGAGAGAAGACAGAACGTGCATCATGTTTTTTTTTCTTTATTTTACGAAAAACACAACTTTTTGTTTTTATTATTAGTGTACACAAAAAAATAAGACATTTAACAGTTTTTAAAAATGTATAACACTTGTCTGTATGACAAAAATCGACAGAGTTATTTGAGTTTCTTTTGCACTGATAAGAAAAAAAGCGAGACTATCGCGCCGGCGCGATAGCCGACCTCAGAGGGTTAATGCTTCCGCTCCTCCATGAGAGAAACGAGACTGGTGCATTGCACAGGTGGTGCTCCTCAGCAATCACGCCCCCGGGCCTCGCGCCGTTCTCTCACGTCCCTCAGCCTCGTCATGCTCACTACAACCCCATACAATGTTCATCTTATAGACCTATATCTTTTTTAAGTGTAGATCAGAAGTTCTTCACATCAATAATTGCTACTAGACTTGCTGATATAATAACAACAATAATTAATTCAGATCAAACTGGATTTGTGAAAAATCTGGTATTATTTGATAATGAAGTGTCGACACAGATTGTGTCAACTAGACTCCCCAATGTGAAGGCCTCATCGACACAACAGCCATCAGCACTGATCCTCAACAAACACGTCTACATACCGGCATGATGGAACTGGATAATATTCTGTTTGTTCCAATCTAATCTGACATCTGACCTATAA
This sequence comes from Gila orcuttii, assembly GCA_026230005.1. Classification (NCBI taxonomy): domain Eukaryota; kingdom Metazoa; phylum Chordata; class Actinopteri; order Cypriniformes; family Leuciscidae; genus Gila; species Gila orcuttii. The sequence goes on along the minus strand of JAPDVR010000001.1, from coordinate 53,495,074 downwards.
TGCTGCCTGAATCATAATCATAAGCTGTTCGTTCGTTGGCCAGAGGAGAACTGGCCCCCCGACTGATCCTGGTTTCTCCCAAGGTTTTTTTCTCCATCCTGCCACCTGATGGAGTTTTGGTTCATTGCCACTGTCGCCTTTTTCGCCTATTTTCATCTTTGTTGCCATTGGCTTTTGGCTTTTGGCTTGCTTAGTTGAGGACATTAAATTTAACATATAATTTCATATCCAACAATAATATTGATCTGCCTGCATTGACACCATTATATGAGAACTGAACTGAGCTGGAAGATGACATCACGGTTTTCTCCAGAGTGGCTATGTATATATAGCAGATTGTGTACATAATCAACAACAACAATTTCCAGATGCTCCTGCTATTGTTCTGGGTGATTTTAACAACTGCAACCTAGAGAAAACCTTGCCAGGATTTCAACAGGTTGTGAAGTGGATGCACCCACCAGTTGTTTTTCGCTGAGGAGCCAAGCAGAGCCCGGAGTCAGCGGTGGTCCAGCAAAAGTGGCGATGGGACTATATCATTCCTTCAGGGAATGAGGGTTACATACGTAACCGAGACGCTCCCTTTCAGACGCTCGCGTTCGACGTAGTCGACATGTCGACAGATTGGGATCCCAATTAAAACGCCACTAGTGCTGCCACCTTCCAGTGCCTAGACAAAAGCCTTCTGATCCCCCCGCATTATTTGAGGCGGAGATGGGACAGGGCTTAGGCCAGGGAAGTGGTCTGTTTTGTTGGAAAGAAATCTGCGGAAGCCAAATCCTTGCACATCCAAGAGAGGTAACATGTGGAGAATACACATGTGGACTGGGCGGATGACCAGGCAGTACAACATATGGAATGTCACTGGGGTGGCTCCAGCCTATGACTTGACAGTGACGGCAGAGCAGGTTCTGCCGACGGAAGACATGGGCTCGCCGCAGGGAGCCGTACCGTGGAATAATACACATATGGAATCGCTATAGGGATCACAACATATGGACCCAGCCTAAAACAGGTTCCATCAGTGCATACAAGTGAAAGGCCTGGCTTCGGACGCTCCACCACGTCCGTTGCCGAAGGGTATGGAGGAACTCGATAGGGTTCGGCTAATAAGGGGAACTCACAACAGCAAGAATTGCACACGTATCCAGTAAATAGGAGGGGAATGGTGCAGCAAGTGAAACTGGCTTCATGTGAAGGGAGCCCACAGGAAGCAGCGGTTCGACACATAGGCTAGTTCTCTACCGAACGTAATAGGTGTCGCCCAGCCCCCAACTCTATTTAAAGGGGTGGTAAAACACATTTTTTCAAAGGCTTGATTGTGTTTGTGGGGTGCACTGTAACATGTGTTCATGCTTCGTTTTTAAAGAATTGCATTATTTTTCAATATTTTACCTTTATTCTACACTGCTTTGTCCCTCCTTGTAAAACCGGTCTGATGGTTTCCGGGTTCTATGAAGCCAGTCCCTCAAAACTACGCAATGGGCTCAGATTGGTTAGCTGGCCCAGTGTGTTGTGATTCGCTAACCGCCTAGTGCACGTTTTCCGGAAACGTCACGCCCCGTACCTTTATCGGTAGTTTTCTTTTTCTGTCTATGGTAGTTTGTGCTTTGGTGTATTATAAACGATAGCGTCAATAAAACCATACCAATTTGAGCCCGAATCGGACCCAGAGAATGTTAGTGAAGATGATCGAGCAGAACCTGTTCAAGAACGGCTGTTAAACGACATTTCAGAAAGGTTTGTTTTCTGTTGTCTCATTACTTTTTAGATACGCTGTTATTTAATTGTACTAATTATTATAGTATTACAAAAAATAAGCTTCATAAACAAGAATTTCATATAATCGGTCTAACAAATTATACTACAGTCCTCAAAGGGATTTTTTTGGGGAAAAGACTGCGGATCTATAGCGATCGTTACTGACTGTATGGCACCGTTACTTTTGTATTTTTAGAACGATTGTAGCCAAATATCTATCGCCAGAACTATTAACCCAAACCGAACACTCAACATTGACTTTACTACAGTAGCCAAATCAAAGACAAATCAAAGATAAACAAGCATGTAGATAAACAATACATAAAAGCTCTAATGAAAGAATAATTTACACTAACTCCAAGTTTGCTGTTGAGATTAAAAAAAAGTTTATAACGTTAGGTGTTTGTCGGATAACGTTAAGTATGAATGAGCATTTAACAAGCTGGTTTGCAGAGCCAAACAGCATTGTCATTTGTTTACTTCCTTGCTACAACGTGCAATTAACAATACGAACTATTACAGGAAAAACCATAGACGAAAAATAAATCATACTTACAGGTTGTGGCCCGTAAACAACAGCTTCTGTTCTTAAAGTTGGAACTGCTCCATCTTTCAGGACAAGCCGTTGTGCGAATCCTGCATTGAACTCGCAAAGATTGTGGAAGCTTTCCTCCGTAAAATGTGCAGGACAGAGAGTGAGATTTGGGTAATAATTAACCATTGATCCGTAACTCCCGCGACCCTAGGAAGGCTGAACAAAGTGGACCTGCAATCCGGATGAAAATAACAGCGTTTCGACGGCATTGCGTTGGCAACAACACTCCTATACCAAAACAACTCTTCTCCAACGCAATATAAAATGGCCTCGCCCCCCTTATTTAGCATTCTCAAAGGAGGGATTTAGTGTGGTTAGTGATGTCAGCAACCCTGGAGGAATGTCATGTAGTCCCTACCGGCCGTTTGCTGTAGTCCTTAGAAATTGATTTCTTTAAAAGCAAACATCTTCCTTTGCTTTGAACTTTGAGCAAACAGAAACATTACACACTAGCTAAAGTTAGAAAATTGAAATAGTGTTTTACCACCCCTTTAACATCTGTTCAGCGAGGCAAACACCTGGGAGGGAGCAATACTCTCACTTAGGAGGAGCTCACCACCCAGGTGGGCACGTGCATCTTGGGAATACTTTCCGTAGTCGGCCAACCTCTGCTTGGAAACAGCCTTCCCTTCTGCTGGTCTCCGTAACAGATAAGAGCTGGTCTGAGGTCCATGCTTTGCATTCTGAGCACATATAACTGCGGACGGACAGAGGTGGCGGGGTTGGTAGAACGGCTCCTTGAGGGCACAGAAGGGAAAATGATAACCACTTCCCTCCAGAGGGGACTACCCTCAGAGGTCTGGCGCCATTGGTGTAAGGACCTCTTCGCCGAAGCCTTTTTTTTTCAAGGTAAACAGTTGATCTCAGATCAAGAGAAACTCAGATCTGTCTTACCCCAAGACGACTTCGGCTGAGACTGCTAAAGGAACCAGCCTCTCGATGGGAGGTGGGAGGCGCTGCTCAGCTGGCGACTCGCAGCTCGCTACAAACAATTGGCTGTGCTTATTGTTTGTGTTCGTCTGTTATCAAACTAAGTAATAGTACCTTCTTAATATGTGGGTGTTAAAGTCTGGGCTAAGAGTGGTGGATAACCCTTGTTTTATTGGACTTTTTATTGGACTTTTAATCGCATTTGGTCTGCTTGTGCATTCACGCGCTGAGAGTGTCAGAATGGAGGAACGGCGTAGTGACAGCCGACCAGCGCTTATATATGCCCGTTTCGCACTCTTAAAACTTAATAAAGTGGAACTTAAAGAACGATCTACACCCGGGCTGCTGGCTAGTATCCCGGGGGAATTGACACAATCTGCAAGCCGGTGGAGAGGGAAACGATCACGGCTGGCTGCAAGGGAGGGGGGATCCGGAGCGGCTCAAAGGATGGAGGAGGAAGCAAGGGAGACGGGGTGGAATAAGGAGGAGACTGCGGCAGCGAAAGTCCAGGCCAGCCCTACCTGCTGTGATCCTGGCCAACCTGCGCTCTATCAACAATAAAATTGACGACATACGAGCACTTGCAAGGTATTCTTTTGAATTTCGCGAGGCTGCTCTTCTCTGTTTCACTGAATCATGGCTGCACACCGACGCTTCAGACTCACTTTATGACATCAGTGGATTTTCACTCATAAGGGCGGACAGAAATGAAAACTCGGGGAAGAGTCGGGGAGGAGGGATTTGTGTGTACTTAAACGAACGGTGGTGTCACCAGTACACAATTAAGCACACGATATGTAACAGAGATTTTGAATTGCTGGCAATTGGGTTGAGACCATTTTATCTTCCCCGGGAGTTTGGCTGCATTTTGCTATTTGTTGTCCATGTCCCCCCAAGCGGCAAAATACATTGCGCCGCTGCATCAATAGCAGATTGTGTACATAATCAACAACAACAATTTCCAGATGCTCCTGCTATTGTTCTGGTTGATTTTAACAACTGCAACCTAGGGAAAACCTTGCCAGGATTTCAACAGGTTGTGAAATGTGGAACAAGGAAGGAGAGCATACTGGACAAATGCTACATTAATCTCCCCAATGCCTATCAGTCCAGGAGCAAACCACCAATTTCTAACTCCGACCATAATGTAGTACATCTTATTCCGATGTACACATCAAAATTAAAAAGTAGTAAACCAGAGAACAAGGTGGTTCGACAGTGGACTGATGACAGCAGAGAGGAGCTGGGAGCTTGCTTTTACTGCACGGATTGGCAAGTGCTGAGGGGGGACACATTGGAAGAAACTTGCACTGCTACAACAGACTACATTTACTTCTGTGTACAGTCTATCATACCCACTAAAACAGTTAAGGTGTACCCCAATAATAAAATGTATGTAACCAAAGACATTAAACAGGTAATGAATTTGAGGAAATTGGCTTTAAAAATAAAGATAGAAGGGAGCTACAAAAAACAGACAAAGAACTGAGAGGAAAATTGAGGAAGGCAAAGGAGGCACACAAGAAACACCTGGAGGAAGCTTTCAAGGCTGGCAACCCACGTAAAACGTGGGATACAATGAAAAGTATGACAGGCATGCCAGGTAAAAACAAGAGACCTTTTGTGACAAGTGATGAGATAACCTCTGCTATTGAACTGAACACTTTCTTTACTAGGTTTGAAACCTCTGGGAGTATGGAGAGATGCAGGGAGGTGTTGGAGTTAGTCACGGTGGGCCCTGAGGATAGTGTGACAATTACAGTTGGGCAGGTGGAAAACGTCTTTCGTCGGCTTAATTCACGTAAAGCCACCGGCCCGGATAACATCAGCGCCTCTATCCTGAAAACTTACAGCAAGGAGCCAGCCCCAGTGTGGCAACCCATCTTCCAACAATCCATGGATACACACACTGTTCCCAAGGCCTGGAAAACATCGCATATCATCCCCCTACCAAAGAAATCATGCCCTAAGGAGTGCAATGATTTCAGACCTATGGCATTAACATCTGTATTAATGAAGTCATTGGAAAAATCACATCATATGTACTCAGTCTGCACAGGACATACTGGATCCGTTCCAGTTCGCATACAGGCAACAGCGCAGCACGGAGGATGCTGTTGGCACTCTTATTCATCAGGGGCCTCATGTATCAATCTTGCGTACGCTCAAAAACGTCTCGGTTACGTATGTAACCCTCGTTCCCTGAGTAGGGAACGGAGACATTACGTCGGATGACGACGAATGGGGTTTCGCTTAGAAAGCCTATCAGCTTCGAGTATTACAAAACGAGCCTATGGCAAAGAAATGCCATGGGTCTGCGGAATTTGCATGACGTAACTCCGCCCCACCTCGTGGGTATAAAAGGAGGAAGTCCGCAACAGCAGTTTATGTTTCTTCGCTGAGGAGCCAAGACTGAGCTCAGGCGATCCCCGCGGTACAGCGGAAAGTGGCAGGCAGACGTAACGTCTCCGTTCCCTACTCAGGGAACGAGGGTTACATACGTAACCGAGACGTTCCCTTTCGTTGTCACTCCGAGTTACGTCGGATGACGACGAATGGGGTTACCAGTCTAATCACGCCACCTTCTCAGCTGTCTTCCAGTGCCCTGCGTAAATCGAGGTCCCTGACATAGAAGGACGAAGGACTCAATTTAACACAGGAATACCAAGGTACACTGGGAAGCATATCCCAAGCTAGGGGAAGTATGCAATTAATGCCAACCCAGAGGGGGGGGGACTTAGAAAATACACATATGACCCGAAGGAAACATATGGAGAACACTGGGGTGTCCAGACGCAGGTGGAATATTTCAACCCCAGGGGTGGCAAGGTGGCTTGCCAAGGGAAAGACACATGCTCAGAGAGGCTTACAGTGGAAATACACATGTGGGGGTCGCTCAGGGGAGGGACCATGCACACGGGAGGCACCTAGCCGACGCGCAGGCAAGAGACACTGGCGCCGACTTCAGGAGTGCTGGAGGAACTCAGGGCTTTCGGGGAAGCTCACCTGAGGAGAATATCGCAAGTATCCAGTCCGTGGAGTGGAATGGCGAGCAAGCGAAGACACCTGAGCGGGTCCGGTACTAGCTAGTTGAAGCGAGTACATGGAAGGACACTGGCTCCACTCGGAGATTATAGAATCTGGCGAATGTGTTAGGTGTCGCCCAGCCTGCAGCTCTGCAGATGTCTGTTAGCGAGGCGCCATGCGCTAGAGCCCAAGAGGATGCCACACTCCGGGTGGAGTGGGCCGTCACACCAAGGGGGCACGGTCGGCCTTGCTGCTGGTATGCCAAAGCAATGGCGTCCACTATCCAGTGAGACAACCTTTGCTTGGAGAGAGCCTTTCCCTTCAGCTTCCCACCATAACAGACAAGAGCTGGTCTGAGGTCCTGAAACACTGCGTCCTGTCTACATAGGCGTACTGGATAGAGCAGTGCCAAGGCTGGTTCTGCCTCCTCCGGGGGCAGCGCTTGCAGGTTCACCACCTGGTCCCGAAAGGGAGTGGTAGGAACCTTGGGCACGTATCCGGGCCGGGGTCTCAGGATCACGTGAGAGAAGGCCGGCCCGAATTCCAGGCACGCTTTGTCGACGGAGAATGCGTGCAGGTCCCCTACCCTCTTGATACCCTCTTGGTCTTCATTGACAGGAACTTAAGCTCAACTGATTGCAGGGGCTCAAAGGGAGCACTCTTCAGGGCAGTTAGAACCACTGAGAGGTCCCAAGAGGGAACGAGAGGAGGGCGAGGAGGATTTAGTCTCCTCGCTCCTCTCAGGAACCTGATGACCAGGTCGTGCTTCCCTACCGACTTACCTTCGACGGGGTCATGATGTGCGGCAATGGCGGCAACATAGACCTTAAGGGTGGAGGGAGACAGCCTTCGCTCCAACCCTTGCTGAAGGAAGGAAAGCACAACGCTGATCGAGCATCTCCGGGGGTCTTCTCGGTGAGAAGAGCACCAGTCGACGAAGAGGTTCCACTTCAACGCATAGACGTGTCTCGTGGACGACGCTCTAGCAGAAGTGATGGTAGCCGCCACCACTGGTGGAAGGGTACTCAAACCTACCTCGAGCCGTCCAGGAGCCACACGTGGAGGCTCCAGAGATCGGGGCGAGGGTGCCACAGGGTGCCCCGTCCATGAGAAAGAAGGTCCTTCCTCAGAGGAATGGGCCAGGGAGTTGCTGTCGCGAGGAGTGCAAGTTCGGGGAACCAGGTCCGGCCGGGCCAATACGGCGCGACCAAAATGACCTGCTCCTCGTCCTCCCTGACCTTGCGCAAGGTCTGCGCAAGAAGGCTCACTGGGGGAAACGCATATTTGCGGCCCGGCGGCCAGCTGTGCGCCAGTGCATCCGTGCCGAGCGTGCCCTCGGTCAGGGAAAAATACAGGGCGCAATGGGTCGAGTCGTGAGAGGCAAACAGATCTATCTGTGCGTCCCCGAACTGGTCCCAAATCAGCTGAACCGACTGGGGATGGAGTCGCCATTCTCCAGGGAGGGGCTGAAGCCGTGAGAGCTCGTCGGCTGCACAGTTCAGGGCTCCGGGAATGAAAATGGCTCGAAGCGACCTCAGATGCTTCTGACTCCATAGAAGGAGGTGGCGGGCGAGTTTTGACATACGGCGGGAGCGTAGACCACCTTGATGGTTGATGTACGCTACAGTAGCGGTATTGTCTGAGCGGACTAGTACGTGTTGACCCCTGAGCAACGCCCGGAAGCGGTGCAGGGCAAGGCGTACTGCCAACAACTCGAGGCAATTGACATGCCATAGCCGCTGGGGTCCTGTCCAGGAGCCCGCAGCAGCATGTCCATTGCACATGGCACCCCAGCCCGTGGTGGAGGCATCCGTGGAAACCACAACATGCCGGGAAGCTCGTTCCAGGGGGACACCCGCCCTGAGAAAACTGAGGTTCGACCACGGGGTGAGGAACTGACGGCAGGTCGGAGTAACTGGTACTCGGAGCGTGCCTTGTTGCCATGCCCACCTCGGGACTCGGTCGCGAAGCCAAAGCTGAAGCGGTCTCATATGAAGCAATCCGAGCGGCGTGACCGCGGCTGCAGATGCCATATGCCCCAGGAGCCTCTGAAAATGTTTCAGTGGAACCACACTCTTGAGATGTCTCAGGCAAGTCAGCAGTGACTGCGCGCGCTCGCTCGTAAGCTGCGCAGACATGGCGACCGAGTCGATGTCCATACCGAGAAAAGAGATCCTCTGCACGGGGCAAAGTTTGCTCTTCTCCCAGTTGACCCGAAGGCCCAGACGAGCTAGGTGCTGGAGCACTAGGTCCCTGTGTTCACAAACCTGATCTCGAGAGTGAGCTAGGATCAGCCAGTCGTCGATATAACTCAGGATGCGAACCCCGTGTTCCCGAAGGGGAACAAGGGCAGCCTCGACGACCTTCGTGAAGGTGCGAGGAGACAGGGCTAGCCCGAAAGGGAGAACCGCGTACTGGTATGCCTGCCCCTCGAAAGCAAACTGTAGGAACGGTCTGTGTCGAGGAAGAATGGAGACATGAAAGTAGGCGTCCTTCAGGTCGATCGCTGCAAACCAATCCTGGGGCCGCACGCATTCGAGAACGCGTTTGGCGGTGAGCATCTTGAACGGCAGCCTGTGAAGGGAGCGGTTCAGCACGCGCAAGTCCAGGATTGGCCGTAACCCACCGGTTTTCTTGGGGACAATGAAGTAGGGGCTGTAGAACCCGGACCTCATCTCGGCTGGAGGGACAGTCTCGATTGCACCCTTCGCCAGCAGGGTGGCAATCTCTGCTCTCATGACGGGGGCATTGCCACCGACCAAAGAGGAGCGGACTCCCCTGAAGCGGGGAGGAGACCGTGCGAACTGAATCGCAAGCCGAGCCTGACGGAACGCGCGATCCAGCGGGACAGACGGGGAAGCTCTAGCCAGGCTCCCAGGAACTGAACCGGCGGGATCACGCGACGACAGGCGTCCCCCCGGCGGGGCAGCGAAGCGGAGTAACTGGCCCAGACGTGGACGGCATAGCGGCCCGGTGTGGGGGCACAGTTAGCAACCGCGCCCTGGCAGAGGGGGCCAGGGGAGGACCAGGCTGGTCATCCCGCGGGGGCCTGCTCTGGCAGGGGTCTGGCGACAGAGGGGGACAGGGGCGAAGCGGTCCGTGGACGGCACGCCGTGTCAACCACCTCTGGGACAGAGGGGGACGAGGAGAGCACGGCTAGAGGGCGGCGCTCTGTGTCGTCCGAGAACTCTGTGTGCTCAGAGACGGGAGAGTCAGTTCTTTGCGAATAAGGATTCTTCCCTGGCCCTCCACCGGGGAAAGGAGTGGTCCTGCTCCCAACTCCTGGAAAGAACTGAGTCCCATCTCTGAGGAGCCCGTCTCAGGAGCACCGCTTAACCCGGCGTGTAGCGGGGGGCGGGGCTAGAGAGGGCTGTGGCGTCCGCCCGCGGCCCCCAGAGCCGGCCCGGGTGAACGGGCAGGGTGGGAGCCGCGGGAGGGCGCCCTTGGCGGTGGGCAGACCAAGGGATCTGAGCAGACGGCGGGGCCGTCGGGACAGAATCAACGTCAGTCTGCTCATGGACGGCTGAGAGCTGTTGGGCCAGCCCTCAACCGCACCGCCGAAGAGGCCGACCTGGGATATGGAAATGTCGGACAGACGGGTCCGCGCGACATCCAGCACATCAAACAGGTACGGCCACCGAATGGTGAGCATCACCTGACCCAGGGAGCGTACGGCCACTTTCGTCGCTCGGAGAGCAAGGTTAGTGGCGGCACGCAGCTCATTGAAGAGCCCTGGGTCAGTCCCGCCCTCGTGCAGGTCCATGAGCATCTGGGTCAGGTAGACCAGCAGAATGACCATGGCACGCAGTGAGGCGGCCGCCAGTCCCGTGGCGCTATAGGATCTCGCCACAAGCGTAGACGAAAAACTACAGGCCACGGACGGGTGCTTAGGATTGCGCCGAGAAGAAGCTCTCTGAGGACACATAGCATCGCAACAGAGCGTTCAGCCGAGGGAACCCCAGTGTACCCACGGGCAGCGGCCCCATCGAGGGGAGGAAAGGCGGATGAGATCAGCGAATGGCCCCTGATCTCATCATGCACGTCCGGGAAGAACGGTATTGGGGTTTGCCGTGGACGAGGGTCGGCGGCCTCACCCAAAAACCAATCGTCCCGGGAAAGCATGGCCGTCATCTCCGGATCAGACTCGACGAGTCGTCACTTCCAGGAAAATCAAACCCACCTAGTGAAGCTGCTACAAACATAATATTATCCTCTGTAGCTTCAAATGAAACACACGGGCCACCAGAGGGTAGACCCGTGGGAATCACCTGTTCACTAGCGGGCACCGTCATTGAAGAGGGGGGCTGGGGTCGCGGACACATCGTCGGCGCCTTGCTCCAGACCGAAACCCTCAGGTCACCCTGGCCACCAGCCGAAGATCGGGGGGTGGATGAGGGGACTCTCACTCATGTGAGTTCACCGAGTCTCGACCTTAATGACGCGATGATCATGTTTCCATGGAGAAAACATGAGTCATCCACGAGCGCTGCTCTAGCATGATCAAGCCCAAACATACCAGACAACGCTCGTGCCCATCAGAGTCCGATACCAAGCTGCCGCACCATTCATTTTTTTTTTTTTTCTTTTTTTTAAATGCACGGGGAGCCGTCTTTAAAAAGACGTGCCGCGTGCAAGCTCTTTTAGTGAGAGAAAACTCAAGTGTTGAAGCACCCGGGGAGACACGCACCGACTGGCAGACCACTGCAACAGATCAGCAGGAAGCACGCGCTCGCCGTAGATCGCCGTCACACCAACACTCGAGGTACTCGTTTGTAAAGCTGACAATTCAGAGATGGCTTGTGGAGAGAAGAATACACTTGGCTCTGAAGCGAAAACATAAACTGCTGTTGCGGACTTCCTCCTTTTATACCCACGAGGTGGGGCGGAGTTACGTCATGCAAATTCCGCAGACCCATGGCATTTCTTTGCCATAGGCTCGTTTTGTAATACTCGAAGCTGATAGGCTTTCTAAGCGAAACCCCATTCGTCGTCATCCGACGTAACTCGGAGTGACAACGAAAGGGAACTTTGCGTACGCCAGCTTTCACGCTCACGGTCGGATGTACTAACAGTGAAATTAACGTGAGAATGTGCGTTCCTCCACGCCAATTTCATGTCTGGCGTACGTACATTTCTCATAGTTTTTGTTCGTCGGCGACTCTTACAGGCAATGAAGTTAAGTTGCAAACATTACACAACGAATTGTTCTACAAGTCTATCGCACTACCACCTGTGGGATGCATTGCTATTAATTTGCAATTTATAAAATAATTTACATATATTGTCACACAAGCCTTATGGGAATATTCTATCAATTATGCAATTAAGTAAGAACATATAAAAGCATATGATATTCCCATATAATGCAGTTGACCAGCCAAACATTAAAACGCAATTTGCAGCGATAGCCGGTTTTCCTAATGCAATCGGAGCGATCGACTGCACACGCATTGCTATAAAGGCGCCATCTGAAGAAGAATTTGCATATGTGAATTGGAAACATTTCCATTCAATAAATGTGCAGATAATATTGGTTACCTTCGTGGCAGTCCTGTAGTAAATCCGAGTCTCCCACAGCAGCGGATACTACTCAAGAGAGTAAAGTGTCACCCATAATTGAGGCAATTCTCTGACCCCTTTACCACTGCTTGTTCTGCCCACACTTTGTCGGTGCGCAGTAGTTCTCCATTTAACGTCCACCTTTGTATCAGACCATTTTTTTAAGGTCATTTACAGTGCGACTTTCAGATCCCACCGGATTGACGGCATCAGCCAAACTCTCCCACTCATATTTTTTCCTTTTGTTATTAATTCCGGAGGACAAAGTTCCAAATATTTTTTTTCTCGTTTCTACCTCCGATAGTAGCACCTCCGATTCACTTTCTGTAAAGTTTCGCTTCTTGCCGCTTGCTTTAGCCATTTTCTTATTCCTTTCTTTTGCCAAAGTGGACTTATTACCATATTTAAATGTATTTAATTAAGGGAGGAGACTGGGTGGGGCGTTGTGCTCGTGCATGTGCGCTCATTTTTACGTTAATTGGGATGTACAAAGAGAATATGCTTGGGATCCTTCGTACGCAGAGATTCATACATCTGTTTTTTTTTGTGCGTACGCACATTTACAGCTTTGTCCCTACGCAATGTTTTAGTATGAATTCAACGCAAGTCTTTGTACATGAGGCCCCTGGTCTCAAAACACCTGGACACTCCGAAAATAAAGCCATATGCTAGGGTACTGTTCATTGACTTCCCCTCTGCATTCAATACAATAAAACAACTGGACATATTGTTATCCAAAATGGCTCAAATGGGTACGAACCCATATCTCATACATTGGTACGGTTCCTTCCTCACTAACAGACAAGAACTGGTTAGTGTCAATAACACCTATTCCCCCATGGTCACAACCAGCTGCGGAGCCCCACAAGGATGTGTTTGCTCTCCTTTGCTCTTCACACTTTATACCAACGACTGTGTTACCTTTGCACCCAACCATCATATCATCAAATTTTCTGATGATACTGCACTGGTAGCTTTGATGAAGGAGGGGGAAGGAGCTGATCTCTATGTGGAAACAGTGAATAATCTGGTAAAGTGGTGTGATCTAAATGCCCTCATTCTCAATACACAGAAAACTGAGGAGATTATCTTTGGCACCTCTCATGAGTGCCACATTACACCAATAATAATTCACAATCAAATCATAAAACAAAAATCATCGTTCAAATATCTTGGAGTGCACGTGGACAGTGACCTTTCCTTGACCTATCATGTAGACTATATCTGCAGCAAAGTTCAACAGAGAATCTACTTTTTAAGGAGACTTAGGTCATTCGGAGCGAGTAGCGAAATCCTGTCTCTTTTCTTTGTGTCAACAATTCAAAGCATTCTGCAGTATGGAGGCGCAGTGTGGTTTGGGGGCCTCTCAGTTCATTTGAAAGCCAGGATTCTTCGGCTCCTGGGTATCTGCTCCAAATTGGTGGGCCACTCAGTGGAGCATGAGTTCAGTGAAAGCCATGTACTGCATACTGTCAGATTGGCTAACAAAATATCCCAGGATCCTTCCCATGTGTTGCAGCAGGAGTATCAACTACTGCCCTCTGGGAGGCGCTATAGGGTCCCAGAATGCAGAAAGAACAAATATAAACACTCATTTGTTCCACTGTCAATATCTCTGCTGAATCAACACAGGAGAGTAAAGAAGGGATAGTTGCCCCCCACTTTTAGTTTCATTGATATTAAAGACTTATGGCTATTAAAGACCACTCTTGCAAGGCGGAGCCCCCATCATATTATTGGTGACTTGTTTTTATGTTTTTAGCTTTTTTAGGTTGTGTGTTGCAATTGTTGGAGCTTGTATTGCAAGACAAATTTCCGTGTACACGGACAATAAAGTGCTATCTATCTATCTATCTATCTATCTATCGAGACTGGTCTCTAGCCTAGCTTGAGAAGCCAATCCGGTGCCCTGAAACGTATGACCGGCACAAAACAACCAAACTGACACCTAATAAACCCTCCTCCTGCGAGTCAGACACTGAGACTAGATCTTGCTGGAGACAGCTGGAGAAAGCACACGAGGTGGTGGGGTTGGCAGAACGGCCCATGAGGGCACCGAAGGGAGATGGGCACCGTATAATGAGGTGTTATCCATTTCCCCCAGGAATTTCACTATTTATTTCCTCAGAATTAAATGCAGCCAAATATCAACCAGACAAGTAAACACAGTCCGGATGAAAGTCAAGTCATATCACCTTAATTTATATAGCGCTTTTAACAATATAGATTGTTTCAAAGCAGCTTTACTGTGATAATAGGAAATTAAAGTAACAGATTGTTTTGGCTTTACAGCAGCTCTAGAATAAAGTTATTGTCCAGCTAAGTTAGTTTTGATTGATTCACTTCCGTCACAAAGATCATTAGTTATTGACTTAGGGGCCGCTTACATGACACCGTTCTAACAGAAAACCCTTAATGCGCTCCGACCTGCTCATTTGCACAACAGCAGTGCCTGGCGGCTCGAGAACGCAAACCTTGAAATAGGTTCTAAGGTTAAGGCACTGAATAATAATAATAAAAAATAAAAAAAAGTTATCATCTCAGCACAAACTTCAAAAATGCTGATAGGATGCCCATGCACATTACCCCTTACGAAAATTAATCATGGTTTTACTATAGTAAAACCATGGTTTTTAAAAACCATGGTTCGCACCAAAATACGACGGTTACTGCAGTCGTAGTTAACTACAGTTTTACTACAGTTGTATTGTAGTACTATTGTAGTACCAAAAACCATGGTTTTGGTACCAAAACGGTATGGAACATGGTTAGTCTACGTTATATGACTTAAGGCAGAATCAGATAATCGCATCCATAAAAACACAGGGAACGAGTGATCAACTAGGCTATTTTATCTGTGCACTGTTCAGTGGCATTCAATCACGCTGTTCAACAACTGCATACAGTATTATGGACTAATGTAAAGTACATGGCACCTCTGGTTAAGCATTCATTTACAATAATTACATATTAAATACGACACAGAAATTCAATAGTTTTAAAGTATATTTGCAGACGGCAAATATCACTGACTGGATTCGAAAGTTACCTAATTACGCAACTTGTTGAGTGGCTGTAACGCTTTATAAATTTTTTATTTGGTTAAACATAAACAGAAAACCCACCTTTGAATTTATTATTCTTTTCGTCTTATAATTCGAGTCCAGCCTCTAAAGTTCTTCTGACGATAAAGGGGGCGAAGCCATGGTTGTGGTGGTGCTCGTGCTCGTAATCTGCTTCCCGCTCTCCGAGATTTGAAAATGCAGTAACGGCTGCAGCGACCTTGGGCAATCAGTTTCATGTTGCTATGCCTAATAGCAAAGTTAACAGTTATAGTGGACAATGGAGAACAAACTCCATGTTATGTACACGCGATGACATAATACTAGTCAATAATTGCATTAAACAGTACAAGTCAAATGGGTAAAAGGCATTTGATGCAAAGCTAATTTAATCCACTAAATTAACGTTAAATGGCAGAAACATTTATATTTTCGACTTGTGAACTAAATATAAACATAAATTATCAGAACTCACCTTTAAATTTATAAACCCTGGACCGTGCTGCAGTCGTGTAGTCTGCTTCCGCAGTCAGTTCGGAAAATTCTATAACGTCTGAAGTGATTTCGACCAATCAGCGTCTTGTTGCTATGCCAAATACTCAACACAGCAACCAATCATAAATGAAACAGTAATTTGGCCTTTCACTGTACCCTTGATGTGAGAACAATTATGTACCATTTCAATTGCACCTTAAAATGTACCAAACAGTATTGTCAGAGGTCTTTCCTGTAGGCTACCATTAAAGGTACTATTAGCAAAGAGTATAGAAGAACAAGAGGCGAAACTCTGATGCTTTTTTGGTAACAGCCACTAGGTGGCGCTTCGGTAGCGTGGCCGCCATTTTGGGGTGAAGATCCCAACTGGAGTTACTAGACAACAGCACAGATAATAGTTAATCCAATCATTAAATACACATTTGAGGTAGTTTTTTCTTGCTTGACTGAGTATTTCCATTTTATGCAACTTTACACATTTACTACTATTATTAGTTACCAACTCCACTAGGCCTGAAATATATTTTGTACGTTTTAATCCCCTGTATCATGCTACAAACATGATGATCTTATAGAACATGATGCATTGCTGTGTCCGTTATCCTATAATTGACACTTGTTTACATAGTCTTGCTTTAACGGTCATTAATATAAGATAGTACTGCAAAAAAACTGTTTACTGTAAAGCTATTCTATTGCTGTTATATATGTATTGTCCAACATTCCCAGTTATCTGATATAGCATGTCCTTTACTTAATTTTATATGTTGGTATTCAGTGTTTGTAATGCTAATACTAAAGGTTTTGTGAGGGAAACTAGTCTAGTGATTGTACATTATTCTGTGTTGTCATCATTCAGTTTGGATTTGATCTTTAAAGTACTTTTTTTTTTTTTTTTTACAAACCAGCTGATATTGCCATAGCGACAGCAAGAAGCTAGTGGATAGTGATGGGAAGTCCGGCTCTTTTCAAAGAATCGACTCTTAGAGCCGGCTCGTACGACACATAACTAGTGGTCTGCCGAGTCGCTTTCACCCCAAAATGGCGGAAGCGTAGCACTGCTGCTGGGCGCTGGTGTTGCAATGGAACGTTCTATTGGGTTTCACTTCTTGTCAATATACGTTCTTTGCTATTATTGAAGACACAAAACCAAACATAATATACAAAATATTAACACTTTTACCGTGTTCGCCAGGTAACCAGTAGTAGAATGGTCAGGAGCACTAACATGTGTATCTGAATTCACGTCTCATCATACAGTTGACGCTAACACGTCCAGGTGAAATAAATCAGCAAGAGTCACATGACACTCAACTTAGATAGACTAAGTAGTAATGAAATGCAATGCCAACAAAATTATGAAATTGGCACACCCACAGAAATACACATTTAAATTATACAGTTTACACATCAATTCTGTCCTGTTGGTTATACTACAACACTTATTTTGGAAAAAAATATTTTTGCATATTCTTTATGATTATTATTTATGAAAAATATTCAATCACTTCACAGATTACCAATTAAATTGACACTGCATTGTTGCCAAATTCAGTTCACACATCCTGTTGGTTACAACAGTTATTTTGGATAAATATATTTTTGCATAATTTGCATGATTATTATTAATTATTAATAATTATTATAAAAAAATATTCAATAACTTCACTGTAATTCACTGTATTGTTGGTAAATTCTGTTTACCAATCACTGTACCTGATGGTACACTTTTTGGGAGAAATTTTTATTTTTGTATTACCTTATGATTTTTTATTATTACAAAAATATTCACTAACTTCACTGTAACGCACTGCATTAATGCCTTATTCAAATACATCACTGATGGACACAGCAGTAACTTGATCTTTGTTGGAGACAAAGTTCAAGTTATTGCTTTTGCAAGAAACAAATATATATATATATATACACTCACCTAAAAGATTATTAGGAAGACCTGTTCAATTTCTCATTAATGCAATTATCTAATCAACCAATCACATGGCAGTTGCTTGATTCAACAAGGTGCTGAAAGCATTCTTTAGAAATGTTGGCCCATATTGATAGGATGGCATCTTGCAGTTGATGGAGATTTGTGGGATGCACATCCAGGGCACGAAGCTCCCGTTCCACCACATCCCAAACATGCTCTATTGGGTTGAGATCTGGTGACTGTGGGGGCCATTTTAGTTCAGTGAACTCATTGTCATGTTCAAGAAACCAATTTGAAATGATTCGAGCTTTGTGACATGGTGCATTATCCTGCTGGAAGTAGCCATCAGAGGATGGGAACATGGTGGCCATAAAGGGATGGACATGGTCAGAAACAATGCTCAGGTAGGCCGTGGCATTTAAACGATGCCCAATTGGCACTAAGGGGCATAAAGTGTGCCAAGAAAACATCCCCCACACCATTACACCACCACCACCAGCCTGCACAGTGGTAACAAGGCATGATGGATCCATGTTCTCATTCTGTTTACGCCAAATTCTGACTCTACCATCTGAAAGTCTCAACAGAAATCGAGACTCATCAGACCAGGCAACATTTTTCCAGTCTTCAACTGTCCAATTTTGGTGAGCTCTTGCAAATTGTAGCCTCTTTTTGCTATTTGTAGTGGAGATGAGTGGTACCCGGTGGGGTCTTCTGCTGTTGTAGCCCATCCGCCTCAAGGTTGTGCGTGTTGTGGCTTCACAAATGCTTTGCTGCATACCTCGGTTGTAACGAGTGGTTATTTCAGTCAAAGTTGCTCTTCTATCAGCTTGAATCAGTCGGCCCATTCTCCTCTGACCTCTAGCATCAACAAGGCATTTTCGCCCACAGGACTGCCGCATACTGGATGTTTTTCCCTTTTCACACTATTCTTTGTAAACCCTAGAAATGGTTGTGCGTGAAAATCCCAGTAACTGAGCAGATTGTGAAAATACTCAGACCGGCCCGTCTGGCACCAACAACCATGCCACGCTCAAAATTGCTTAAATCACCTTTCTTTCCCATTCTGACATTCAGTTTAGAGTTCAGGAGATTGTCTTGACCATGACCACACCCCTAAATGCATTGAAGATGCCACATAGAATTAAGGCAGTTCTAAAGGCGAAAGGGGGTCAAACACAGTATTAGTATGGTGTTCCTAATAATCCTTTAGGTGAGTGTACTGTATATAATTATATATATATATATATATATATATATATATATATATATATATATATATATATGTATATAATTTATTTCATTAATTTATTTTGTCAGTTCCAAACATTGACTTCTGTTCCTTCTGTGGGAATAAAGACCTGCCAAAAACGATGCTGTTTGGATGAGATTTAAACTGTACAGTAGATAATGTAGTGGATAATATGTAAAACATCTGGAGTGAAATTCCATGGATTATTTAATAGTAATTAATTATTGTAAAACTTTTATGCATCATAGGATTCCTAAAGCGAACATTTCCTTCATATAATTGACATATTTATCCCCTTATAGATTCAGTGTGGAACTTGTGCGAGACGGTTTCACATACGATGTCTTGGAATGAAAGCAGCACAAATACCAAGAAAAGATATCCCTTGGTATTGTGCTATGTGCAAAAGCATGTAAAGAGGCCGTAGGAGAGTTTGACAATATCTCTTGTTATTGACTATATTTGGCTCTGAAAATGTCCCAGGATTACCAGCAAGATTACATGTGTGGGGGGAAAAGTTGATGGTAATGCAAAGTAAGGTTTAAAGAGTAGTAAAGTTTATAACACAGATGAAAAATAATAAATGAACAAAGATTTCACTTTGTTATTTTTCATAATAAAACAATAAGTTTAACCAACAGGGCAGCAGTGATGTGTGAACTTAATTTGGGAACAATACAGTGAATTACAGTGAAGTTACTGAATACTTTTAATAATAAAAATCATATAAATTGTGAATTTATAATTGTATATACAATAAAAAATATATATTTTTCCCAAGATAAGTGTTGTAGTATAACCAACACTTATTCATAATTTTTCATAATAATCATAATAATTATACATTTATAATTGTATATACAATATATATATTTTTTTTTTTCAAAATAAGTGTTGTAGTATAACCATCAGGGGCCAGTTGCACCAACAGGGCTTACGCCTGGTCTTAAGGTAAGTAGGTCTTAACTCAACATTCTAAGTCCGACCTAATAGTTACGACCGTTGCACCATCCAGGCTTAAGTCCTCTTCTCGCTAAGACCAGGCGTAAATCTTACGCCTAGTCAGTAGCAGGCGTAAAGTCAAAATCTAGGCATATAATAGCGTTAATAGGCCTATCCATTTTCCGACAGCTAATGTTTCTATAGTAACCACTAAAAGCAAGTGATTGTTCATTGAATCGTTAAAATGATTCGTTAAAAACGGTCAAAAAATCTTCGCTGTCTGTTGCATGGAGACTCTGCTATAGTTTCATTTTGAAATTATCGTCAGCGAAATAAAGGGGAAACAAACAATATTCACAATATTGTGTCTAAAAGTAACTCACAATGTTAACTTATTGTTAATTTAACTGTTGTATAAAATAAATATTTTTTTATCAATTGTGCTCATGAAAACGGCACTCTTGCTCATGAGATATTTTAATAACATAATATGATATAAATATAAGACAAAAAACTTATTTTGGGACATACCTATAACTGCAGTGACACATCATGCAGTGAAAACAAGCACAAGAGACAAATGTGATGTCAGCTCGCAGTGCCTCGTCCATAATTAAAACAATGATTACAATATCATCGTAGACAATACATAGCGCACACTCCTAGCACATAAAGAATGAACTTACAATTGAAATGACATTTATTACCAACGTTCTTCTACCTCTCCTCTCGCGTGCAGGAGACAGACGTAATGCTGCCTGCCGCTGACTGTACAGCTCTATTAACTTTCGTATCTCAATGTCAGTGAAATTTCCTTTCCTTTTTCTTTGATCCTCCATTGATACGGCTACAAGTTAACCAAACAGCGGAAGATAGTTTACAACGTAACCCCAGCAACGCACGCTGCTAGGCAACCGCTATAGTTCCGTGGCCATTCACAGGAACGCGCATCGCTAAAACCAGGCGTAGTTAAGCCTAGGCTTAAGTTTGGTTGGTGCAACCGACGTTAGGTCAACTCTAAAGACTGGTCTTAACTAAGACCTACTTAGAAGTTCTACTTAGAAGTCCTACTTACAGTTAGGACCAGGCTTAGTAAAGCCCTGTTGGTGCAACTGGCTCCAGGACAGCAGTGATGTGTAAACTGAATTTGGCAACAATGCAGTGTATTACAGTGAAGTTATTGAATATTTTTTCATAATAATCATACAAATTATACATTTATAATTGTATATACAATATATATATATATATATATATATATATATATATATATATATATATATATATATATATATATATATATATATTTCCCAAAATAAGTGTTGCAGTATGACCATCAGGGCAGCAGTGATGTGTGAACTGAATTTGGCAACAATACAGTGATTTACAGTGGAGTTATTGAATACTTTTCATAATAATCATAATAATTATACATTTATAATTGTATATACAATAAAAAATATATATATTTTTCCCAAAATAAGTGTTGTAGTATAACCAATCAGGACAGCAGTGACGTGTAAACAGAATTTGGCAACAATGCAGTGTATTACAGTGAAGTAATTGAATATTTTTCATAAGAATCATAAAAATTATACATTTATAATTGTATATACAATTTTTTTTTTTCAAAATAAGTGTTGTAGTATAACCATCAAGACAGCAGTGATGTGTAAACTGAATTTGACAACAATGCAGTGAATTACAGTGAAGTTATTGAATATTTTCAATAAATATAAATCATAAAAATTATGCAAAAAATATTTCCCCCCCAAAATAAGTGTTGTAGTATAACCAACAGGGCAGCAGTGGTGTGTAAACTGAATTTGGTGACACTATAGTGTGTGACATTGAAGTTATTGATTGTTTTCGTAGTAACGCTTTTCGGGGTTTGCACTTTGAAGACGGTCCTTTCGGATCCACTGCGAAGGAAAGCTCGTTTCGGGGAAAATTAGGTTGTAGCAGCTTGTCTACATTACTACGGTTAAAAAAGAGGTGTCATTTGTGTAGTAAGAACGTTTAGCTGAGGAGTTATTGATCCGGGAAGTTCGAATCTGTGAATTTATTGCCAAATTTACTTAACTAGTCGAGTTTTGATATCTCCTAACGTTGCGTAGTGCAGTGGCATAGACTGTGCAGTCGATATCCTCTCAATTCATGGGAGAGAATGTCGCTACCGCCACCTGCTGGTGTGGCTAATTAACTGCTCTCACACGTACGCCTTACAAATCTCTTTTTGCAGATCGCAGCAGGACGAGTGGACAAAAATCCACAAATGTGTAAAAAGGGAGTTGCAAATGTCACATGACCTGCAAATTGCCCGGAAGCAATCCACAAATGCGTAAAAACAGTTTTGTGTGTAGAAATGGATCCACAAAAGCGTAAATCACACTTTGTATGTGAAATAAAAATATATTTGTATAGATTAAATTGTGTGTATTTACAAATCACACATTATTTTTGTAAATATGATTTTACACAACACAAATGTAAAAATACATGTTTTAGGTTGTGAGATATTTGTGTATATGCTTTTTTACAGATCTCCGCAGTACACATTGGACAAAATTCCACAAATGTGTAAAAAGGAACTTACAAATGTAACGTGACCCACAAATTCACAGGAAGTAATTTGCAAATGTGTAAAAACAGTTTTGTGTGTAGAAATGGATCCACAAATGCGTAAATCACAATTTGTATGTGAAATAAAAAGATATTTGTACAGATTTAATTGTGTGTATTTGCAAATCATGAGATATTTGTGTATATTTTTATTTACAGATCTCCGCAGTACACATTGGACAAAATTCCACAAATGTGTAAAAAGGAACTTACAAATGTAACATGACCCACAAATTCACAGGAAGTAATCTGCAAATGTGTAAAAACAGTTTTGTGTGCTACACATCGCCCTGTATTTTTGTGGATATGATTTTATGTATCACAAATGTAAATATACACATTTGCAGATAGTGAAATATTTGCGAATCATTGTACACATTTGTAGATTGTGTTCTGTGGGTTACAAATATTAAAGTCCAATTAATTCTTCCATACATTGACCCCATATGATGTCAGGCACTGTAATTTGGTCTTGCCCCCCTTCCTATTCGCTGGAGTGATGAGATACTTAGACAGTAGACTGTCTTCACTCAATGGCTGGCTGTCTAAGGGGTGTCAGCAAAATAATATAGGGTTCAAGACAATTTGAAAAGTTTTTGGGGCAGACCTGACCTGTTGAAAAGACATGGTATTCATCCCTCCTGGGATGGTGCTGCTCTTCTCTCTAGTAATATGGCACATAGTCTTAGAGCTCAAACATGATTTGGGGGCTCAGGTCAGAAAGCAGACAGACTGGCGAAACCGACCGTCGGCCAGCTGTCTCACGTCACTGAGGTCAGATAAATCCCATCACATAGAGACTCTTTCAACTAGATATCATCATATAGAGACTCTGTCTGTTCCCCGAATTAGGAAATACAAAAAACTACCAAACCCATTTAAGGGTAAAAATTTAATCGATGTTCAACAAATAAAAAAATAGATATAATACAGATGAACAAATGTTAAACTTCGGGTTGCTGAATATTCAAACCCTTACTTCAAAAGCACTTATTTTTAATGATATGCTTACAGATAACCTAGACGTGTTGTGTCTGATAGAAATCTGGCAAAAACCAGACAATTACATTACTTTAAATGAGTCCACCACAAGGATTGCTGTTTAAAAACGAGCCACATCTGAAAGGAAAAGGGGGTGGTGTTGCTGTAATCTATAGTAATATCTTTAGAATTACTGAGAAGTCTAGTTTCAAATATAATTCTTTTGAAGTGTTGGTGCTTAATGAAGCACTATCTAGTGTAAATGATAAATTGCGCTTGACACTTGTGCTAGCTACTGTATACAGCCCACCAGGGCACCATACAGACTGTATCAAAGAATTTGCTGATTTTTTATCGGAGTTAATACTGGCTGTACATAAAGTCTTAATTGTTGGTGATTTGAATATACATGTAGATAACGAAAAAGACATTAGCATCGGATTAGCATGGGATTAGCATTTAGAGACATTCGGAACTCTATTGGAGTAAGCCAACACGTGTCAGGACCCACTCATTGTCATAATCATACCTTATATCTAATATTGTCACATGGAATCAATGTTAATGCAGTTGAAATTCTGCAGCAGAGCGATGACATCTCAGGTCATTATCTAGTCTCGTGTATATTCCATTTAGCCAAGGTTGAAAAGCCGACTCCGTGTTACAAATATGTTAGAACTATCACTTCTGCCACTAAAGATTGCTTTATTAATAATATTCCTGATCAGTTTAATCTACTCAGCATCCCAGATAGCTAAGAAGAACTCGATATTGCTACAGAGATTTTGGACTCTCTCTTTTCCAGCACTTTAGACATAGTTGCTCCTTTCAATCAATCAATCAATCAATCACATTTATTTATATAGCGCATTTCAAAAAGTCTCAGGTTACGACTGTAACCCTAGTTCCCTGAGAAAGGGAACGAGACGATGCGTCGATGACGCTCTGGGAACGCCCCCAGTGTGAATGTGTCCAATGGAAAGAATGAATGTCACGGGCGGGTGACGTCATGACCAGGAAGAGATAAAATCGCATCCGATGCAACCGGCATTAGCTTCGAAATTGCTGAAGCGAGTCAATCACAGGAATGCAGGAAGTATGGCAGGGCGACACATCGTCTCGTTCCCTTTCTCAGGGAATTAGGGTTACAGTCGTAACCTGAGACGTTCCCTTTCGAGGGAACGAGAATAACCAAATCGCCAAACTTTCAAATGCCTGAGTGTCAGCCTGTTGTCAGCACAACACTAAGCACCTGAAACCCAGGGGCAGCGTCCAGGTCCAGGCTATAAAACCTGACGAATGTGAGCGGTGAGGACCAGCCCGCCACATTGCAAACGTCTTGGAGAGAAACCCCAGATAATAAGGCTTTAGAGGCCGTCTTACTCCTAGTGGAATGAGCTCTGACCACCAAAGGGCACGGCTGGTCAGAGGACTCATAAGCAAGAGAAATAGCCTCAACTATCCACTTGCTAACGGTCTGCCTTTCTTGGGTGATCCAAAGCAGACAAATAATTGATCGGATTTTCTCCACGGAGAAGTCCAGTGTTCGCACTGGACACAAGATGTTCAGCTTTTCCTGGTCCGAAGAAGTAAACGGAGGAGGACAGAAATCCTGCAGCCCAATAGGCCTCGGAATATTGGTTGGCACCTTAGGGACGTATCCCTGTTTGGTGTATAAGAATGCCTTGACCATCCAGGGTGTAAACTCAAGGGAGGTGGGAGAAACCGAAAGGGCCTGAAGGTCTCCGACTCTTGTGAAGGACGAAATAGCTAGCAGAAATATGGTCTTAAAAGTAAGGAATTGTTCTGAAACCGAATCTAAGTGCTCAAAGGGAGCCCCAGACAGGCCTTCTAGTACTATTGCAAGGTCACAAGCCGGCACCCTAGTGCGAGTTGCAGGCCTCAGCCTCAAGGTGCCACGAAGGAAACGAGTGATCAGTGGGTCTCGACCCAAAGATGTACTACCCACCGGGGCATGGAAAGCCACAATGGCCGCCACGTAGACCTTAAGAGTGGAAGGACATAAACCTGATGCAAAGCGATCTTGCAGAAACTCGAATACTGTATTAACCGAATTGTTAACCAGATCCCACTGATGCTGGTGACACCAAGAAGTGAAAACTCTCCATTTCAGTGTATATAGTTTCCTTATAGTGGGAGCTCTAGAGCTTAAAATGGTCTCAACAACCTCGGTTGAGAGACCATTCTCTATGAGTTGGGCCCCCTCAGAGGGGGGCCCCCCTCAGTTTCCAAATCTCCGGCCGGGGGTGAAATATTGTGCCCCCTGTCTGAGACAGAAGGTCTCTCCAGATCGGGATCTCCAAGGCCGTCCAGGAGATGAATTAGGTCCGCAAACCAAATTTGACTCGGCCATCGTGGTGCTACTAGCAGTAGGCTTATTCCATCCTGGTGGACTCTCTCCAGAACTCCTGGGAGCAGAGCAACAGGGGGAAATGCGTACAGACGTAGCCTCGGCCATCTCTGCACCATAGTGTGTACAGTGTACATAGTGTAGTACAGTGTGTTGTGTACTAAGATGCAAACAGATCCACTTCTGTTTGGCCGTAAAACTCCCATATTTGCTCCACCGCCTCGGAGTGGAGTCTCCAGTCCTCTGGCCCCAGCCCCTGCCTCGACAGGGTGTCTGCTCCAATATTCTGGCCCCCTGGAATATACACTGCCCTCAGAGAGAGTATTTTCCCCAGGGACCACAGGAGGATCTGGTGCGCCAGTTTGCAGAGTGGACGCGAATGCAGACCCCCCTGATGATTTATGTAAGAGACCACCGATGTGTTGTCTGTCCGGACAAGCACATGATGGCCCCTCAGGTCTGGGAGGAAATGTCTCAACACATTGAAGACAGCCATCATCTCCAGGCAATTTATGTGCCAGGAGAGATGATGACTCCTCCACAGACTTTGAGCTGAGCGGCCTTCCATTACTGCTCCCCAGCCGGTGAGGGAAACATCTGTCGAGATCGCAACTCGATGGCAAAGAGCTCCCAACACTGGACCCTGGGACAGGAACCAATGTTTCCTCCATATAATCAAGGCGCGGAAACACCGCCGCGTGATCTTGATCGTACGGAGTGGGTTTCCCCTCGGGGAGAACCGTCTGGTCCTGAGCCACCACTGCAAAGGTCTCATGTCCAGCAGGCCAAAGGGTATCACATTGGACGCTGCTGCCATGAGGCCTAACAGTCTCTCAAACTGTTTCACAGTGCTTAACTGGCCTTTTGTGGCTGTAAGGATAGCAGCTACATGAGCGGGCTATAGGGCGGCTCGTATCGTGACTGAATCCCAGACCACACCAAGAAAAGTGGTCCTCTGTACTGGAGAAAGCACACTCTTCTTGGCATTGAGCCACAACCCCAATTTTTGCATATGAGCGAGGACGACATGTTGATGCCGAACCGCTAACTGTTCTGATTCCGCTAAAATCAGGCAGTCATCTATGTAATTCAGAATGTGTATGCCCTGCAGCCTGAGCGGGGCCAGAGCTGCATCTACGCACTTCGTGAATGTGCGGGGTGATAAAGCTAGATCGAAAGGAATCACCCGATACTGGTATTCTTTGCACCCGATACTGGTATTCTTTGCCCCCGAAAGAAAACCTCAGGAACCTCCTGCGCTGAGGGAGGATGGAGACCTCGGATCTGATTTGAGTCATGATCTGTTTGAGTGTCAGCATCCTGAATTTGAGTTTCTGAACTGTACGATTCAAAAGACGAAGATCTAGTATGGGACGCAACCCTCCATCCTTTTTTGGAACAATGAAATAACGGCTGTAAAAACCCAACTCTCTGTTGGGTGAGTATACCTGCTCTATAGCTTCCTTTGCTAACAGGGCCTTTACCTCTTGCTCCATTAACAGAGCCTGCTCGGGATGCACTAACATGAACAACACCCTGTTGTAGCATGGAGGACAAGAACCAAACTGGATTCTGTGTTCTCTTTCTACTATCTGCAGGACCCATTGAGATATATTTGGCAGTAGCTTCCACGCTGCCAGAAAATCTACTAAGGGAACCAGCCTCTTGAGGCTGGCCTCTGGTGTAATTGAGACAGCCAGTTCGGGGACCTGAAGCATAATGGCAGGAACTACCTGAACTGACTGTTTTTGAACCCCCCTCAGAGGGCGTGAGTCTGACGCAATGTCGAGTTGACACTGTGCCAGAACTGTTGTGCCCTGTATGAGGAGCTAGATGACTGGGGCTGCTCACGCCCAGCAGCCCCAAGGAGGTTGGACACGGTGAGGGAGAAATTTACGAAAAGCCTCTGACTGTTTCTTAGCCTCCTGGAACCTCTCTAAGAGCGTCGCCGAAGAGGCCAGAAGGGCAAAGAGGAGCGTATAAAAGAAAAGCTCTGTCCTTTTCTTTAATCTCAGCCAGAGGTGTCTCTCAGTGGCTACAAGGGCTGCCATAGACCACCCAATTGCTCTGGCGGTCTCCTTAGTAGCCCTGAGAGATAAATCTGTGGCCCGACGAAGTTCTCGAACCTCATCGGGCCCCACTGCCTCACTTCTGTCCAAATCCCTGAGCAGGTCAGCCTGATATGCTTGGAGCACTCCCATGGTCTGCAGGCAGGCTCCGGCTTGATTTTACCATTTACCATTTAGATGTAGTCTTTATTGGCTTAGTGGGCAAAGCCGAGGCCTTCAGGGACGATGCTGAACCGGGAGACAGATAGCTCGCAAGCGTCTGTTCTGCCGGGGCATCGCCCCATAGTCATACTCTGTCAACCCCCTAATATCTGAATATACATGAACTTGGGGGCTGAAAAGATGGGACGAGTATGGCTTATTCCACAATCTAGACAGCTCACTGTGCAGATTGGGAAAAAATGGAAGGCCCCATGATGGAGGTGAAACATTAGAAGGAAGGAAGACCCTTTTTTTTTTGGCTGGCCATTCAATATGTAATTTATCTACAGCCCTAGTGATCACCTCCACCATCTCCTCATACGCTGGGGAAAGAGATGGCGAATCATCTTCCCCCCTGATTGTGTTACTTTCAATGCATCTACCTCCTCGGAGCTAGAGCAATGAACATTGGGCTCTCTCCCCCGATGGAAGAAGCCGCAGCGCGGGCTTCCGTCACCGGAGAGAGAGCACTGGATCCCTCAGGTAAGGGAGGAGATAAGGCCCTCGGACCCGTCTCCAACCCCACTGAGAGATCCATTTGCGGTCCCCAGGAATGCATTCTTCGGGCTGCCTCAGCAGCAGTGGGTCCTGCACCCTGAGGACCGCGAGCCTGGCCACTTTCATCAAAAAGTGACAGGTGGGAGCGGAGCATGCGAAGCGGAAGCTTCTCACAATGTTGGCAATCAGCCCCCTCAAAGGCTGATACCGCATGCTCCACTCCCAAACACATCACACAAAGCTCGTGTGTGTCCCCACCCATTAAATAACGCGGGCAGGGAGAAGCACAGAGTTTGTAGATTTGTTTTGCCATAGTGTTTTAGATATATAACGTGACAAACAACAGTAAATAGGACAGTTTGACACAGATCGCTTGCTGAGGCAACAGAAGTTGATGCCGGTTGCACCGGATGCGCTTTTATCTCTTCCTGGTCATGACGTCACCCGCCCGTGACGTTCATTCTTTCCATTGGACTAGCTGACATAGATCCTTCAGACGCATTCACGCTGGGGGCGTTCCCAAAGCGTCATCGACGCATCGCGAGTTCCCTCGAAAGGGAACAACACACGTTGGCCAAAGTGCTTTACATACAGCCCAGCACACATAATCTAAGATTATAAAACAAAGTATAAAACAATTGCAAAAATGTAATTACAATCAAATGCAAGAGAGAAGAGATGAGTCTTTAAATGAGATTTAAATGCATCAAGGGTGGCACAAGACTAACATGGAGGGGTAAACAGTTCCATAAACAATGAGCTGCAATAGAGAAGGCCCTGTCTCCTTTTGATTTTAGTCGAGACTTTGGAATGGTTAACTGAAACCTTTGTACAAATCTTAAAGGCCTAGAGGATGTATGTTGCTGAAGTTCACTAATGTAACTTGGTGCCATCCCATTTAAGCCCTTAAAAACAAATAATAACATCTTATACTTAATCCTAAAATTTGATTGGAAGCCAATGAAGGGATGCTAGTACAGGTGTTATACTCTCATATTTCCTAGTCCCGGTTAAAAGCCTTTGTGCTTAAAGAAGATTAAAGAAAATAGTCCAACGCCGCGGCTAATGGGTACACTGAAATTACCCCTGTTGAATGCTCTGTTGCGATGCAACTGTGTCCTCAGTGTGCTTCAAAGTGGCATGGTGATCCTAAACACCCCTCCAATGCCTGTAGGTTTTCGTCAACCCTGTTGGCGAAATCACACAGAGCTGCAGGGCAAGCTGCCGCCTCACTGCATGCCATGGCCATCCTCCAGGTCTACCAGGCCAGGATGCTCAGGGACATGCATGAGGGTAGAGCTGACCAAAGGGCTCTTCGATGAGCTGCGTTGCCGCCACCGACCTCGCTCTTTTCGGGCGACGAAGGTGACCGCATGCTCCCTTGGCCAGGTGATGTCCACAGCTGTGGTCCAGGAGAGACACCTTTGGCTCAACCTGGCCGATATGCGAGAGTCCGAGCGAACTTGTTTCCTCAACTCTCCCATATCCCAGGCTGGCCTTTTCGGCGGCGCGTTCAAGGACTTCGCCATAAAACACATACTGCCCCGGCGGCCAGCTGCTGCCTCCACCCAGCCGGCAGCACAGTTGCCTCAGTCTGTTTGCTGCCGAGGACGCCCCCCTGCGACTCCCACTCATCCTGCTCGGCTCCAGCAGCAGCCTTCACCCCGGCCGTGCCGGGGAGGTGGTCGCAGGAAGGCGCCCCACTCCAGCCCCGCAGCCCGCTAAATGCCAGGCAAAGCGGCGCTCCTGATGCGGACAACTCAGAGATGGGCTTCAGTTCTGTAGAGGAGGTGGTAGCAGGGCCACTCCTTCCCTCGGCCGGGGCAGAATCTTTTGTTCTCCCGCCGCTGGCCGGCCGGCCAGTGGCAACCAAATGTGGTTAAAGACAGAACTGACTTCCCCATCTCTGAGCCCCCACCGTGCACGGATGGTAGTGTGCGCCGCTTACGAGCCTTGCCACTCTCGCCCCCCTCTGTCGCCAGACTCCTGTCAGAGCAGACCCCCGTGGAACGCTGGTCCTTCCCTGGTCTCCTCTGTCAGGACGTGGCTTATGACCGTGCCCCCACACCGGGACGCTCCGCCTCCCACGTCTGGGCCGGTCATTCCGCCTCGCCGAGGGTACGTCTGTGGTTCTCATGACAATGCTGGTTCAGTTCTTGGGAGCCTGGCTAGAGCTTCCAAACCTGTCCCACTGGGTAGCCAGAACCATCAGGCTCGGCTATGCGATTCAGTTCGCACGATCTCTTCCCCGCTTCCGGGGAGTCTGTTACACTATGGTTGGTGGCAATGCCCCTGTAATGCATACGTAGGTCGCTACCCTACCGGCGATGGGTGCAGTCGAGATTGTCCCTTCAGCCGGAATGAAGTCCGGCTTCTACAGCCCCTAATTCATTGTACCGAAGAAATACGGTGGGTTAGGCCAATCCTAGACCTGCGCGTCGTGAACCGATCCCTTCACAGGCTTCCGTTCAAGATGCTAACGGCCAATTGCATTTTCGAATGTGTTCAGCCACAGGATTGGTTTTCAGCGATCGACCTGAAGGACGCGTACTCTCATGTCTCCATTCTTCCTCAGCACAGACCGTTCCTATGGTTTGCTTTCGAGGGGTGGGCATACCAGTACACAATTCTCGCATTCGGGTTAGACCTGTCTCCTCGCGTCTTCACGAAAGTCGTCGAGGCAGCCCTTGTGCCGCTACGGCTACATGGGGTTCGAATCCTGAACTATCTCGATCTCGACTGGCTGATCCTAGCTCACTCTCGAGACCAGGTTTGCGAACACAGGGACCTAGTGCTCCAGCACCTAGCCCGCTTAGGCCTTCGGGTCAACTGGGAAAAGAGCAAACTCTCCCCCGTGCAGAGGATCTCTTTTCTCGGTAAGGAAATCGACTCGGTCGCCATGTGCGCGCAGCTTACGAGCGAGCGCACGCAGTCACTGCTGACTTGCCTGGTAAGAGTGCGGTTCAACTGAAGTTATTTCAGAGGCTCCTGGGGCATATGGCATCCGCAGCGGCAGCCACACCGCTCGGATTACTTCTTATGAGATCGCTTCAGCACAGGCTTCGCAAACGAGTCCCGAGATGGGCATGGCAACAGGGCACGCTCCGGATACCAATTACTCCTGCCGTCAGACCTTCACCCCGTGGTCGAACCTCAGCTTTCTACGTGCCGGAGTGACCTTAGAAGGAGTTTCCAGACATATTATTTTTTCAACAGATGCATCTGCCACGGGCTCCTGGACAGGACCCCAGTGCTTCCTGCATGTCAATTGCCTCGAGTTGCTGGCAGTACAGTTCGCTCTGCACCGCTTCCGGGCGTTGCTCAAGAGTCAACACGTACTAGTCCGGACAGACAACACGGCCACAGTAGAGTACATTAACCAACAAGGTGGTCTACGCTTTCGCCGTATGTCGCAACTCGCCCGCCATCTCCTCATATGGAGTCAGAAGCATCTGAGGTCGCTTCGTGCCGTTCATATTCTGGGAGAGCTGAACCGTGCAGACAACGAGCTCTCACGGTTTCAGCCACTTCCGGGAAAATGGAGACTCCATCCCCAGTCGGTTCAGCTGATTTGGGAACAGTTCGGTGACGCACGGGTAGATCTGTTTGCTTCCCACTACTCTTCCCATTGCAGCCTGTTTTATTCCCTGACCGAGGGCACGCTCGGCATGGATGCACTGGCACACAGCTGGCCGTGGGGCCTCCGCAAGTATGTGTTTCCCTTCTTGCACAGACCCTGTGCAAGATCAGGGAGGACAAGGAGCAGGTCCTTCTGGTTGGGCCTCATTGGCCCACCCGGACTTGGTTCTCCGAACTAGTGCTCCTCGTGACAGCCCCTCCCTGGCCATTTCCTCTGAGGAAGGACCTCCTTTTTCAGAGACGGGGCACCCTCGTCCCGATCTATGGAACCTACATGTGTGGCTTCTCGACGGGACGAGGCAGGTTAGAGTACCCAACCACCTCAGGTGGCTACCATCACTTCCGCTAGGGCCCTGTCTACTTGACATGCCTATCCATTAAGGTGGAACCTCTTCATCACTTGGTGTTCTTCTCGCCGAGAGGACCCCAGAAAATGCCCGATCAGTGTCGTGCTTTCCTTCCAGCAAGATGGGTTGGAGCGACGGCTGTCTCCCTCCACCCTCAAAGTGTATGTTGCCGCTATCGCCGCACATCACGATGCAGTTGAAGGTAAGTCCTTAGGGAAGCATGACCTGATCATCAGGTTCCTTAAAGGAGCGAGGAGACTAAATCCTCCTCGGTCTCCTCTTGTACCCTCTTGGGACCTCGCAGTGGTGCTATCTGCCCTGCCCTTTGAACCATTGCAATCAGTGGAGCTTAAAATCATATCTATGAAGACAGCACTCCTGGTTGCTTTGGGCTCAATTAAGAGGGTTAGGGACCTGCAGGCATTTTCGGTTGATTAAGCGTACCTGGAATTCGGGCCGGCTAACTCTCACGTGATCCTGAGACCCCGGCCTGGATATGTGCCCAAGGTTCTCACCACTCCTTTCAGGGATCAGGTGGTGAACCTGCAAGTGCTGCCCTTGGAGGAGGCAGACCCAGCCTTGGCACTGCTCTGTCCAGTACGCGCCCTCCGTGCTTACGTAGTCAGAATGCAATGTTTCAGGACCTCAGGCCAGCTCTTTGTCTGTTATGGTGGGAAGCTGAAGGGAAAGGCTCTCTCCAAGCCAAGGTTGTCTCACTGGATAGTGGACGCCATTGTGTTGGCATACCAGTAGCAAGGTCGACCATGTCCCCTTGATGTGAGGGCACACTCCACCCGGAGTGTGGCCTCCTCTTGGGCTCTAGCGCATGGCGCCTTGCTAACAGACATCTGCAGAGCTGAAGGCTGGGCGACACCCAACACATTCGCGAGATTCTATAATCTTCAAGTGGAGCCAGTGTCCTCTCATGTACTTGCCCCCAGTGGCCGGTCATAGGACCCGCTCGGTGTCATCGTTTGCTCGCCTTTCCCCTCCTCGGACTGGATACGTGCGATATTCTCCTCAGGTGAATTTCCCAGAGAAGCCCTGAGTTCCTCCAGCACTGTTGATGTCAACGCCAGAGTCTATGCCTGCGGCAGCTTTCACGTTGGCTAAGTGCCTCCATGTGCATGGTTCCCCCCTTGGGCCACGTGTGTATTTCCACTGTAAGCCTCTCCGAGCATGTGTCTTTCCCTTGGCAAGCCACCTTGCCACCCCTGGGGTTGAAAGATTCCACCCTGCGGGCTGGATACCCAAGTGTTCTCCACCTCTCTGGTCATATGTGTATTCTGTAAGTCCTCCCTTTGGGCAGGCATTGTGTTGCATATCTCCAGTAAGATATGCTTTCCAGTGTACCTTGGTATTCCTGTGTTAAGTTGGAGTCCTTCGTCCATGCTAGTATCACGACAGGGAGCTCAGACTTACCCAGGGCACTGGAAGACAGCCAAGGTGGCGTGATTAGGCTGGGAACCCCATTCGTCAGTCACTGACGTAACTCGAAATGACTGAATGAAAGAGAATGTCTCGGTTACGTATGTAACCCTCGTTCCCTGAGGAGGGAACGGAGACGTTACGTCTCCCTGCCACTTCCGCTGTTCCGCTGGAACCATTCAGTCTCGGCTCCTCAGCAGGAAAACATAGCTGCATGTTGCCAGCGTACTTCCTTATATTGGCTCGTTTTGTAATACTCGAAGTTGATTGGCTTTCTAAGCGAAACCCCATTCGTCAGTCACTGACGTATTTCGAAGTGACTGAATGAAAGGGAACGTCTCGGTTACGTATGTAACCCTCGTTCCCTGAGGAGGGAACAGAGACATTAAGTTACAGAGACGGAGACGTTACGGAGACGTTACGTTTTCTCCAGAGCGGCTTTAATGAATAAACTGACTTTTAACAACAATCACTGAATTTACGTAAACTGGACTATGATGCTATTTTCTTCTAGATCTGCAGTACAGCCAAAACAAACTTTAAATTATTTTCTTTTATCACTGTAAAGCTGTTTGAAACAATATGTATTGTAAAAAGTGCTATACTTGACTTGAATTTTCAATTCATCAAATAATCATGAAAAATTAAATGTATCCCTGTTTCCAAAAAAATATGGCGAACAAGTGTTTTTTTTACATTGATAATGATCAGAAAAGTTTCTTGAGCAGCAAATCAGCATATTAGAATGAAGACTGGAGTAATGATGCTAAAAAATCAGCTTTCCATGATGAAATAGATAAATTGGGAGAGGCTGGATTTCTCAGCTAGAGAGAAATCACTGTATGTAGTCTTTATTAAACTTCAAGTCAAGTCAGCTTTATTCATATAGCACTTTATGTAATTCAGATTGTTCCAAAGCAGCTTTACAGTAATAACCAGGAAAGTAATGATCAATGATGCAATAAAATTCAATTCAGCTGTAAAGCAGCTCTAAAAATAATACAATAGTGTCATTGTTCAGCTGAAGTTAGTTCAGTGTTGATTCAGTTCTGTTCAATAATTGTGTCAAGTTCAACAATTATGAAATTAGTTAAATTTATCTTTAAAAGCAGCTCTAGTGAAAACAGTGATGTCATCATCCAGCTCAATTCAGTTATCATCCAACAATGTCAGTGCATTCAAGTCAATAATATAGCAGAATATTAAGTGTCCCCAACCAAACAAGCCAAAAAGCGATAGAAATGGAGAAAAAAAAAACACTTGGGAGAAACCAGTCGGGGGGCCAGTTCTCCTCTGTGGTCAAATGACAGAGAATGTATGTATAATGTTAAACGATATCTACTGACATACAACATCATTGTTCTTGTGTGCTTTAAAGCAGTGAAACACACTTAACACAGATGTATTATCCACTTAAACACAAGCGCAGTTCAACCTGAACATCTCCTCTGCTTTCCTTCTCGATAAATGGCTGACCTATATACTTTTTTATTGGATCTCTCTCTCTCTCTCTCTCTCTCTCTCTCTCTCTCTCTCTCTCTCTCTCTCTCTCTCTCTCTCTCTCTCTCTCTCTCTCAGAGTGTGCAGGTTGCCTTGGTGAGAGTGGGCATGTCTGTCCGTCTGGAGAAGCTGAGACACAGAGTCTGTTACCCTCCTGGCATCTGTGATCAGATCTGAAAAAAAAAAAAAAATCAATGAATCAATTACATAAGGTGCCAATGTATTAAGCACTGCACATCTATGAATATTTCCAGAGAAAAGCTCTTGATTGAGAAAATTCAGGAGATTGAACAGAAAAAAAGTGTGTAGAAGTCAGAATGTAGTGAGTTTTATTTCATATCGATCATGAATCTAACACTGAACTGCAGTCACTTTACAATCTGACTGAGACAAACGGGTTGTCTACTCAAAACACATTCTACCTGTGGTGTTTTTAATATATAATTCTTCCGAAAATATTTTAAATTTCACTAAATTAACCAATTAGAAAAATACAGTTTGAGATGTTTTGGATTGTATATTTGAGTTTTTTTCAGCATTTACTCGAAAAGTCTAAATCAAAATTGCATTGGAGGAGTTACCACTCATGGACCTGGATGATTGCATTGACAAAAGCATTTAACAGAATTCAATGTCTCTCAGCAGCTCCCTCTAATGAGATACTGAAACAATGAGATAAACGGCTCAGAACTTCATTTAAAAGCCCAAGAGAGGAAAAAATACTTCCTGAGGCTCGGTATGAGAGAGAAATACTCACACAGATGGACGTATGAGTGGTTTACTTTGTTTCTGCCCATAGGAACCTTTGTCATGTGCAAGAAAAGATGCACACGCATTTTGATTCGATATAGAATTTGGTACAAATTATAGATGCTTGTTTCCACCTTGGAATAAAAAAAAAAAGTTAATTGTGACTTTTAATCTCAGAATTCGGACTCTTTTTCTAAAAATTGCGAGTTTATACCTTGCAATTCTGACTTTATTTCTATCAATTGCGACTTTATATCACGCAATTGAGAGAAAAAATTCTGAGCGAAGTAGTCACAGAAGCACCAACGGACTTCGGGATCTTTGGAGGACTGAGGAGATTGTATTTACTTTATTTTAACAAGCCTCTTGTCGTACTGCAATAAACAGACATCAAAATTGGAGCAGAACGGAGGAATGGAGCAGACATAGGCCACTTAAAAAAAGTGCAGGGACTGGGAGAGTGCATTCGGCGAGAGTGAGGGCGGGGCGTTGATTTCGCTGCTTTACTTCCTGCTCACTACTGCGCAGGTCTGGTCCCGAGATCGCCACTGCGCAGACTCAAGTCCCAAGATGTCAGCCATATCAGGACACTGGCGGCTTCACTTCTTACCAATGGGACGTCGTCCATCTTTTTTTACAGTCTATGGTTTATGCCAGGGGAATCGTCCCCTGGAGGATTATGTTGAGGACTTTTGTGAACTTTGCGATTTGGTAGATTTTAATGACATGGCTCTAAAGGACATTTTTCATTTTCGGCTGAATGAACCGGTGCGGTCTCGATTGCCAGCCCAATACATTGACTATGCCTTGTTGATGAGTGGCTGAGTACCTGATTAAGGCCACGGAAGCCGCGCCTGCCTGGCCCCCTGAACTGTCGGATAAGCCCTGGCTTCCTGCACTGCCGGCGCCACCCACGCTCCACGGCACGACCCAGGCCCGTCCACGCCAGACCACGTTCCATGTCCTGTCCCCCTACACTGGCCTGGCCCACCATCCCTCGACATCCACCACTCCACCACCCTCCTCATGTGTCTTTGTCTTGTATTGTGTTTGTGCAACCGCTGTCGGTGAGTCTTAGGTTTCGTGTTTTGCCAAGTCTTTGTTTTGTATTTTGTTTTGGATCTTTTGAATAAACTGCACTTGGGTACTACAAACTTGCCTGCAGTGGATCCCTATATTACATTATATTATAAAAGTTAATTATGAATAAATTAATTTTTAATCTCATAATTTTTTTTTCTCATAATTATGACTTATTATGGCCTATATAATTTTTTTTAGTTCCCACTTTAAATTAAGTGGCTTTAAGTACTATGTACTTACATCGAAAAATAAGTACAATGTACTTATTGTCTTCATGTTGTATTGTAAAACACTTGTGCTGCTATTGAGGTGTGATACTGGTAAGGTTAGGGTCAGGTGTGGTGGTATGGGTAGGTTTAAGGGTGGGTTAAGGTGTAAGGGAAGGGTCAACAGTGTAATTACAAATGTAATTACATAAATGAATTACAGCTGTAATTACATGCAGATATTTTAAAAATATATGTACAATGTAAAAACATTTATGTACACAATAAATCCATTGTATCAAATTATTAATTTCAATGTTAGTACATAGTAGTTATAGCCACTTAATATAAAGTGGGACCTTTTTTATTTGTATGTCATAATTGTGATTATCTCTTTTTTTTCTTATGTGGTGGAAATGGGCTTCCAAACATGATGACAGTAGTCCATATGACTCTATATTTAAGTCATAACAGCTTTGTGTAAAAAAACAGAAAAAAAACTTCCGATGGTGGGTCTGTAGCAATTACAGTTTTTTCTGAATTGCTTAAACACATTTCTTGAAACCATCACTCACTTTCTCAAACTTAAACACAAAATAAAATTTTCAAACTACATTCAGAGAACCTCTGACTCTTATGGCAAAATCAAACAATTGCCTCAACCATTTTATCTGTGCTAAAAATCAAACAATGCTTTCAGATCATACACACAGCAAGTCAATATTATAAACACTACAGATCATTCGTTAGACACATAAAAAAGCATGCAGTTACAGAAAAAAGTATATTGTAACAAGTAAACAAATTTTGCAATTACGTAAAATGGTAGTAATGACAACTTTACAGTAGTAAGGTGAATAAATTGTATACTGTATGCACTGCAAAAATAGTATTGTACTGAATATTGTATAGTGGGCCTATCGAATGTCTGTATACAGCACTTATGTCACCGGCCGAAACGGGCCCCTTTTGTTTTATGTACCACCTCGAGGAGTTTACCCAGAGACACCACAGACGGACAACAAGGTAAATAATAAAAGTTCTGTTTTATTGAATTAAAATCCTATTTACTAAAACACGTAGCGGAAGAAGTCCAACTCTGTTCCCCTCTGTCCAGCAGCGTGTGAGGACTTGGTGCAACGGTCACGACCCAGCAGATAACGGAACGGGAAAGTTGACTCGATCGTTCCTCTTTGGACAGAACTGGTAAGTAGCCTTTTTAGGTGACGGTATAGAGGGGGGTCCCTCGGTAGGTCTTCCTCGGAGCAGACGACGGTAACGGATCGGACAGATAGTGCTACGAGATCTCCACTCCGCAGTTCCTTTTCGGAGCAATCGATGGTGGGTA
Source organism: Gila orcuttii (assembly GCA_026230005.1). NCBI lineage: Eukaryota > Metazoa > Chordata > Actinopteri > Cypriniformes > Leuciscidae > Gila > Gila orcuttii. The sequence continues at coordinate 53,456,478 of JAPDVR010000001.1, read as the reverse complement.
TAGTGATTCCTCTTCAAAACAGCCAATGGTCAATATCTGCAGCGATAACGGCAGGGGATTCTCACAGCGGTTCCCCTCTAGGGCAATGAATGATTCGTATCTGTACAGGCGATGGTAGAGTAGAGCACACAACGGTTCCTCTTCGAACAAGCACGGCGGACAATGAGACAGGCCGTGGCAAGAGACTTTCAGACAGCGGCTTCTCGTCAGAACTGGGAACGGCCGGTCGTGGAACAGACTGTGGTAAGAGGCTTTCACACAGCGACTTCTCTTCGAAGCAGACAGCAGATAATGGAACAGACTGCGGTAAGAGACTTTCACACGGCGGCTTCTCTTCGGAACAGGCAGCAGCAGACGGTGGAACAGACTGTGGTAAGAGGTTTTCTCACAGCGGCTTCTCTTCAGAACAGACAGCAGATAATGGAACAGATGATGGTAAGAGGTTTTCAACCAGCGGCTTCTCTTCAGAGCAGGTAGCAGATAAGATAAAGGAACAGACAATGTTAAGAGATTTTCACACGGCGGCTTCTCTTCAGAGCAGGCAGCAACAGACGATGGAACTGACTGTGGTAAGAGGCTTTTACACAGCGGCTTCTCTTCAGAGCAGACAGCAGATAATGGAACAGACTGCGGTAAGAGGCTTTCACACGGCGACTTCTCTTCAGGGCAAACAGCAGCAGACGATGGAAAAGACTGTGGTAAGAGGCTTTCACTCAGCGGCTTCTCTTCAGAACAGACAGCCGATAACGGAACGGATGATAGTAAAAGATCTTCACCCAGCGGCTTCTCTTCAGAGCAGGCAGCAACAGACGATGGAACAGACTGTATAAGAAACTTTCACACAGCAGCTTAACTTCAGAGCAGGCAGCGGAGCGGACAGCAAATAATGATACAGAAACAGACAATGGTAAAAGATCTTCACCCTGCGGCTCCTCTTCAGAACAGGCAGCAGAGCAGTCAACAGATAATGAGACGGACGATGGGAAGAAAGCTTCTCCCAGCGGCTTCTCCTCAGAGCAGGCAGCAGAGCAGACAGCAGATAATGGGACGGACGATGGTAAGAAATCTTCACCCAGCGGCTTCTCTTCAGAGCGGGCAGCAACATAATCAATAACATTAACATTCCCATTCGGTTCCACTTTATTTTGATAGTCCACTTTAGACATTCTACAAACTATAAGTAACTTTGCAACTACATGTCAACCAACTCTCATTAGAGTATTAGTATACTGTAGTAGACTGTCAGTAGACTGTTAGGTTATGGTTAGGTGTTAGGTGTTAGGGTTCGGGTTAGTAGAATAAGTTGATTTGTAGTTGCCAAGTTACTTATAGTCAGTAGAATGTCTGTTTGGGGAACTTCAGAATAAAGTGTTAGCAGATATTAAACCAGCACCAATTAACTTTTCCTCTGCGGTCGCCCTACAGGTTGGAAGCGGAATTGTCCATTACCGCTGTCATAAATAATTTAGCCTACCGCAGCCTACTGTCGCACATGCACGCACATGCTCTCTGTTTATCCAGCACCGGCTTTGGAATCAACAATGGCCACAGACAAGGTAGAGTATGATGCATGATTTTATGAAAGTATTGTATATGTATTGCAACATCACAAACGAGCAATTGTAGCAATTGTAATGCTTGCCATAAAGCAAGTCAAATTAGTAGTTTTCTTATGTCTCATTAGAATTACAGAAACGCAACCCGATCTGGCAATCTTACATAGCATGGATATATCAGATAAAGGACCGCAAAGCTGTGGCATAAGTGCATTTCACCATGTCACGACTTGATGAACCACTGAAACGATTTTGGAAACATTATTTTAAGGTAAAAAATCTTACTTAGTGCTGCTTTAAGCAGACAGTCTGCTAATACTCTAATGAGAGTTAGTTGACATGTAGTTGCAAAGTTACTTGACCGTGAACTGAACGTCTGATGCATATGGCACAATTAACTTGAAACACTTCAGGATTTTCAAAGGCGTCATCTGATTGGTTGAATTCTACAGGATGTCTGGAAGACATTTGTGTCGCATTCTTTAATGGTCTACCTGGAAAAAAATGCTGTGACGCTAAACCCCCTCATGGAAGAAGAATACTGTCGTGTTTACAATTGTGACAATTAGCGCTTACCAGGACCAACTAAATACTGGATTTTCAAAAGTATGTGAAGTTCATGGCTCCATTGTTGCAGTAAACTTGCACAATGTTCTTGAATAAATAACTCATTAGATGTACGCCGGTCTGTTATTGTAGGGACATCGACTTTACATTTTCACGCCCCTAAAAAAGTACAAAGCCCCTAATGACGCAGAACAAAACGAACTGTGATTGTGTGCTTTGTCAGTCAAACGTCCTCTGGGCGGTCCTTGGCCAATGAAAGTTGCGATAGAGTCCAGACCTTCTGCCGTCAGTCTGAAGGTCTAGCTACGAGAGACTACGTCAGAAGTAAACTGAAGAATTGGGATCCCAACCAAAACGCCACAATTGCTGCCCCTTCCAGCGCCCCTTGTAAGCTGCCTAATCCCCCAACACCTGCTGGGGTGGAGAAAGGATAGGCCTTTAAAACAGAGAGAGTCGATCACTGCTGTTCCCTCTTACCCACACAATGAGTCTATTTGGATAAGACTGGGAAAGCATGTGGAGTTACACATATGGACTGACCATTAGGGCAGTGCTACATATTGAAGGTCTCTGTGGTATATCCAGTCTAGCTAGGGTTAAGTCAATACCGGCCGAGATGGCAGAGCGGACTCTGCCAAGGGAAAGACATGAGCTCTCCAACAGGAAAGCCATACCGAGGAAGAATACACATGTGGGATCACCCGTAGGGGAATCACAACACACGGGCACCTAGTCTAGCACAGGGGCTGACCTTCTGGGCATGCACATGAGTGCTAGACCTAGCATCAGATGCCTCCGTCGCGTCTGACTGTCATGGGTGCTGGAGGAACTTCATCCAGGGTTCGTCAGGTGGGGAACTCACCTGTGGAGCAGATAAGCACACATATGCCATCCTAGGAGGGGAGTGGCGCTGCAAGCAAGAAACTGAGCGGGTCCCCCCAATTACTAGCTACTCGTAGCCAGTACACGGGAGGACAAAGGCTCTATACAGAGATTTTAAACCTCACAAATGTATTGGGTGTCGCCCAGCCCGCAGCTCTACAAATGTCTGTTAGTGAGGTGCCATGCGCCAATGCCCAGGAGGAGGCAAATCTCCGAGTGGAGTGAGCCCTCACCCAAAGGGGGCATGGCTGGTCTTGAGCCTGATACTCCAAGACTATGGCATCTACTTAACCCTCTTGGGTCGAGGAACGCGTCGGCACGTTTTGCTGTTTTTTTTCCACATAGCAGCAACATAGACTTAAAATACTCCGTCATTTTTGGTCATATAAATAAAATCAATACATGATTATAAACTATAGAGGGTCTTCTTTTTTTTGTGTACACTCACATTAACATAAAAACCGTGTGCTTTTGTAAAATGAAGAAAATAAACAGGGTGTGCTTTCTGCCTCTCTGTCTCCGTTAACTTTTTTTCTGGAGCACGTCTCTAAACTTAAACAAAGCTCAGCGAATACTATTCACCCAAGCATAAGCAATATATCTTTATGATCATATAAGTTTGTACTTTTAAAATATCTAATTCAAAACTAAAATAAATATTCTCTGTTTATGTAATCTATAAAAAAAGAGAGGGGTGTCAGCCGATCTCATTATTGTTCTCTTAGCTCATTATTCTGCTAATGTGACACGCCCACGGACAGCGCGCGCTATTCAGATGCAAATTATCTGAAGCGACACATGCAAACGTGTCAACGCCCCTCATAAACGCGATAACACAACAAATGTAATCATCAGATTAATGTACTATTTCTCTTGCGAGGCTGTGACTGTGAGGAGTAATCCTGGGACATTTACCTCAGAACATGTGCTGGTTTATTTTCATTTTGAGGAGCGACCGATCTAGCCGAGAATTGTGAGTAGCTTAAGTTTTTTATTCTTGTGCTTTGTTCTAATGTCTGTATATGCAAAAAGACTGTTTAACCTCTTAGCCTTCATCAGTGCGCCGGCGCTCTGACGCGTTTTTTGTTTATTTAGTTCAAATTTACTATCAGATTTAATGTTATACCGTGACAAACTATACATGGTTAAAAAGATATAATACTCAAGATTCAGTATTTGACCACTATTGTATTCTGAGAAACTTATAGTGACAGTTATGTCTTAATTTGTGTCAGGAGTTATGAAATGAAAAAATGAGTCGATACCTTTAATATGAATTATGAGCGTCAGCTGGTCCATTCATAAAAAACACTCCGTGCTGTCGTCATGACAGCGATTCACAAAACATCGTCCCTCAGGGCTTTAGCTCAAAAATGTGCAGACTTGGAGAAATATTGATATATTCTCATAGATTCACATCATATTTCTATAGACAGGAATAATATTTATTGAATTTATACCCAAATGCGTCGATGTAATCATTATGATCGCTTCTTACTGAGATGTGCTGTGTTTTCAATTCATACCAATAGCCTGAGGGCGCTATATGCACAATAACAGTCCAAATATTGCTCATGAAGAAGAAGCTTAGTCATGTGACATTCCAGTACGTCATTGATACAGAAAGTAGCTGACAGAGATCGCTGTAACATGCAGATAAAGATGTTTTGAAGACAATAAACATGATTGCAATGATATTTGAGTTACCTGTGTTCTTCAAGCCATGCCAGGTATTTCATAATAATAGATTATATTTATAATGTAATGCTAATCGATATAGATTTCATCATCGTGCAGAACACTATAAATAATACATTTTCTGTCGGACTTTTTTTAATCTGAAGCCAAATTAGATCACAGAAGATTATTTAAAACACTCGACTTGCGTTATAAAGTAAGTTTGGACCACAAGCATGGTTTTAATCTCATAAATGGTCGTGTATTGATGGTGTGCTAAGCTAACATGCTAGCTAGCCCAGGTGCACCTGCCACCAGCAGTTATTGTTTTATGATTTTTTTCTAAATAGGAATGCTTACTGAAATGTTTCAGTGCATTTGATACCAGTTTCAAATATTTAGTGAGAACTTTGATAAAAGAAGTTAGAGTTTGAAACCCTATGAATAGCCTGTGAATAGCCAGTCGTTAGTAGCTATAATGCAGACAAAAGAGATGCATATTTAGAGCCATAACCAGTCTGGAGAGGTGTGAATGTGTGCAGGGGAGACTCACACTGAATGGGGCTCGTTTGCACCACAAAATAATAGAGACAATAGACTGAATAGATGATTGAGAAGATGACTAAACATCAGTTTGCATTTTAGAGTCTCATCAAAATAAAGTAATTTGACATGATCTTGAAAAACATTTAACTAAATACAGAGTTTTAGACTTATCATTTTCAGATTTTAAATATAAAATGGTCACACATATGGCTTTAGCTGCAGTGCATTTCTAGATTGCTCCAGGGCCAACTTCAATTTTATTTTCATGAAGATGTTTCATAAAAATAAATTTCTAATAACTTTACAAAACTTTGAAGCTATTTAAAAAAAAAAAATTCATTATGACAATAATTAATTCTACATTTACAATAAACTACTAGGTGTCAGCTTTCAAATGAGATCATACTTGTGCTTTTAGTGCAAAGGGTTCATGAACTGTATCTGTTTAAGTTTGGGTATGCCATTTCTGGGGATTTTTCAAAAGTACCCTTGAACCTTAACAGGTTAAATTTGAATCACGTTTCTGTGTGTGAATGAATTAATGGCACAGATGGGCGCTGTTGTTCATGTTTAGCCTACTATGTTACAGATGAAATATGAAAGACAACATTTCGTAGTTTTGGATAGATTATAAAGTTTTTATTCTAAAATATCAAATAAGCTTTTGTCATCCAGTTTCTGCTCATATTTTAATAAACAGAGCTGCCAACTCTCACGCATTCACCGTGAGACTCACGCAATTGACCCTTTTCACACGCTCTCACGCCACACATCCACAGAGGACACTGACACCGACAGACAAGACAGAGAAGGTTACTTTTGATATGGAACAAATTCTCAGCTGTCAGATTCTATCAATATTTTTACAAGATTCACACAATAAATAACGTTTTGGCGCTTTTAAATGTGACAGATCGCTGTAGCGCGTCAGTTCAAACGGCACGCGATACAGTAGCCTACAATCCCCAAACCCAACCCCCCCCCCCCCCCCCCCCAATCAACAAATCTCACTCCAAGCAAAACTCAAAAGTTGGCAGCCCTGTTTTAAATATATAGTAGGCTATGTTCTGTCAAAAATAAACTCATCAACTAAGATGTTATTATAGTGTTTGTTCCAATGTAAGCTATATAAAAACTAATGAATCCTTAACTTTAAAATATGTATGATAATACTGAGGAATACTGTAGTAAGTTTTTTTCATTCTCAAGTGAATCGCGTTTCTGTGTGTGAATGAATGAACGGCAGAGATGCGCTGTTTACCACAACTCGCAAAAAGACTATATTGCTATACTGAGATGAGTAAAAATCGACTGAAATATGTTGAAATAAAATGTATTTGAATAAGCAACGTATTAAACTGCAAATTAACATTTATATTTCTTATATAAACGAAAGACCTATGTTACAGACATATGAAAGACAACATTTCGTTGACTAGTTTTGGATATAAATTTTTACTGTAAAATATTTGCCACCTCAAATAAGCTTTTGTTTGCCAATTTTTGCTCATATGTTAAATAGCCTATAGTATGTTTTGTCAAAAATAAAGTAATCAAATAATATGTTATTATGTGTTTGTTCCAATGTAGCCTAGGCTATATCCAAAGTAATGAATCCTTAACTTTGAAATATGTATGATAAAATGTATACTTTAGTTTTTACAAAGAAAGATTGCACTTGAATTGTTGTAGTAATTGTAACATTTTTAATAAAAATATATATTTACAAGGTAGATGTAAACAAACTATTAAAAGGTAAATATAAGCCTTTTCTTTAAATATTTTTTATTGAGTTTTATTAGTGACAAATTTGGGGAGAGGATACATATTCCAAAACTGAAAATACAGTATGAGAATTAACTGCACAATTACTAGACATGGAAAAATATTTTTTAAAAATGAGATGCTTCCAACTGTGAACCAATTTGGTAGAATATATATATATATATATATATATATATATATATATATATATATATATATATATATATATATATATATATATATATATATACACACACACACACACACATATATATTGCTCTTGCATTCTTTCTTGTGGCTCAGTGACACACCTGAATGAATGAATGAATGGCTCATTAAGTATGCGGGCCCCATTGTCTCCTCAAGTGTGAACCAATAAATATGCATGATGGCGTTGAAATCGTTGATGCCCCTTGCGCATATTGCCTTTCCAAACAAAAAGTGTCTTGCAAAATTTAAATCAATGTATTGTTTTATGTGAATGATTAGGCAGGATGATTTTCACATCATTTTGAAGAAAAAACTCTAGGCAACGACATCCATTAGTCAAAAGTCTTGTGGACACATATTTAGTATGTGTTATGTGGCCTTATTTCAGAAACTTTATTTTTTATTTTTCTCAATAACCATGCATAAACTATATTCCCTCAAAAATACAAACATGTACATACATGTTGCTCACATATTATGGTAGCCCTGTTTGTGCTAAATAGAGTGTAATTACACCTTTGCCATTAATATGTTTATAAGCAACTGAAAAAAGCACAAATGTCAGGGCATGTCAGAACATCTCAAGGACCCCAAAAACCCCTTAGACCCCAGAGGGTTAACATCAACACTGAAATGTACAATATGGATGTCAGTATCTAAAATGTGTTTTGTTTTAATGCTGTCAATACACAATATTATTTGTTGAATTTAGTCAAATTCTGATGACAATTTTCATGAAGTTTGTCCCCAAAGTACAGTTAGATTAAATGCACTCACACACACAGAGCAAGTGAAAGTTGTTTAAAGTCAAATGGATTGTAATGGCACTGAGGTCTATCTGAGCAGAACAGATAAGTTGTTGAATAAAAAGCTGTGTGAATATTTAATGTCGGTGAGCTCTCTCTCACACACACACACACACACACACACACACACACACACACACACACACACACACACACACACACACACACACACACACAACACACAAACACACACACAATAAGTAGCCTATTCTTCTCTGTATTAAAATTAAACAATATATATCTGAGATCATCTGAGAATATTCTGAGAAAATATTTCTCACGCAAACAATGGTCAATGCACACTTTCATTCTGTGGTGTAACGGTCCATTGGTCGGTTTGAATAAGTCCGATACTGTACAACCACTGCTGTACGGAGGTGTGCTGGCCGACAGAAGCCTAATGAAAACTCCTTCAGTGATCTTCACAACATTACGAAAAATATCAGTGTATTTGAACAATAGAATTTGAAGGAAACGTTTGGAAGGTTATTTAAATTTTTTTTTTTTTAAAGTTTTGTCAGTGATGTGCTCAGTGATAGTCCAGACAATTGTATTTACACAGCAAACAAATAAGGCCTATCTGTTTCCATAAAAAATATACCATATAAACATCCTGAAATATATGTGTACCTTAGGCAAATTAAGCAAAATTGCATAAATTTGATTAATTTAAAACAACTACTTGGCCATGTGGAAAACTTTCTCTGAAAAATATGTTATATAATTTAGCTTTTACTGATATTTTGATAGCCTATATTTATTCTAAAACAAGAAAAGGATACAAAATTTTATTAGCAACATTTTTAGCAACGTGGTCTGATGGCACAAATTACATTTATAGGGCGTATCTCATATTTTCCTAATGTCTTGTACCGTAAACATGGTATCACATGAATGGGAATATGCATACGGAAATTATATGGAGATGACGTTATGCATTGTAAAACTAGGCGTTGTAAGCTCCCACATATGGTTGGAGACGGGGGAGAGATGCATGTACGTACAATCTTTGTGCGCATGTTCTAGCGGTTTTATTAATCTGTAAAACTTTTTCTGCATACACAAAATCTAGCTTTTATGCGTACACACACTTTTAGGATGAAATCTAGTCATAAGTGGCCCCAGGAGACCATGATGATAATATAGCAAAATATTCAGATAAACATTGCTGTTTATAATGGGTTTGTTCACTGCATTTGTGGCAGATAAATACACCTGTGATGAAATTAAATAAGTTGACAACTACATCTTTTAAATGATATTGTACTCTTAAACAGCTTCAGTGTAGCTATTTTTGTTAGAAGCTTGTAAAGTAGCCACTCTTTAACGCTCTGGTGCTCTTCGATTATTTTTACTAAAAAAAGTTTACGTTTTCTTTTTTTTTTTTTTTTTTACTTCATCGGAATGGTAAGTGGACATGATTCGAAAAGGTTAAATGGTCAAAAATGACCACCATAGAAATGAATGGGAAATAATCATTTTAAAAAATACAAATCATTTGTGGGGTTACAATCTACAAATCAGTCACGATTTGTAGATTGCACAGCAATAATGGGGTTAACTGAAAAATATTTATTGATTATTAAAATTATTGTTACGTTTAGGTGATTTAGAAAGCGCACGACGAGGGAGATAGTGAAAAATACAAAGTCTTTAATCCAATAGCAAACACAGAAGAATACGACCACGTTAACACCAACAATAACCGACAAGGGTTGAACAGAAAAGGGAATAAAAATACACATAGTAAACAGGAACAGCTGGACAAAGACTAACTAATCGGAAACCATAGTAACTAATGAGAACTCGTACAGAAAGAAACAATTACAGAACATAATTGAGACAATTATATAATGTTATTAAGCAAAAATATTTTATATTAATTATACTGAAAAAAGTTAAGCACCAGAGGGTTCGGGGAATCTGGACTGTAATTAAACTACTTCAAATTAACCGAAACTTCACAGAACTTAAAAGCTCGACCAACATTCTGAGGTTCAGTTCAATTCAGTAGACGGTAAACAGTTCAGAGTCTGTGTGTGTTTGTGTTTGGAGTATTAAAAGACCAGCGGATGGTTTTCTCACCATGCGCACACACACACACACAGACGGAGTGAGACCTAGTTGTGCAGATAGTGCAAGATCAGGAATCTTTTCTCTCTCTATCGGGGTTGTTCTATAAAAAGAAATGCAGCGTTTCACTCCCTCTGGTGCCCATTACTGACGCAAGATGCCATTAATCACACACACTAAAGGATTTCACACACACACACACACACACACACACACACACACACACACACACACACACACACACACACACACACACACACACACACACACACACACACACTACATACACTAGATCTGACATGTCATTTATACCGGACTGTGTTCTCATATGTGTATAGAGATAAATGAGAGATACAAGGCAGTGAGAAAATCATTCAACTTAAGTTAATTTCATGCTATCTTTGTTGGCGCTCACACATCTAAATGCCTCACAATATTAGTAAGGCCCAAAATATCATCATTAGTAAGAACTGTACTCACAGAAAAAAAGGAAACTTGGCTATCAGCCCTCTTATTAAAAAAAGCAAGCAACGAGTATCTGCGTTTTAAAGGCATTTTAAAATGAAAACATTCCTTGTCCATACTGCCCACTGCATTTCAGAAAAAGATCTCTGTCCACACTGTATGATATACAGGGCATGCGCATAGTGTAAACAGTTGCCGATTGCTCTAATAATAGCTTGCCTCTAGCACAAGTAGGCTGCTGCAGTGTTATAAAATGCAGAGTTTAACTACACAATGGCTGCTAAAAAGACAAAGTCAAAAGGTAACAAAGCTTGCAGTTCCGTCTCCATATTATTGTTTACATGGTCTTAGAGGCTGGTCTGTTACAGAGCAGTTGAGAGAGACGGCTCTGGTCTGTTATTGTCGTGTTCCGGTAGTGTACTGGTCATATAATGTGGGCTTGATGGACCAGGGAAGGATATGCAATAATCTAGAAGATCCAATCAGGAAGCGAATGTTGGCAGCCACGTCTTCCTTTTCAAAAGTCTCAAGTTTGGTCAGTTTACACTGAAATGCAACCGTCAGTCGCATCAATCAGTTTTTGAGGGTCATAAACTCTATAGAAGTGTGGATGCCAGGTCTAACTGTAGCAAAAGTGATGTGTTTTAAAACAAAAACCCACTAGTGTAAACAGGGCCTAAGTTTTTGACGGACGTGACGTGCGTGAGTGGTGAACTGTTTGACAACTACATCTTTTAAATGATATTGTACTCTTAAACAGCTTCAGTGTAGCTATTTTTGTTAGAAGCTTGTAAAGTAGCCACTTTAGTTCATGGCTTAAATAAATTACATGTTACTCAGAGACTGGCATGTTTGGTTTGTCAAAAATGTCACATTCAGCTGTCGCAAATTTGTTGACTTTTGAAAATATTTTAATCAAATGTTTATTATTTACAACAGTGTTTCACAATTAAATGAAAATGTATTAGTATATTCATTTCGTAATTATTACTCTTTAAAAAAAGGTATGATAAGTTGTACTTTTCTCCTTATGCATTGTCACCTCCTGGTTCAATGAGGAAATGGCCTTTTTTTGTCATAAATGTAAGAACCTTAATATTATCAATTAATTTATAATTTCCTACATTCCAATCGGAGCCGTGACTATATTTAGAACAACATTAAAACTGCCAGTGTGACAGTGCTTAAAGGGATAGTTCACTTTGAAATAAATTTTTGGTATGTTTTAGCTTGCCTCAAGTGCATCCAAGATGTAGGTGTCTTTGTTTCCACAGTAGTTTCAATTATGATATTTTTAGGTCAAACCGTTCTTGTCTGTCAGTCATATAATGCAGGTCTATGGTCACCACCTCAAAGAGCATGCACAGAGAAGTCCAAATGAAACATGATTTAATGACTCGTAAATGTAAGTACACATTGATGGCCTAAGACACGAAGCGAGCGGTTTGTGAGAAAACGAACAGTATTTATATCGTTTTTACCTCTTGTAACCACAGCCACGTCCAAGTGATCTGAGGGCGTGGGCGCTTCGGTCTGCGCAAGCGCCGGAAAGCGCCGGAAGTGATTTCTCGCGCGTGTACGTCACTCATTGTTTACACAGAACAGAGATTGTAGGTAAGACGGCTAATTGAAATGGTACTAATTTGCACTTATCCGGGATGTTTAAACCGTTTATAACATTTCATGTAATGCCAGCTTTACAAATAGAAAGGACACATACAAAGACGTTGTTCACATACCTCCATTGGATGCGAAAACATCGGCACAGCTGATGATGTCAGTACTATGCGATCCACTCCTTGGTTTGTAAAATCATCAGGGGAAAAATGATCACTGCAGACCCTCCTCAACTTTAGTAAGTTTATGGGTGTGTTGATATCCAGCCGAAGAGCGATCAACCATAACTTCAAGAGAGAAGGCTCATAAATTGGGAATTTGTGAAAACACACCACTCCCGGATGAGTTCGCGCGAGCATACGTAATTGTTTTCTTTTACGACGGTGTAAACATCCCGAATAAGCGCAAATTAGTACCATTTTAATTAGCTGTCTTACCTACAATCTCTGTTCTGTGTAAACAATGAGTGAAGTACACGCGCGAGAGATCGCAGACGGAAGCGCCCGTGCCCTCAGATCACTTGGACGTGGCTGTGGTTACAAGAGGTAAAAACGATATAAATACTGTTCGTTTTCTCACTTAAACCGCTCGTTTCGTGTCTTAGGCCATCAATGTGTACTTACATGTACGAGTCATTAAATCATGTTTAATTTGGACTTCTCTGTGCATGCTCTTTGAGGTGGTGACCATAGACCTGCATTATATGACTGACAGACAAGAACGGTTTGACCTAAAAATATCAAAATTGAAACTACTGCGGAAACAAAGACACCTACATCTTGGATGCCCTTGACGTAAGCTAAAACATACCAAAAATTAATTTCAAAGTGAACTATCCCTTTAAATGTAAAGTCTTGATTAAAATTATAATCTAGAAATGTAAAAGGGTTTGTGTGTGTGTTAGGTGTCACCAGACTGCACTGTCACATGCACGTTCACAGGCCCTGTCCCAAATGGCACCCTAAGCACTCGCAGTCTTCCTCTAAGTCCGCACTTTCGTGACGTAATGGCCTTTGACTGTCGGGAAGAAGTCTGCTGCGGAGCTCGCATCTGTGCGGGCTCGGCAAAAGTGCGCATCGAGGGCGCAAATCGACCGCAGAGGGGGCGCTCGTGAGCACCCTTCTAAGACCTAAGATGACAAGTGGGACACCCTATGGGACACCTGACGGACTTAACGGACACGCGCACACGGCAGCTATTGTAAGTCCACAAGACCGAAAGTGCATATGAAGTGTGCCATTTGGGACAGGGCCACACTCACCAGAATTCTAATCACCTGCACCTGTCCCTCATCAGCTCACTCATCAACCACAGTATTAGAGCACACACTTCTCAATCATCTGGGGCCTCATGTATCAATCTTGCGTACGCACAAAAACTTTGCGTACGCCAGCTTTCACGCTCACGGTCGGATGTACTAAGAAGAAATTAACGCGAGAATGTGCATTCCTCCACGCCAATTTCATGTCTGGCGTACGTACATTTCTCATAGTTTTTGTCCGTTGGCGACTCTTACAGGCAATATTTGCATATCATAATTAATAATTGGTAATTAATAATTATTCATACATGTTTGGATTAGATCAGTCTTACATGTTAATAAATCTCCCGCTAAGGGATGATGTGTCATTTTACCTGCATGCATGCATGTGTATCCCTGCAATTAACCACAAGTTGATTGTAATTAATTACACGGACCACGTCTTACAAAACAGGCAAAATTAATTAGCTCAATTGTCAGAATAATATTTGTGGGGATCCACAATATCATCCTACTTTATAGGATTTCAGGAGACGCAATTCTGTGGCCACTAGAATTGGGTTTTCTGCCCTATAAACCAAATACTCTTTAAAGTATCTTTAATTTGTAAAGCTTGTAGCTTAAGTTAGACCTTTGGCACTTAAGGGACTTAGAAAATGAGCAGAGGCAGTACATCAATCAAATGAATATAATGAATTTAATAAGGCAGAACTACTTATGTATTTACTACGTTACAGGAATACATGTATTTACAAACATTAACAGACAATGACAACAACGCGGGGCGTTTGGACAATGGATACACGTGTGAGAGAGAGAGAGAGAGAGGGGAGAGGGAGTGAGAGAGAGAGAGAGAGAGAGAGAGAGCATTGGCAACATTCACCCTGACAGTCACCTGTCTGTAACAACACGAAAACATCATCTTACTGCTTCTTAGAAGCTCTATAAAGAGATATACTTGCACAAGTTTCACGTCTCCCTGTGTAGCGGCATTCCTGCACGGCCCTGTCTGGCCGCGTGCGGAGTCCTTTAGGAAGCGTCACGTGGTGCTTCTTGGCGCGCGTGTTGAACGGAGGTTCAAAGTCTTTGGGGTAACATTACCAAAGGAAAATAGTTCGGCTAAGTTCGTTTCACTTCGTGGAAGTGAACAGAGTCGACTACGGAAAACAAAACTTTGACTAACAAAGAAAAGAAATAAAGATTTCTACGGTGAAATCACGCGGAGTTAACGTTACATCTTTGCATGGCTGGTGAAGAAGCGCGCGTGCGTCTCTCGGTCCGGCGCGTCACGTGGTCAGATGCGCGTGTTTCTCCTTCAAAGCGAGCGCGCACTCGTTTAAAGGTCCCTTGTAGATGGATTTGCTGAAGAGATATGTCACGCGGTGTTCGTTTCACTCGTCGATTGGAATTAAACACGGAGACTTATCTAAGACTGAAATACACAAACTAAACTAGAAACAAATAAAAGAAAGGCGAAGAGCTCGCCCGGGGGCGAGACGTTACATTATGACACGAGGACGAGAGGTAAGAGGACGACCGGAGGGGGGAAGCCTCATTTATCACCTTGGAGAAATCCAGCCTCTTCCTGTTGGCTTGGCCAATTAGAGGGTTGGAATTTCACAGGCGGGACTTTGGTTTTTATTGCTCTTTGTCTAAGAGAGAGACATTTGAAACCCTAATTTCGTCGGGTGTTTAAGAGCAGAATCTTCACAATTATTATAGTCCTATGTGTCACAAAGTTTTAGCAAGATGTGATATAAATGGCTAAATGTGGAACGAAGATTGGAGCTCAGAGAATCCAAACTTGCCTCACATGGAGTTGGTTACTCATAGTTTGCAAAGTTTGAAACCTTATGAAACCTTATCCCATTAGAGTTTCCCAACAACATAGATCAAACACATAAAAGACAAATCGTAAGATAAGATTGTATACATTGTTCATACAATTCAACAAACACACATAAAACACATTGAATATATCTGGTTAAATGTCTTTTAGAGAAAAGAAGTTTCTTTTCGCTTTGGAATCCACTTCCTTTGGGACATTCCGATCAGTCATAAAATGTCTTGTAAGCGGACACCACGCTCTGTCCTGAGTGTGGTCTTCCCTGGTGGGGGAATGTGTGTGTGTGTGTGTGTGTGTGTTTGGGTTAATTTACATTCAGAGATTTTTGTTCTTTAGCAGTATGTATTTAGTTATTCAGATTCACCTCGCCCAGTCCCTACAGTCCCCCTTTTTGTCTGATGAAGTCCCTGTGTGGACTTAATCAGACAACAATCATCACAATGGACGGATGACAGGTGAATCATGATGATCGGGTAGCAGGTGCTCTGAGGCTGAGGGCTCAGCTTGATTAAGTTTGAAGGAGCCTCCAGCGTGGTACCCTCTTCCTGAGGGTCCCGTGGGCTTGGCTGTAGATGTTCGCACCTCGTTGAGCCTCTTGCGCAGGATGAGTGTCGAGCGTCTGGGTGTGGTTGATAGAGGTACCCAGCGTAGGGTCAGCCGCAATCCAGGATTGGACAGCAGGTGTGGTGGTTAAGTAGGGCAGTTGAGACAAAGCTTGGAGGGCTGTGTCGATAGGATAAATGTCAATTCGCTGGGACCCCCCCACCTTTCGCAAACCACAACTCCCGTTCTGGAGTCAGGGTGAAAGTGTGGTTACTGGAGAAGGATGGGATTTCCAGTTCTAATTTGTACTCTTTGCTTGGAAGATGGTACCATGCCAGGTTGTCACGGTGAAGGATGGCGCCTTTCGGTACTTGGATTCACATGCTCTGGTGGAGCGAGGTGGCACAGGTGTCAGTGTCATTCTGGTCGTAATTGAGTGCAGCTGTGTGCACAGGAGTGTTGATGAGCCCTGTCACCTACAATCTCTGCTTGGGTCTCGATGACTTAAGTGCGAGGCTTAGCTTTGGTAGGGCAGCGGGTGTCGCTGATCTGCAGCCTGCAGATTCCGTCAGTGTTGTCTCTGAGGAAGGGTTTGTTAGGGCAGAGATAGTGAGTGTCTTTGGTCAGTGTGCACATGTGTGGATTCGGAGCTGGGGACAGCTTAGTGTCGCTGTCGTGCAAGTCAATCACGTACGGCGTGCGGATCTTGATGTGAGTGTTACCTTTCAGAATCTGACATTGACAATGTTCTTGAGCCGGTGGATTCGGCTTGACTGTGATGGGTAAGTTCAGGAGAAAGCCCCCTTTTCTCTGCTTGTGGTACACGCAGAGTGGGCTGGCACTAACCAGTGAGTAGGCAAGGTGTATTTGTAGAGAGTCAGCTGGCGTGGTGATGGCGGAAGCCAGCACGGTTTGCACAAGGCTTAAGGGTATCAGGTGCGGTGGAATTCTACCCATAGCTAGGCTGTCAATGGAGTTCACCTCCGGCCGCGTGTCTGTCATCAGGGCTGTTACCAGCTGAGTTTGAGCAAAGTCATTCTGGAAGACAGTAAACAGCTGTTTCATGGAGTTCACTGTCTGGGTCAGCAGAACGCTGTGAGTGTTGAAAATTACCACAGTTCCCTTCGATGTCTTGCCGATGGACGGCAGGGAGGCACTCTGTGTTGTGAGTTGCCCTTTTAGCTGTGGGATTTCAGTTTGAAATTCAGCCACACGTTGTCTCACGGTGGCTAAGTTCAGTGCGTTGGCACTGGACATGCCAATGTTAACAGGGTTCCGACGGCAGCGGCGGTTGTGTCCATCTAGCTCTGCTTGTGTGACAGGTTTTTTTTTTTCAAGTTGGTTGAGCATGTGTTCGACATTGGCGTCAGCGTGGGCGAGGGAGTGGAGTCGAACATACACTCTCTGGGTGTGGGTCCTGAAGTTGGTAGTCAGGAGTCCCGGTTGTTCCCTCAGGATGGTGACCCGCAGCAGCATCCTGGTAAAGTGAGAGGGAGAGAGAGAGAGAGAGAAAGAGGGGAAAAATTTCAGCAGGTGTTGTCCTTGGTTGGCTTGGACAGTCTTTTTCACGCCGGTATGCCACTTGCTTCGGTGTCTTGCAAGTGTCTCTGGTGCTGCGGTGTGCAGCACATGGTGCATCATGTGCATACATTGGCATGACCCCCCTTTTGCACTGTGGCATTACAAGCTGTGGCGCAGTGATGGCATCAGGTGCAGAACGCTGAATGTTGTCTTGTGCACGCAGCATGTGCAAGGTGTATTGCAGGTGTCTGGGGCACCGGTCGTCGGTGGGTTCAGACGGCGTGCTAGGGTGGTTGGAGGGGTCTGAGAGGTGGTTTCTCATAATGTCCGTTGGTAAGCTGGAAGGTTAATGTCAGGTTAAGCAGAGGCTCTGTGACACTTTGGCACACTTGTGGTGAGAGACTAATGCATGACCCTAAAAGTTCAGAACCACTGTTTAATGGGTTCGCTAGATATGTAGCACAAAGTTAGGTGCTTCATGTGTATCTACCTAGTGATGTGTCTCTTGTATCTTTATCATCTTAGCTGTGGATGTTAGGAGGCTAAGACTCATGTGGTTCCTAGAGTGTTTCCTGGAAGGGGCATAGCCAAGATGAAATAAATGACTTAAGATGGTTCTTATGACTAAATTATTTCTCTGGACTTAAATGGTGGTTCACTACGGCTTGACGAAGTGAAGGATAGGAGGAAAAGAGACAGCTTTCCTATTCAAATTATGCTTATTATCAATCCTCAGGACTATAGTTATGCCCTAGTAATTGTTGAAATTACTTGTGTTGCAGGGTCACAAAAATGAGTGCACTTGTTGAAAATAAACACAATCACAAATAAAGGTGTCTCTGTTTCCTTTCTGGGCCCAATGGGAAATGGAACCACATTCGAACAAGAGAGGAAATGGAATTAAATCATATAGATGACCGAATAGACAAGGGAATAGCTGACTGCCATTATTATCAAAGTGGAAATAAAAAATAAAAAAAGGTAATCAAAACAGCGGTAATGATCTGAATGTGAGAATAATCAGTAGCACTAGTGACTAAACTTTGGGTTTGTCTGGACCAACACTCCATAGTGGGTTACAGCGGTTGCGTGCTCAAGACCACACTGTGTGTGTCCCTCCAAAGGTTTAATCCACATGCTGATGGAAATTCTCAGTACTATACGAATTCTTCTCTAGCTACACAGTTTACATGTAGTTAAACTTAAGTTTAATTGACAGGGCATCTGCAAATTTAACCTACAGCGCTCAGCCAGGACTATGCCTAACTAGTGAAGGTGAAATTTAGCTGAGAAGAACTGAAAGTACGGAAAGTGAAGAATTAGAAACCCTAACTGGGGTTAAAGAAAGTATTCTAGAATACTTTGCACTGTGTAAACAAAAGCTGTAATTAAGGCTTCAAGTGAATGATGCTAACTGCTAATTGTAGAAGTTATTATTTAGCTTAGCCTAAGCTGGATGAATGCTAGGTTAGCTTAGCCACCTAGGCTGGTTTGTTTACAAAGTGACATCACAAGTTAGCACTTCCTGTGACCAGTTGTTGTCATGGGAACCAGAGCATGTCAGAACAATTCAACAGTACCTGAAGAATGTCTGCACATTTTACTGAGTTATGCATGTTTAAACGGGTTAAAAGGGGGCGCCTATACTTTAAGTCTTTCAAGAACTTGATGTTACATTAAGTAAAATGCGACTGTGTTTTGGCATTTGCTAATTTTACTCATGTAACTCTTCTCTTTACTTTACACAACTTATTCTATTTGTTTACCGAGTAAGGAAATAGATTTGCTGTAAGTCAAAGGTTGTCTAAGCATCTATAGTTACGTCCCTCTCATGCACAAATGCTGACTTTTCAGCGAGTAAACAGTTTTGATCGCTAGGTAGCTCTCTGCTTGTAGATGCAGCTAAAATTTAGGTGAATTACATCAATCTAACAATAATTTGTAAGGCCTTTACATTGTAGAAAGGGGAGCATCACCCAGGTCTACATATATACAACTCTGTTCTGAGGTTTCTTTGTCAGACACAGGTTTACTGCAATTTGGATTTCTTTTTAACCAAAGCAGAATAGATATCGGTACAGATTAGAGGCTGCTGAAATGAGATTCCTTCGTCACACAGACTTACGCTTTACGGCTGAACTTACTGATATCAGTTGGAAATCTAAGACTCTTTCACTTAAAGTAGAGATGTCAATTTCAGCTATCGTTTTATCTGCATTTAGACAAGCCAGCGATCAAAAATGCGTATTGCACGTTGTGTTCTAGTTGGATCGCAAAGATCAAATGCACGCCTGTAGGTTAACAGTAGTTTACGGCTCAGGTGGTTTTACTACACTCTGACGCCAGGGTGACGTATGCCTTCTTTGGAGCTAGTGTTTGCTGTAACCCTTCATTGTCAGGAAACCTAATGTTTAGCAGTGCTAATTCAACCAGCATCTAGAAACTGTTTGTTTTAAAAGAGTCGTGCATAGTCTGTTGGCCGTTGAGATTTACACGCCCATTTAAGATTCTTTTACATCAGTAAAATTCTAATTTTACGAATACAGAGTCTTGCAACTCTTTGAGCACACATTTTCATCTACTTCTAAAAGTTCTATGTCCTATGCTGATCAGGGACCTTTTTAGCAGAGTCTTGCACTGTGTTTGTGCAGTGTCTTCTGGTTTGCAGTTCAAAATCATTGGGGTTTTAGGAATTCTTTCTGAGGAGGCCTTTTGTGTTAGATGCCTTCTGCATTAGGTCACGCATCGTTGAGTGGGCATTACGTGGTCTTTGGCGAGCTGGAAGGTGCAGGGTAGCGAACTTGAACCTTGACTTGGTGGTGAGGCTGTGTACCCATGGATGGCTGCTGGAGTTCCGGGGAACTCTGTGATTTTGGAGTCTGGCTTTGTTGTAGTTCTCGTGACCTCTGTGACCGGAGGGGGCGGGGTTCTTGAACTTGGGCCCAGACGGCCAGGTGTTTATAAGTCTAATAAAAGCTCAGAGCAGTCTAGCAGGTCTTTGCCAGTCAGAAAGGGGTACGTGTCCATTTGTGAGATGTACACCGGGTGGGTAGGACTCAAAGGACCAGTTGTCAGGTACATGGGAGCTCTCTGTTCGAGCCGGAGGTCGTTCTGGCTATACGACTGCACGTTCAGCTCACACATTTGGGGTGTAAGAGTTTGATCTTCGCTCTTAGCTTTAGCACTGAGTCTTTCAAAGAGTTGAGCTGACATTAGAGTGAGGTCTGAGCCGGTGTCTACCAGGGCTTCAAGGCTCACCTCATTGTCTAGAGTGATGGGTAGGTAGAGTTTCCGGGCCCACCCCCTTTTGATCAGGTTCCCCAGGAGTCTTGGCGTAGGGGCTGGTGTGTGATCGACGGGTGGTTAGGGCCGGTCTTGTGTAGTTCTCTGCGGAGACAGGCAGACAATGCAGCATTTCTTGGTCTTTTAGGGTTTTGGACCCAGCTGTGGGAAACTGTGCTGTCTCGTTCAGGCTGTGCAGCTGTCAGCTGTGGTGGCTGTGTGCTGCTGTCACTTTGTGATGTGACAGTGTGCTCTGTGGTCTCTGGCCGACGAGCAGTGTTCTGTGTGCCTGTTGTGGGTCTTACGCTCAAGCATAGGATGTAAGGCTCGTACCTCTTGAATTTTTGGAAAGTCTTTTGTGAAGAAGCTTTTCAGCGACTTCAGGGTCTCGACTGTCTCAGATGTGGCGGCACTGTTTTTTTTTTTGATGGGGGTTCAGACTTGTGCTTACCAGTGGCAAATCGAGAGTAGTTCTGCTCTGGGCTGTCTATGCTTGCTGGTCTGGTCGATGGGGCTCGGCTCTTTCTGGGCCATTGGTCGGTTTCCCATGTGGCTCCACCTTCTGGGTGGTCGGGTGGTTGTTGCAGGTCCCAGAATCTGTCAAAGCGTTCGCTTTGGTGTCTTGGACGAACACCATCGCAGTAGTGCTGCCCTCTGTTGGCCTGGAACGGTCTTGACTCTCTGTAAACAGGGCTATGGTGTTGTGGGGCGCCCTCTAGTGGCAGCTCTGCGTAGGGTTCAGAGACAGAGTAGATTGTGGGGTTTTTTAAAGTCTTTTCTGTAAGCTCTTGGTGTAAGCTTCTCTTAGCTGTTGAGTAGTCATGCTATGTGGGCTGGCTGGTGATGTTTTGAACAGTGGGCTTTCACCCCCCTGTACAGCTCTGGGTTCTTGGCTGAAAGGGGCGGACCGGTCAGGGGAAACTTGTGGTGTGTGTTTCCCCTTTTCCGGTCATGCTGCAGTTTATAAGAGTGTTGCAACTGTGTGAACGTTGTCAAGTTCGTGTTCGAGATCTTGTCTCTGCTGAACGAGCTTGTGGATGGTAGCACGGGCCTCTTGCGAGTTTCTTTCGCAGGCCGTGGCTTTCGAGTCTCTTTAAGTTCAGTCACTGCTCTTTGCAAGGGGCTTCACTTTGTCGGAGTTTCTCGTTGAGTTCCTCTCTGGTTCTTTTCTCTGTCTGTGTCGATGAAGATCAGACAGGGCAGTTTGAAGTCTTTCCACTTCTTTCTGTAGCTCGGGGTCGTTGTCATCCTCGGCTTGCATCCTCAGCGTTGCAATTTCGTGCTCCAGGGCGATGCGGCTCCTTTCGTGGAGACGTGCTTGTGCGATGGGCTGGGCAAGCGAGGTTTTGACGTGTCTGGCCGGTCTTTGTCGTGGGAGCTTTGGCTTGGTTTGTGCGCCATTAGCTTGTCCACGTCTGCGATGCTCTTGGATCGGGGCTCTGACTCACTGGCGACCTTGGGCAGGAATAGAGGTGTCATGACTCTCATCAATGTCTCCAGGTGGTCCCAGCGGGTTGTGGGACTGTAGGACCGGAACATACTGCCTTTATTGTGGGCGAGAGGAACACAACACACACACAGAGAGAGACCAGTGCAATTTCGTTCTACATTTAACGAGCTATAATACGGGCTATGCCGTGTGTGAAAATTTTGGTTAACTGATGCAGACAGTTAAATCATTCGGTGGGACAATTTGGGTAGGTCAGCATGGGCCTGAATAAAGATTTTTTTTTTTTTCTTTAACGGGGCAGTAGCTTAGGGGTCACCTGTTGATGCTAACGGCTTGGTTGTCAAACTATTATTCGGCGTTCCTTGTTGTCTCAGATAGGTTCTGTCTCTAGGTGAACTGAAAGGAACAGAGCACAACAGAAAAGAGCAATGGCAAGATAGCAAAGTTTGAAGTAACATGCAACCATCCAAGATGGAAAGGTCTGTAATGAAATGGCGTTAATAGTACACAGGAAGTGTTACAGGGGAAGAGGAGGCCTAAGCCTGCGGTTTGTGGCTCGGAGAGGAGAAGGGAGCCAAACACTTCAATGACCGGGGGAATCTCTAGATTCTGTGGCCAATATTAAGTGGATGGATTTAATACCTTTCTAGTTTCCCTGGGGTGAAATGAGGTCATTCGGGTTGGAGTCAGCACCGTGGTTGGTCTCTCTGTCGTCCCCAAACACTTGACAGCAGTGTCCCGGGCCCTTCCGCATGTCTGTACCGATGTGCACCCTCTCACGCAACTTGACTTTGAACACAACCGGCAGTGCCAAATTGGTGATGTCGTGTTGCGGGCCGCACCAACGGAGAGACACAGGAAAGTCCGGGACTCGCGCTCAGTCAGTGCTGGTGACGCAGGTCAGACGAACCAGCATGCCGAACCCCCAAGCAGAGATGACTGTCAAATCACCACCGCACGCGAGAAATTTCTACCTACAAACACAGAACAGGATGAAGGACAAGTGAACCTCAACGTGAATTAAAGCTCTCTCTATCTAAATCAAATTGAGTGTCTATTTTTTTTGTAGAAAAATCAAAGGCAACGGCTTTACTAGAATTATGGTACAAACAAAAATGGAATTATGACAATGTTAATTATCAGAACAACCTAGCCTCCATTCAGAGAAGAGATTAAGTGCAGCAGGAAGAGCACGGGAGGAAGCAAGCTGTAGTGGCGCGTTTGGGCCACTTCCTCTTAGTGGTCAACCTGGCTGACAGAGAACTTGATTTAAATTGCATTCAAACGGGTTTAAATACAATTTAAATCAAGCATATGCATAGATGCTGAGTAACTTCTAGAATAGTAAGGATATCGTTGTCATAACGTATCAAATCAAAATTATTAAAAATAATTTGAAGAAGGAAATATAGAAGTAAAGCCATAAAACCATTCCCAACAGGAAAGGAGACTTAATTCAAATTGATCTTGAAATTTGTTTGTTTCAAACCAAATTTGAATAAGTGTAGGAAATTAAAGGTTGGCATTATATTTGATGATGATCACGACTACGGTGAGGTATCAATGATAAATTACCAAAATAAAACCAACTGGGAGAAAGCCACTTCAGAACAGAATGATGTTAGGAACTAAGTGATGAGCTGACGTAGAGAGGGGAAGGCCACAAGGGGGCCGCACTCCTCCTAAGTGGTCATCAGAAACTGGTAATACTTACTTTTGAATTTTGAGTTCAAAAGTGGTTTGAACCAAATTCAAAATAAGTGTACACCGTCAGGATTGAAGTCATGTTAGTAAAACTGGAACTTGCACATGCATTGAAAGTTAGAAACACACTTTCAGAAATTCACTGGGAAAATCTGAAATTGTGACGAGAGAGAAATTGTTTAGGAAAGGATGACCTTGTTACTAGTGTCCACACGATGGCGACATTTCGTTCATGCAGGATGAAATCAGGGGGGCGGAGCGTAATTCGAGAACTGTCAAGCACTTAGGCCTCAAGGCTGCCCTCTAGTGTTTGTCAGCGGAATAACATTCAGTGTGATTAAAATTTGAGCGTGCAGACACTTTGTTTTCTGTAGTGATCACACTTATCAAAATTAAATCTCAGCGGATTTTTGGTGCTATATTTCACAAGCACCTTTGGCAGGAATTTTTTTTGTAGAAGACAGGAATTATACGTCTGTCGGTTGGATCCAAATAACATTTATCAAATAGCACTTATGATTTAAAATGTTTTTTTTTTTTTTAGGTTTTGGATTTTCTTTTTCTTTTTCGGTGCTATATTTTAACAACAAGTCTTGCAGGAATTTTTTTTTTCTGCGCTGTGTAGAAGAAAACAGGAATTATACGTCTGTCGGTTGGATCCAAATAACATTTATCAAATAGCACTTATGATTTAAAATGTTTTTAGGTTTTGGAATTTTTTTTCCTGTGCTACATTTTAACAACAAGTCTTGCAGGATTTTTTTTTTCTCTGCGCTGTGTAGAAGAAAACAGGAATTATACGTCTGTCGGTTGGATCCAAATAACATTTATCAAATAGCACTTATGATTTAAAATGTTTTTAGGTTTTGGATTTTTTTTCTGTGCTACATTTTAACAAACACGTGCGTCTTGCAGGAAATGTTTTTTTCCTCTGCGCTGTGTAGAAGAAAACAGGAATTATACGTCTGTCGGTTGGATCCAAATAACATTTATCAAATAGCACTTATGATTTAAAATGTTTTTAGGTTTTGGATTTTTCTTTTTCGGTGCTATATTTTAACAACACGTCTGGCAGGATTCTTCGCTGCGCTGTGCAAAGAAAACAGGAATTTGTCGTCTGTTTTTCGACTCCCATAACATATATCAAATAGCACTTATGATTAAATATGCTTTAGGTTTTTACACTTGAGTAGCTACGTCAATGTTTAACCAGGAGTTTATCGTTAATCTAACGATTATAATATAAGGCCTTTTTAAGAATAGTGAAAGAGCATCGTTTCACTAACTCTTGTCTTCACCCTGACAGAAGAACATCGTTCGGACAGGGGAGTTTAACATTAAAAATGTCGTCGCTCAAAAGAGGTTTCTTCGTCTTTTGTAGGACAAATTTAATACTATGAAACTATGAAACTGCAGTTTACTTTTTAGTTTTGCTGAACTGAAAGCGGCTTTTTGCCTTCAGTCAGCCGGTGAGTTCGCATTGCGTTCGCTCACTCGAGGCGCACGTACAATATTAAATCACAATATAGACATAGATTGAAACTGAATTTGCTCATAAACAAGTTTAAAGTGTGCCAAGCATATTCTCCACCAATTAAATGTAAAGACTCAGGGGCGGATCTAATCCGTGGGGGAATTTGCATATCATAATTAATAATTGGTAATTAATAATTATTCATACATGTTTGGATTAGATCAGTCTTACATGTTAATAAATCTCCCGCTAAGGGATGATGTGTCATTTTACCTGCATGCATGCATGTGTATCCCTGCAATTAACCACAAGTTGATTGTAATTAATTACACGGACCACGTCTTACAAAACAGGCAAAATTAATTAGCTCAATTGTCAGAATAATATTTGTGGGGATCCACAATATCATCCTACTTTATAGGATTTCAGGAAACGCAATTCTGTGGCCACTAGAATTGGGTTTTCTGCCCTATAAACCAAATACTCTTTAAAGTATCTTTAATTTGTAAAGCTTGTAGCTTAAGTTAGACCTTTGGCACTTAAGGGACTTAGAAAATGAGCAGAGGCAGTACATCAATCAAATGAATATAATGAATTTAATAAGGCAGAACTACTTATGTATTTACTACGTTGCAGGAATACATGTATTTAGAAACATTAACAGACAATGACAACAACGCGGGGCGTTTGGACAATGGATACACGTGTGAGAGAGAGAGAGAGAGAGAGAGAGGGGGAGAGGGAGTGAGAGAGAGAGAGAGAGAGAGAGAGAGAGAGAGAGAGCATTGGCAACATTCACCCTGACAGTCACCTGTCTGTAACAACACGAAAACATCATCTTACTGCTTCTTAGAAGCTCTATAAAGAGATATACTTGCACAAGTTTCACGTCTCCCTGTGTAGCGGCATTCCTGCACGGCCCTGTCTGGCTGCGTGCGGAGTCCTTTAGGAAGCGTCACGTGGTGCTTCTTGGCGCGCGTGTTGAACGGAGGTTCAAAGTCTTTGGGGTAACATTACCAAAGGAAAATAGTTCGGCTAAGTTCGTTTCACTTCGTGGAAGTGAACAGAGTCGACTACGGAAAACAAAACTTTGACTAACAAAGAAAAGAAATAAAGATTTCTACGGTGAAATCACGCGGAGTTAACGTTACATCTTTGCATGGCTGGTGAAGAAGCGCGCGTGCGTCTCTCGGTCCGGCGCGTCACGTGGTCAGATGCGCGTGTTTCTCCTTCAAAGCGAGCGCGCGCTCGTTTAAAGGTCCCTTGTAGATGGATTTGCTGAAGAGATATGTCACGCGGTGTTCGTTTCACTCGTCGATTGGAATTAAACACGGAGACTTATCTAAGACTGAAATACACAAACTAAACTAGAAACAAATAAAAGAAAGGCGAAGAGCTCGCCCGGGGGCGAGACGTTACATTATGACACGAGGACGAGAGGTAAGAGGACGACCGGAGGGGGGAAGCCTCATTTATCACCTTGGAGAAATCCAGCCTCTTCCTGTTGGCTTGGCCAATTAGAGGGTTGGAATTTCACAGGCGGGACTTTGGTTTTTATTGCTCTTTGTCTAAGAGAGAGACATTTGAAACCCTAATTTCGTCGGGTGTTTAAGAGCAGAATCTTCACAATTATTATAGTCCTATGTGTCACAAAGTTTTAGCAAGATGTGATATAAATGGCTAAATGTGGAACGAAGATTGGAGCTCAGAGAATCCAAACTTGCCTCACATGGAGTTGGTTACTCATAGTTTGCAAAGTTTGAAACCTTATCCCATTAGAGTTTCCCAACAACATAGATCAAACACATAAAAGACAAATCGTAAGATAAGATTGTATACATTGTTCATACAATTCAAGAAACACACATAAAACACATTGAATATATCTGGTTAAATGTCTTTTAGAGAAAATAAGTTTTTTTTCGCTTTGGAATCCACTTCCTTTGGGACATTCCGATCAGTCATAAAATGTCTTGTAAGCGGACACCACGCTCTGTCCTGAGTGTGGTCTTCCCTGGTGGGGGAATGTGTGTGTGTGTGTGTGTGTGTGTGTGTGTGTGTGTTTGGGTTAGTTTACATTCAGAGATTTTTGGTCTTTAGCAGTATGTATTTAGTTATTCAGATTCACCTCGCCCAGTCCCTACAAGAGAGAGACAGCGAGGAGCCACGCAATACCCGTTCCCTTGCAGGTGCTGACAACACTTGGTTTCCTGGCAACTGGTTCTTTCCAAAGGGAACTGGCACAGTTCAGGAATAATCCAGTCGTCTTTGAGCTGGGCAATGCCAGTGGTATGGGTCGGGATCATCCGCATGTCTACCAGGTTTATAAGGTTCCCATATGATGCAGTTGACCAGCCAAACATTAAAACGCAATTTGCAGCGATAGCCGGTTTTCCTAATGTAATTGGAGCGATCGACTGCACACGCATTGCTATAAAGGCACCATCTGAGGAAGAATTTGCATGTGTGAATCGGAAACATTTCCATTCAATAAATGTGCAGATAATATGTGATGCACAAATGCGCCTAACAAATATTGTGGCAAGGTGGCCTGGGTCAACCCATGATTCATACATCATTACAAACAGCATGGTTGGGATGAGGCTCCAAGCTGGCAGGGTGCGCGATGGGTGGTTTCTTGGTGAGTGATACATTTAAAGTTATGGTTCTATCTAATTGTATTATTCAACAACCCTTCAGAAGACTGCGGTTATCCACTAAAGACGTGGCTGTTAACCCCTCTCACCAACCCACAAACTGACCGAGAGCGCAGATACAATGATGCCCATTCTGACACTCGGTCAGTTATAGAGCGGGTGATTGGGCAGCTGAAATGTCGCAGTTCTCCATTTAACGTCCACCTTTATATCAGACCATTTCTTTTTAAGGTCATTTACAGTGCGACTTTCAGATCCCACTGCATTGACGGCATCAGCCAAACTCTCCCACTCATATTTTTTCCTTGTGTTATTAATTCCAGAGGACAAAGTTCCAAATAAATGTTTTTTTTCTCGTTTCTACCTCCGATAGTAGCACCTCCAATTCACTTTCTGTAAAGTTTTGTTTCTTGCCGCTTGCTTTAGCCATTTTCTTACTGCTTTCTTTTGCCAAAGTGGACTCATTACCATATTTAAATTTATATAATTAAGGGAGGAGACTGGGTGGGGCGTTTTGCTGGTGCATGTGCGCTCAGTTTACGTTAATTGGGATGTACAAAGAGAATATGCGTGGGATCCTTCGTACGCAGAGATAAATACATCTGTTTTTTTTTTTTGTGCGTACGCACATTTACAGCTTTGTCCGTACGCAATGTTTTAGTATGAATTCAACGCAAGTCTTTGTACATGAGGCCCCTGGTCTCCAATGTGGATAACTGACTCCTTACATGTGCTATGTGATGGCCGATGACGTGGCCACACAATAAGGTGTAACTAAACAACACACAGGTATATGTAATTTTCTTTTGTTTGTTTACATGTTATATTGGCAGGATTAAACATTTGTTGCATATCATGCTATATATATTTCATAATAATAACAGACAGATTTAGTTCATTTTCATAGTTTTATTACCAATTTGTATTTATTTCAAACCATAAGTGACTAATTTGGGTGCACACTTTCTAGTTATCAGTGGTATATTGTGTTAACATTTATTTATTTTGAGTTTAAGTTATCTAAGTGTGGAGGGCTGAGGTTTGGCACTGTTGCGCTTCGGTGGAGGTCCGCTCCAATAAATGACTGGCTGCCATCATTTTGTTCCACTGGTTTAATCCATGCTTCAAATTAGCTTTTTTTATTTTCTTTGGACTGCCTCAAAAGAGTTCCACTCAATGGCTAGGCCTGGCTTAGCCTGACGGTGCTCCCCATAGCATCAATACAAACACACAGCATCAAATTTCCACTTCAAAAGGGAACTCCGTTTTTTTCTACTGTATGTGTGAGAATGTGGACTTCACATAGCGATGAATCATTTTCATTATCATTCAACTAACAGACATCATATACAGCCTACAACTTGCAAACATTTGAGGTTTGTGGCAGTAAATCTTTTAACTAACAGATTTTGAGGCAGGTTGCTTGTATATATTTGTATTTATCTATTTTTTTTATACTTCTAGTCATTTTATGAATGGACCAGCTGACGCTCATAATTCATATTAAAGGTATCGACTCATTTTTTCATTTCATAACTCCTGACGCAAATTAAGACATAACTGTCACTATAAGTTTCTCAGAATACAATAGTGGTCAAATACTGAATCTTGAGTCTTATATCTTTTTAATGATTTATAGTTTGTCAAGGTATAACATTAAATCTGATAGTAAATTTGAACTAAATAAAAAAAAAATCGCTTCAGTGCGCCGACGCACTGGTGAAGGTTAACAGGTTTTTCTAAATAGGAATGCTTACTGAAATGTTTCAGTGCATTTGATACCAGTTTCAAATATTTAGTGAGAACTTTGATAAAAGAATTTAGGGTTTGAAACCCTATGAATAGCCTGTGAATAGCCAGTCGTTAGTAGCTATAATGCAGACAAAAGAAATGCATATTTAGAGCCATAACCAGTCTGGAGAGGTGTGAATGTGTGCAGGGGAGACTGACACTGAATGGGGCTCGTTTGCACCACAAAATAATAGAGACAATAGACTGAATAGATGACTCAGAAGATGACTAAACATCAGTTTGCATTTTAGAGTCTAATCAAAATAAAGTAATTTGACATGATCTTGAAAAACATTTAACTAAATACAGAGTTTTAGACTTATCATTTTCAGATTTTAAATATAAAATGGTCACACATATGGCTTTAGCTGCAGTGCATTTCTAGATTGCTCCAGGGCCAACTTCAATTTTATTTTCATGAAGATGTTTCATAAAAATAAATTTCTAATAACTTTACAAAACTTTGAAGCTATTTAAAAAAAAATTCATTATGACAATAATTAATTCTACATTTACAATAAACTACCAGGTGTCAGCTTTCAAATGAGATCATACTTGTGCTTTTAGTGCAAAGGGTTCATGAACTGTATCTGTTTCAGTTTGGGTATGTCATTTCTGGGGATTTTTCAAAAGTGGGCTTGCAGCTTAACAGGTTAAAGACAAGACGGAGGCTCACTGACATACTTTAAAATGTATTTCAGTATTTTGTTCATCGACGGCCTACTACCCCTGACTGAGTAACTTTAACCCAATCCGATCGCGGCTCTCCCAGTGTTAGTGTTATTCCACAAGATTTATGGATAAACTGTTTGATTTATAATTATTAGATTATTTTCACATTTCACTTACCCTGCTGTGCACGAACATAGCTGTTCCTCGATTTGTGTGTTTCCCATTTGAATGGTCAGCATATGAAATGGCTGCTGCTTGCGCTGGGACTGTAGGCTTTTGCTTCAATTTTTATGACATTATTCGCTAATCGTTGCATATTATGTCGTGGATATATCCCTCGAATGCATACTGCAGTCCCTTTTGTCTTGCTCTCTCAGATGTTTCACATGTTTGCCAAAAATTACTAATCTCATTGGGAATGTCTGACACCGGTGCATACACACTGTAATAGACGTGCCAGGTGCGAAAGCTTGACAGGCGTAGCAACAGTAACTAGGGAGGGCGGGGCCTAGCGAAGGGTCAATTGGGTGACGGTGAGGCGCTGTAGTCGCGGAACAAATCACCGCTCTTCCGTTCCGATTACAACATCAAATAGATTCTCCCCACTCAGTGAAACACCCACTGAGAATCCTGTTGAATGTGCCATAGTTATTGGCGATTCTATTACACGGAACGTGAAAATAGAGACACCAGCCACCATAATCAATAATAATAGATTATTATTCACGTCGGCACTAATGATGTTCGACTTCGCCAGTCGGAGATCACTAAAATTAATGTTAAAGAGGTGTGTGAACTCGCAAGTACGATGTCAGGCACTGTAATTTGCTCTGGCCCCCTTCCTGTTCGCAGGAGTGATGAGATAGTTAGCAGATTGCCATCACTGTCACATGCCTGTCCTGTCTTGTGTTGCACATGGGTGTTTTGTTATTTTGGGCCATGTGCTCTGGTCGTTGTCTGATCCCTCCCCCTCGTTACCTGATTATTGTTTGAGTTCTTCCACCTGTCCCCTCTTGATTTGTTCCCTTCTTAAGTCTCCTCTTGTTTGCAGTCTTTGTCGGATCGTTTGTCTAATGTCTCCTGTTCCCCGTGATTCCCCGTTCCCCGCGTCATGTTAAGGTTCAGTTGTTTCATTCTTATTTATTGTGTTTTTCCCCCTCGTGGGTTTTTGCTTTGTGTTTGTTTATTTTTGTAATAAATCATCATTCTCTGCATTTGAGTCCTCACACCTTTTTTACATTGCACGTTCCGTGACATAACGATCCGAACTAATGAGGACTCAGCGGAGAAGAGGGGCCATGCCAGGGACTGTTCACGCTCCGTTTGCCCAGTCAGAGACTGTTCACGTCCCGTCTGCCCAGCGAGAGACTGTTCACGTCCCGTCTGCCCAGCGAGAGACTGTTCACGTCACGTCTGCCCAGCGAGAGACTGTTCACGTCACGTCTGCCCAGCGAGAGACTGTTCACGTCACGTCTGCCCAGCGAGAGACTGTTCACGTCACGTCTGCCCAGCGAGAGACTGTTAACGTCACGTCTGCCCAGCCAGAGACTGTTCACGTCACGTCTGCCCAGCGAGAGACTGTGCACGTCCAGTCTGCCCAGTCAGAGACTGAGCACGCCCAGTCAGAGACTGAGCACGTCCAGTCTGCCCAGTCTGAGACAGATCCGGAAATGTCCATTTGTGTGGCCGCCAAGGCACTTACGGACTATCTGGAGCGTTTGGCTCGGATCCTGGACATGCCCGTGTCTGCTGTTCCAGAGCCGGAGCCAGTGTCTCCTGTTCCAGAGCCGGACCCAGTGTCTGCCGTTCCAGAGTCGGAGGCAGAGCCAGTGCCCGTTCCAGAGCCGGAGGCAGAGCCAGTGCCTGTTCCAGAGCCGGAGGCAGAGCCAGTGCATGTTCCAGAGCCGGAGGCAGAGCCAATGCCTGTTCCAGAGCCGGAGGCAGAGCCAGTGCCCGTTCCAGAGCCGGAGGCAGAGCCAGTGTCTGCTGTTCCAGAGCCGGAGCCAGTGTCTGCTGTTTCTGGCCGGAGGCAGAGCCAAGGCCTGTTCCAGAGCTGGAGACAATGTCTGTTCCAGAGCCAGCGCCTGTTCCAGCGCCAGAGCCAGTGTTTGTTTCTGTGTTTGTGTTTGTTCTTGTGACTGTTACATTTCTTGTGTCTGTTCCTGAGCTGGTGTCTGCTGTTCCTGAGCCGGTGTCTGCTGTTCCTGAGCCGGTGTCTGCTGTTCCTGGCCGCCCGAGGGGTCTTCGCCGCCCTGGCCACCCGGGGGGTCTTCGCCGCCCTGGCCGCCCGAGGGGTCTTCGCCGCCCTGGCCGCCCGAGGGGTCTTCTGCTTCGCCCTGGCCCCCCCGATGGGTCTTCTGCTTCGCCCTGGCCGCCCGATGGGTCTTCTGCTTCGCCCTGGCCGCCCGATGGGTCGTCTGCTTCGCCCTGGCCGCCCGATGGGTCTTCTGCTTCGCCCTGGCCGCCCGATGGGTCTTCTGCTTCGCCCTGGCCGCCCGATGGGTCGTCTGCTTCGCCCTGGCCGCCCGATGGGTCTTCTGCTTCGCCCTGGCCGCACGATGGGTCTTCTGCTTCGCCCTGGCCGCACGATGGACTGTCTGCTTCGCCCTGGGTGCCCGATGGACTGTCTGCTTCGCCCTGGCCGCCCGATGGACTGTCTGCTTCGCCCTGGGTGCCCGATGGACTGTCTGCTTCGCCCTGGCCGCACGATGGACTGTCTGCTTCGCCCTGGGTGCCCGATGGACTGTCTGCCTTGCCCTGGCCGCCCGATGGACTGTCTGCTTCGCCCTGGCCTCCCAGGAGTAAGCGTTCTGTCCCTCCCGTCCCGCCCTGGTGTTTCCCTCCCGTCCTGCCCCGCCCCGCCCCGGTGTTTCCCTCCCGTCCCGCCCCGCCCCGCCCCGGTGTTTCCCTCCCGTCCCGCCCCGCCCCGGTGTTTCCCTCCCGTCCCGCCCCGCCCTGCCCTGCCCTGCCCTGGTGTTTCCCTCCCGTCCCGCCCCGCCCCGCCCCGCCCCGCCCCGCCCCGCCCCGCCCTGCCCTGGTGTTTCCCTCCCGTCCCGCCCTGGTGTTTCCCTCCCGTCCCGCCCCGCCCCGCCCTGGTGTTTCCCTCCCGTCCCGCCCCGCCCTGCCCTGGTGTTTCCCTCCCGTCCCGCCCTGGTGTTTCCCTCCCGTCCCGTCCCGCCCCGTCCCGCCCTGCCCCGCCCTGCCCCGCCCTGCCCCGCCCTGGTGTTTCCCTCCCGTCCCGCCCTGGTGTTTCCCTCCCGTCCCGCCCTGGTGATTCCCTCCCGTCCCGCCCTGGTGATTCCCTCCCGTCCCGCCCTGGTGATTCCCTCCCGTCCCGCCCTGGTGTTTCCCTCCCGTCCCGCCCTGGTGTTTCCCTCCCGTCCCGCCCTGGTGTTTCCCTCCCGTCCCGCCCTGGTGATTCCCTCCCGTCCCGCCCTGGTGTTTCCCTCCCGTCCCGCCCTGGTGTTTCCCTCCCGTCCCGCCCTGGTGTTTCCCTCCCGTCCCGCCCTGGTGTTTCCCTCCCGTCCCGCCCTGGTGTTTCCCTCCCGTCCCGCCCTGGTGTTTCCCTCCCGTCCCGCCCTGGTGTTTCCCTCCCGTCCCGCCCTGGTGTTTCCCTCCCGTCTCGCCCTGGTGTTTCCCTCCCGTCTCGCCCTGGTGTTTCCCTCCCGTCCCGCCCTGGTGTTTCCCTCCGGTCCCGCCCTGGTGTTTCCCTCCCGTCTCGCCCTGGTCTTATGGAGCGTCTGGTAGCCGCTCCGTAGGGAGGGGGTAGTGTCACATGCCTGTCCTGTCTTGTGTTGCACATGGGTGTTTTGTTATTTTGGGCCATGTGCTCTGGTCGTTGTCTGATCCCTCCCCCTCGTTACCTGATTATTGTTTGAGTTCTTCCACCTGTCCCCTCTTGATTTGTTCCCTTCTTAAGTCTCCTCTTGTTTGCAGTCTTTGTCGGATCGTTTGTCTAATGTCTCCTGTTCCCCGTGATTCCCCGTGATTCCCCGTTCCCCGCGTCATGTTAAGGTTCAGTTGTTTCATTCTTATTTATTGTGTTTTTCCCCCTCGTGGGTTTTTGCTTTGTGTTTGTTTATTTTTGTAATAAATCATCATTCTCTGCATTTAAGTCCTCACACCTTTTTTACATTGCACGTTCCGTGACAATCACTCAATGGCTGGTTGTCTAAGTGGTGTCCGCAAAAAAATATAGAATTCATAGACAATTGGAAAAGTTTTTGGGGCAGGGCTGACCTGTTGAAAAGAGATGGTATTTATCCCTCCTGGGATGGTGCTGCTCTTCTCTCTAGTAATATGGCACATAGTCTTAGAGCTCAAACATGACAATCTGGGGCTCAGGTGAGGAAGCAGACAAACTGGCTAAAGCCTAGTTCACACTACATGATTTTAAGCCCGATTTGCAAATCGTTGAGCTCGCCGACAGGTCAGGGTGTTATCGCATGCAAATCGCGAGGGATTAGCGGGCGATGAACGCTCGCCAATCTGTTAGTATGAAAGAGCCAACAGCGCATCAAAGACGCTGACGCCGAGCCCAGAAAAATATCTAACATGCTAGATATCCAGAGCTGTCGCACGGCTCAACCTCACGTGATGTCATGAGCTACAGCCAATCAGAGCAAGGCATGGGTTGAGGTCACCGGGTAAATACGTGGGTAAATACGCGATTTTCAAAGAAACACAGAAGAAGACGAGTTTACAGAAAGATGAGCAACATGTCGTCAAGAAAGCAATGGACTCAGGATTTGGAGCAAAATTTAATCGAACTGTGGCAGGAGCATGAATGCCTTTATGATGTTGGACATGAGATGTACCACAACCGCTCCAAGAAAGAGAAAAGGTGGACGGAAATTACAAACGCTCTCAAACAGCCAGGTGAGCAAAATGTTATTTTTACATTATCTAAATGTTATAGGTTGAAATGTAAATTAAATCTTTTTGCTGTAATTCTGTTTATTGTGATATATATTATTGTGTAGTAAGAGGATATTCAGTTAAAGTTTAATTCCAATCTGCCTTTTGTACCAGTCGAGAGATACTTTAAACCAGGGAAGGATTAAATTGTCATATTTAGTTTGAAACAGACAAATAAAATAAATGAATTTGTGGGGGTGACAAAACGTGGTTTGTAGACAAGATAGAATCATTGGGTGACAGAGTTGTTGTCAACTCGTGTAGTGCGTTACCTCCTGTTGCGGATCAATCACGTTGTGTCGTGTGGTGTGAACAGCTCAACAACTTGAACACTCCTGATTTCACAGAGAGCAAGTCATGTAGTGTGAACCGCACAGTTCAGCCCGACGTTTTAAAATCATGTAGTGTGAACTAGGCTTTAACCAACCGTCCGCCAGCTGTCTCACGCCACCAAGGTCAGATAAATCCCATCACATAGAGCAGAGGTCTTCAATCCTGCTCCTGGAGGGCCGCTGTCCTGCAGAGTTTAGTTCCAACCCTAATCAAACACACCTGAATCAGCTCATCAAGCTCTTCAGGATCGCTTGAATATACAAAGGCAGGTGTGCTGAAGCAGGTTGGAACTAAACTCTGCAGGACAGTGGCCCTCCAGGAGCAGGATTGAAGACCTCTGACATAGAGACTCTGTCACTTAGATATCATCATATAGGCTGCGTTTACACTTGGCATTAACATGCGACCTGTATCCGGATGTTGTCCACATACACATTGAAAAGACAAGTGTAAAGGCACATCTGATCGGAATGTTATCCGATCAGCGTGTCCAGGTTCGGAGGTAGTCGAGGACACATTGTGATCGGATCTCAGTGTAATGTAAACGTAATCCAGCCATCGTGTCTGCATTCACAGGTGGACGTAATTTAAATCCCCGCCCAGTCTCCCCGCGTGACTGTCAGAAAATTATGGCCAGACGCAGTTTAGACAAGAAATTAAACTTATTTGAACCTTACAATAAACGTCAATTTTTAAAACAGTTTATTTAGACTTACATGATACTATGCGTCTAATTTTTAATTTTAATTTTGCAACATTGTACAGGCGATCGCCTCGTTCAGATAATCACAGTCAGTTATGAGATCATAATGAAGAGCGGCACGCTGCTTTGCCAGAGGAATAATCGGAATCGGAATTTTTTGTATGTTTTAAATGTTGAATGTTTTTATTGTTTCAGCATGTTTATCAATCTCCCATTTCTGTCAATATAGTCATTGCACGCTATAAGCTTAAACCCAGATGATCGATGTGACTTTAACATGATCAACCCAGTTATTTTTGTATGATCAACTCTGGAAATATTCCTTCGTTCAAAAAAATTAATTTGATCTAATTACTGGAGATTGAAAGTAAAGTGAGTGAGTGAAAGCAATTGGGACATTGTTTAATTTGTATCATCTTTACTCTTAATTTGGTGTCATGCCACAGACCTAATTTATGCAGGAAACAGAAATCCGATCGATTATCCAGATACAGAGGCTACTTAATGTGAACAAATGTAAACGCACAATGTCCTGATTGGCTAATGATCCGATCTGCTTGATCGGATCATGGTGATCGCATGTTAATGCCAAGTGTAAACGCAGCCATAGAGACTGTGTCTGTTCCCCGAATTAGGAAATACAACAAAACTTCCAAACCCATCCAAGGTTAAAAATTTAATTGATGTTCAACAAATAAAAAACAGATTTAATACAAATGAACAAATGATAAAGCTTAGGTTGCTGAATATTCGATCCCTTACTTCAAAAGCACTCATTGTTAATGATATGATTACAGACTATAACCTAGATGTGCTGTGTATGACAGAAACCTGGCTAAAACCAAACGATTACATTACTATAAATGAGTGCACCCCGCAAGATTACTGTTATAAACATGAACCTCGTCTGAAAAGCAAACGGGGAGGTGTTGCTGTAATTTATAGTAATATTTTCCAAATAAAATTATTTTGAAGTGTTGGTGCTTAATGTAA
Organism: Gila orcuttii; assembly: GCA_026230005.1. NCBI lineage: Eukaryota > Metazoa > Chordata > Actinopteri > Cypriniformes > Leuciscidae > Gila > Gila orcuttii. The sequence continues at coordinate 53,419,168 of JAPDVR010000001.1, read as the reverse complement.
CAATATATTAGCCTGGCTAACATCGGACCCAAGTCTCATTGTATCTGGGGGAAAGAACTCTCCAATGCCAATTCGCCCCTAGATTTTCTATCACTCTTTCTCTCTGATGATTTCTGGAATTTACTTGTAAATGAGACAAATTGCTACGCCCATCAGTTTTTAGCCTCCCATTAACTCCATCCACACTCCAGATTTCATCAATGGTCTGACGTAACTGTCAGTGAAATGAAAGCCTTCTTTTCTCTGCATTTGAGTATGGGTCTGGTAGAGAAGTCAGAGTTGGAGGATTATTGGGCCGAATATTGGCCAACAGAAACACCTGGATTTGGCAAGGTGATGTCCAGGAATAGATTTGAGATGATTTTGTCTTTCCTTCACTTCACCAATAATGAGGAGTGTGTTGACAGGGGTCAGCCAGGGTATGACAGGCTATTCAAAATCCGCCCAAACATCAATTTGGTCATCCCCTGGTTTTCAGCAATGTATGGTCCATCTAAGCAGCTGTCATTGGATGAAATGACCATTGCATTCAAAGGGAAATCAACCCTAAAAATGTACAACCCAAACAAAGCAGAAAAATATGGCTACAAAGTATTTGTTCTGAGTGAAGCCAAGTCAGGCTATGTGCTACAGTGGTCCATGTACACTGGACAAAGTAGACCTAATGCAAGTGATTTCGGTGCTACACACCTTATTGTCCGTGAGCTGATGGCCCCGTACACAGGGAAAGGCCATGAGGTGTACATGGACAGCTATTACACCTCGCCAGCCATAGCAGATGAGCTGACAAGCAATGATTCGGGTTTGTGTGGGACTGTCAGCAGTAAGAGGAAGGGGATGTCAAAGGGCCTCACCCGTGAACAGTTACCGTTGAGCAAGGGAGATGACCCAGTCTTCATGAGGAAGGGGAAAATGCTAGCTTGTGCGTGGCATGATACAAAGCACCTCACAATACTCTCTACACTGCATTCCAACACATGTGTCAGAAAGCGCATCAGGACCAAACACATTGATAGTGGCTATAAATAGGCCTGTTTGTGTTGATGACTACAATTCGTTCATGGGGGATGTCGACACAGCAGACCAGAGAATGAAGACCTACCTCTTTCCCCATAGGTCAAGGAAATGGTACAACAGGATTTTCAATGCCATTCTCAGTGCAAGCATGGTGAATGCCCACATCATTTACTGCTGCTGCACTGCTGCTCCTCACAAGCCCCTGAAAGTCTTCGTGCAGAATGTCATCACTGCTTTACTGGAAGGCTTCTCCAGGAAAGAGAGCAACAAAGGCCGAAAGTCGTCCTCACTGGGAGACTTGCCACAGAGATTAGCTGAGCGCCACTTTGTCTGCCAGGCTGATGGTTAACCAGATTGTGTAGTTTGTTCTGATCGGACCCGCCTTAAAGGCACACTGTGGAATTTTTGGCCACTAGGGTGTGCTCGACCTGTAATTTTCACGTCTAGTGCCCCTAGAGGCCACAAGCGCCGCAGCATTGTCGCAAAAGTCAATAAACAGTCAACCGGTCAACCTCCCGTGTCTTTATGTGTGTGTGCAGACGGCATTTGATTTGTATGTTGGAGAAAGTTAATCGATTCACTACTGACCAAAATAATAATATAAATATAAGATTAATAATATAAATCCTATAAAGAAAACAAATTGAATAAAAGTAGCATACGCAGAAAACAATGTCTGATCAGGTAAGTCGCATTGACAAGGGTTGCCCAATCCTGCTCCTGCCGATCGTCTGTCCTGCACAGTTCATCTCCAACCCTAATCAAACACACCTGAAGCAAACAATTAACATCTTCAGGATCTCTTTGCAATGGGTTGGAGATGAAATCGAGTAGTCGGGAAATCGTGTGTAACAAAACTGATATAACTCACTACATAATTTCCCGTTATTTGTAGTCTTCAGTTTGTTTTTCCTTTTACACAAATACAAACATATATGAGCTGAAAGGAAAAAAAAAACACATTTACATTTGTATACGGCAGTATGTTGTGACTTATATCAGTTTTGTTACACGAATTCGCAGTAAATATTACATTATATATACACTTTTATGCCGATATTTATTTTAAAATTTCAGTTTACATTAAGTGTACCTTTTATTCAATATAAAGGCTTGACTTCTTTGCCTGTTAGCTTTGTGTACTAACTCTTCTAACGTTTCTAATGTTAATGCTACCAGATGAATTGCATACAAATTAAACAAAAGCCTGTAGCTAGTTGTTAAGTTGCAGCCCTGTTTCGTTTCAAAATCGGAGGATAAAGTGTCTGCTGAATGCAAACCTTTCCCAATATTTATAAAATGTATATTTGTACTAACATTTACTTACTCTACTAGCATTCCTTGTTACATTAAGTTAAATGGAGGACAATATAGAATCAGTAACATGGCCAGGCAGAGAACAAATTTGAAAAAATAGAGATATTGTCCAAGCAATATATTTAACTTACTAGTCCAAAAGCATGACGGCCAGGTCAGCATCGGTCGGGAATCCCTCATCCTCCTTTATCGCACGCCAGCGAGGGAACGCTTGACCAATGTTTATCCTCGTCCTTGCTTTTAGTTTATCACTCTCCTTTTTCTTTTTTTGGTCTCCTCTGACAAAATCTTTGCTTTCTTCCGAGTAGCTGTTGATTCAGCCATGACGACAACATACAGACGCCGGCAATCAAACGCGAGTTGAGCTCTCACGTTAGAATTTGAGGAAGTTGGGGCGGTGGGGGAAGTGACGTATGCCGTAAAGCGATAGAATTTTGTAGTTCTTTTTGTGCTCGGGTTCCTACCCGAAACCCGAAGTTACATAGTGCTAGTAAAAGCGATAGACACCTTCAGGCTTCGGCAGACGTGTCATTCAACCTATTGTAAGTCGATGTACCATCTCAATGGGTTTTGGTAATATATTATAAAGGTTGAAAAGTTCCACAGTGTGCCTTTAAAGGCCGCCGTCAGACAAAATACATGTGCAGGCAGTGTGGGGTGGGTCTTTGTGTTGTGTCTTGCAATGAGAGGTACCACACCATGAAACACTACAAGAAATGTCACCTGGATGGATAGGGAGTCATTACCTCTACAGCAAAAGGCCTGCTACATAAATTCTTTTTTTTTTTTTGTCTGCCATTTATTGGTAATGATTTACACTGTTGATTTACTATCTATTTCCCTGACCATTCAGTATTGTGCAATATAGCATACAGAAGGTGAGGGACATTTTGGGGGGAAAGAAGTTCTGCATTTTATCATTTAAACGTGACTTTTCATGAAAATTCTATAATCCAAGATGGCCGCCACCATATGACGTCAAAAGATGCAAATTAGATGGGAAAATGTAATCCCTACATAAACTTTGGGTCATCCTTAATATTTCTCTAATTTAAAGAAAGTCTCTATCTTTTATCACTTTTAAGATATAGCCTTTTGAAATTAAGATGTCAAAATCGAACGTTTTAGGAAAAAACCTCTGGCGCCTAAAGGGTTAAAGACATTCTTAACTCTATTGGAGTTAGATAACACGTGTCAGGACCTACTCATTGTCGTAATCATACTCTAGATCTAATATTATCACATGGAATCAATGTTGATGCTGTTGAAATTCTGAAGCAGAGCGATGACATCTCAGATCATTATCTAGTCTCGTATAAACTTAATTTAACCAAGGCTGCAAAGCCGACTCCGTGTTACAAATATGTTAGACCTATCACTTCTGCCGCTAAAGATTGCTTTATTAATAATCTTCCTGATCAGGTTTCATCATCTCAGCATCCCAGATAGCGTGGAAGAACTCAATATTGCGACAGAAACTTTTAACTCTCTCTTTAGACACAGTTGCTCCGTTGCGCTTAAAGAAGATCAAAGAAAATAGTCCAACGCCGTACAACGAGCACTTAAGAGAGCAGCCAGAAAAATGGAGCGAAACTTGAAGAAAACTAAACTAGAGGTATTTCGCATTTCATGGAAGGAGAGCTCGATTGCATACAGAGAGGCCTTAAAAGCTGCTAGATCTGCTTATTTTTCAACCCTATTCGAAGAAAATAAACAAAACCTGAGGTATTTATTTGAAACAGTTGCTAAACTGACGAAAAATAAAGTTTCAAGCGCAGAAGTTTCCAAGCAGCACAACAGTAATGACTTTATGACTTTCTTCACTTATAAGATTGATAATATCAGGGAGAAAATTATAACTATGCAACCGTCTACTACAGCATCGCATCAGGGGGTGCATTGTAGTCTCCCTAAGGAAAAATTCGATTAATTCATTGCTATCGGAGAGGAAGAATTTTCTAAACTCGTTAAATTATCTAAATCGACAACATGTATGTTAGACCCTGTACCGACTAAGCTACTGAAAGAGATGCTTCCAGAGGTCATAGATCCTCTTCTCAATATCATTAATTCATCTTTGTCACTAGGATACATAGCAAAAACTTTTAAGCTGGCTATGACTATACCACTTGTTAAAAAAACGCAACTTGATCGTACAGAATTAGTCAATTACAGGCCGATCTCAAATTGACCTTTTCTGTCAAAGATAATAGAAAAGGCAGTATCCTCACAACTATGTTCCTTTTTAGAAAGAAATGGTATCTGCGAGGATTTTCAGTCAGGATTTAGACCGTACCATAGTACTGAGACAGCTCTCATTAGAGACACAAATTATTTGCTCTTATCCGATCGTGGTTGTATCTCGCTATTGGTGTTACTCGATCTTAGTGCTGCATTTGGTACTATTGACCACAACATTCTTTTAAATAGACTTGAAAATTATGTTGGCATTAGTGGAATTGCATTAGCATGGTTTAAATCATACTTATCTGACCGTTATCAATTTGTAGCAGTAAATGAAGAGATGTCTTATCGATCAAAAGTTCAGTATGGCGTACCACAAGGCTCAGTACTAGGACTGTTGCTGTTCACTCTGTACATGCTACCCTTAGGAGATATCATTAGGAAGCATGGCATTAGTTTTCACTGTTATGCTGATGATACTCAGCTCTATATTTCTTCAAGTCCTGACGAAACTTACCAATTCACCAAATTAACGGAATGCATAGCTGATATAAAAAAATTGGATGACTAGTAATTTCCTACTACTTAATTCTGAAAAAAACAAAGATTCTAATTACTGGACAAAAAACTTCCTCACGTAATAACCTAGAATATTGTCTAACACTTGATGGCTGCTCTTTCAAGTCCTCGTCGTCAGTTAGGAACCTGGGTGTGCTCTTTGATAGCAATCTTTCATTTGAAAGTCACGTGAATAGTATCTGTAAAACTGCATTTTTCCATCTAAAAAATATATCTAAATTACATCATATGCTCTCAATGACAAATGCAATTCGTTAATGCGTTCATGACATCAAGGCTAGATTATTGTAATGCTTTATGGGTGGTTGCCCTGCACGCTTAATAAACAAATTACAGCTTGTCCAAAACACAGCAGCTAGAGTTCTTACCAGAACCAGGAAGTATGACCATATTAGCCCGGTTCTGCCAACACTGCCAACACTGCATTGGCTCCCTATTAAACATCATATAAATTTTAAAATATTGCTGATTACTTACAAAGCACTAAATGGTTTAGCTCCCCAGTACTTGAGCGAGCTCTTAACGCATTATAGTCCTTCACGTCTATTGATTGCAATCTCAAAATTCCGGCCAGTTGATAATAAACTGCTGGCGGTAGATCCTTTTCCTATTTAGCACCAAAACTTTGGAACAATCTTTCTAATATTGTCCGGGAAGCAGACACAGTCTGTCAGTTCAAATCTAGACTAAAAACACGTCTCTTTAGCTTAACATAACACATTATAGACTTCTATAATTCAATGTTAGGCTGCATAGTTTAGATCAGCCGGAACCGGGAACACTTCCCATGAATCCTGATGTACTTTGTACATCATAAGAAGGATGGCGTCTACGTTAATATTAGTCTCTCTGTTTATCCCGAGGTTTACCGCAGTCCGCCGGATCCAGGCCATATCCGGATCTGATGAAGGACCTGCGCCTGGACACGACGACAACGCAGTCCTGAAGTGTCAACTAGTCTCTCCCTTGTGAAGGCCTCCTTCCCTTTACCTCTGTACTGATAAAACGTTGTCAGGATAATTCCAATTCACGTGGCTACGCAGAAGCGATAAAAAATTGTCAGAGCCACCAGGCACTGTTTTATGCAAATGAGCGGCCGGATCGCATTAAAGAATTTTCTGTTGGAACGGTGTCGTGTTAGCTGCCCCTAAGTTAATAACTAATGATCGTTGTGACGGAAGTGAATCAATCAAAACTAACTTTAGCTGGACAATAACTTTATTCTAGAGCTGCTGTAAAGCCAAAACAATCTCTGTTACTTTAATTTCCTATTATCACTGTAAAGCTGCTTTGAAATTGTCCATATTGTTAAAAGCGCTATATAAATGAAGGTGACTTGACTGACTTGACTTGACTTAAGCCTTAATGGGGTTGTTTTGTGGATTCCTGTAATCGCAAATAAATGGAAGCAGGTGCAACTGAGTTCTCTTTTAATGTGAAATGCTAAATACCAGTTTGATTCAGCATGATTAATATAAACTCCTGACACAAAATAATAAATAACTGTCACATTTTTTATTGTAAAACATTGGTCAAATATCGATGCTGGAATCGAGTCTTTGAGTAAAGTCCAAACGTTCGCTTTTGCCATACAAATTTTTGGATCTACAGTAGCTAGTTTTCAATCAGCTGGTGAAATGGTGGGGTTGTATGCCTTTGTTCTAAAGTATGTTACTTAAGGGTGGGTTTTAGGGTAGCATTGCGGGGTTACTGGCCCGACAGTGGAAACGTAATTTGATTTTGGCCCTATGCTTGAGGTCCGAGGCTATTGGCCCCGGTCTATTGGTCTGCCTGAACATTATTTAAAGGGATCGATCACTCACATAGAGTATGAAGAGTTTGTCCTCATTTACTTAACATTGTCTTTAGAAAACTGGATGCTCTTATTTTAAAGTGATTAATTAAAACCGTATCATCATTTTACACAAATATTTGAATATAGAAGAAGCTTGACGACGTCAATGAACAATTTCATTAATGCATTTCAAATTTACTTGGGCAATATAAATTACAGATGTCAGTAATGTTTAGATCCAAAGTTTCATGAATGTTAATGTAATGATTTGGTTGTGGTGGTAAGACAGCATTCAGAAGAGAGTGAGAATCCATGCCTTGCCATGCTTTTGTTTTATGTTTGTTTGATCGTTTGATTTGGTGCACACTTTCTGTCAACATTTTGAGCAGTTCCTAATAAGTTTCAAGTTTACTTTATTTATATAGCACATTTAAAACAGTCGCAGACTGACCAAAGTGCTTCACAACAAAAGAACAGAACAAAAGAACATTAAATGAGCGCAATCCACAATAAGGCATACAGTTTCTGGTCCATCAAGGTTTCCATATTAGGCAATACTACAATCCTAATATGCCAAAGAGAACAAAAGAGTTTTTAAAAGAGACTTAAAAATGGTCAAACTCGGAGCCAAACGAATTTCCACTGGTAAGTCGTTCCAGAGGCGCGGGCCGATTACCGAAAAGGCACGGTCACCTCTGCGTTTAAGTCTCGAATGTGGAATTAAAATAAGATTCTGTTCTCCAGATCTTAAGCTTCTTGAGGGGATATACTGATACAGCAGGTCAGATAGGTAGCCAGGTGACTGAAAGTGCAGTGATTTAAAAACAAATAGAAGAATTTTAAAATGTATTCTAAATTGCACTGGCAACCAATGAAGGGCCTTTAAAAGTTGAGTGGCGTGATCCCTTTTCTTCTTTTTCAACAGAAATCTTGAGGCAGCATTTTGAACTAACTGGAGACGGGCAATTTGGGCCTTAGAAATGCCACAGTATAACGAATTGCAATAGTCAAGACGTGACGTAATAAATGCATGCACTGCCATCTCCAAAGTCTTATCAGTAAGGAAATGTTTAATTTTTGCAAGTAGACGGAGCTGGTGAAAACTGGACCCAACTACTGAAGAAATCTGTTTATCAAATTTTAAAGTCATCCAGGATAACACCCAGATTCCGTGCCTGCGAGGACCTAAAAGTCGATAGTGACCCCAAATCCAGGTTAAGTGTTTTCGTATTTTCAGAAGGGCCAAAAACAATTACTTCAGTTTTCTCCTTATTTAAGGATAACATTTTTTTTATAGATAACCAGGATTTAACCTCATCTAGACAAGAGGAAAGAGCAGTCATGGCCAATCGATCATTTTTTCTGAAAGGCAAATAGATTTGGGTATCATCAGCGTAAAAATGATACGACACTCCATGTTTTCTAAAAATAGATCCCAGAGGCAGCATATATAATGAAAATAGAGAGGGGGCCAAAATCGAGCCTTGAGGAAGGCCACATGGGAGAGGAGCAGTAGAAGATAAAAATTCTCCTGTCCTAACCACAAATTTCCTGTCAGATAAAAATGACTGGAACCATTTTAGAACTGTACCAGAAAGACTCACCCAAGATTTCAGTCTATCAATTAATACCGAATGGTTAACAGAGTCAAAAGCAGATGATAGATCTAAAAGAACGAGGACCACAGAGCTACCCGTATCAGTTGCCAAATAAATGTCATTTAACACTCTCAGAAGGGCTGTTTCAGTGCTGTGGGCAGTTTTACAACCAGATTGAAAATGTTCAAACAAAGTATTTGCAGCAAGGAAGGATTGTAGTTGAAAAAACACAATCTTTTCCAAAACCTTGGAGATAAAAGGCAAAACAGAGATAGGGCGATAATGTTTTAAAATAGACAGATCAAGTGAAGGCTTCTTTAGGAGAGGTATGACAGTTGCCACTTTCAGAAAAGCAGGAACCACCTCAGTTAAAAGACATTTATTTAAAAACGACATTAGACCTAGCCCAACTGAGTCAATAATTTGCTTTAAATACCTAGGGTGAATAACATCGTATGAAGAAAAAGGTTTCAGCTTGGCAATGATGTCACTGAGTGTCAGAAGGGAGACAGGTTCAAAGACATCCCATGATATAGACAACTGTGGATGGAGAGGCAGCTCAATAGAGGGAGTATGAGTTACCGGTCCTAAATTAACTGCTTTATCCTTAAAAAACCTCAAGAAGCTTTCAGAAAGAGCAGCAGAGGCAACAGACAGAGTATTTACTGGAGGGTTAACAACCGAATTAATAACAGAAAACAGGACTTTAGGTCTAGAGTGATTATGTAAAATTAAATGTGAAAAATAGGTTGCCTTAGCCGATTTGGCGGCTCTCTGATAAGCCAGTAAACTGTCTTTAAATAACTGTAGAGAAATGTGGAGATTATCCTTCTTCAATTTACGCTCAGCCTTTCTACAAGCTTGCCTTAGCACCCGAGTCTCAGCGGTAAGCCACAGTTCAGATTTATCTTTGTGCTTAAGAGGCCTTAAAGGAACAGTCTCATTCAGTACATCAAGCCATGCGCTATTTAACAAACTCAGGTGTTCATCCGCGTCCAGATCTGCTAACGGAGACTCCAGGAGTAGATGAGAACAAGATTTAAAAAAGCACTGACTAAAACTTTCACTGAACTGAAGAGAGTAGACCCTAGACATAGATGTCGTTTTAGTAGAGGCATGAGGAAGACTAGGAAGAGACATGGAAAATAAAATAGGCTTATGATCAGAGAGCATATAATCAGAAACTATAATATCAGAGATATCGACCCCGTAAGAAAGAACAAGGTCCAGAGTATGACCGTGGATATGAGTGGGCTCGTTAACCCACTGTATCAAGTTAAAAGCATTAATTATATTAATAAATTCCCTTGCCAGAGGGTTTGACTTACAGCAGACATGAATGTTAAAATCACCCACCAATAAAAAACGATCAAATTTAGTCACGATTTTACCAATAAAATCAGTAAATTGCTGTAAAAAGTCCTTAACTGCGTGTGGAGGACGGTAGATCACCCCTAAGCAAACAGGACCATTCCAGTCGAGGTGTAGAAGTTGGGCTTCGAAGCTGGAGTAGATGTCCACAGGGAGGATGCGACATCGCGCGCAGTGAGAGTTTTTCAGCACAGTCACAAGCCCACCCCCTCGTCTGGTTTGGCGAGGGGAGTTAAAAAATGTACAGTCAACCGGGACCAGTTCAGAAAAGGGGGTAAGATCACCATCCTTAATCCATGATTCAGTGATGAACATAAAATCCAAATTGTGCGAAGAGAAAAAGTCATTCAGCAGGAAAGTCTTGTTTACCACTGAACGAGCGTTAATTAGAACCATATTGGGTGGAGGGACCGCTTCGGAAGAGAGTGACACTCTGCGCAGCGGCCGCAGCACACCAAGAGCCGCTCCAGCTCTTCGGAGAAGATGGCCGGTACGAGGAAAACCGACACAAGGGACGGAGGAAGGAACCAGGGGAAGGACAGGTCGAAGCCACCGATGAGCCTGATCTAGGAGACGCCAACAATGGAGGCACTCCGGGAAGTCTGTTGTAACACCTTCAAATGGTTTATTAAAAACACGCTCCACATCCAGTTTGTAAAATGTTGATCTGATATCTAGAAGAGATTGACGGTCATAAACCATAAGGGCTTCACAGTTTAAAAACCAAACAAACAACAGCCAAACTAGCACAGAGAGGAGCAACCGACGGCATGCCGACACAGGCGCCATCTTGGTTCTAATCCAAACGCAGTTTATTAACAAATATAATCCACTGAGGCAAACAGGAACAAGAGATCCAAAACTCAGGAACAAATAAATATAAAGAAACCAGGAACTGCTCAAAATGTTGACAGAAAGTGTGAATCAAATCAAACGATCAAACAAACATAAAACAAGGGCAGGGCAAGGCATGAAACTCCGGACAAGAAACTAGACAAACATTTAATACTCGACAAAGACACAGGGCAAACATGAGGGCTTAAATACAAACACTAATTACTAGACAAGGGACACCTGTGAACGATGATCATGCGATTAACATTGACAAGACACATGGCAGAATCACATGACAGACAAGAACAAGGAACAAGACACAAAACCCACACCGTTACAGCTTATTTTACTCTTCATTCTTATCATATTACAGTTCTATAGCAATATTTATTCTTTTTCTTTTTATTGCACCAACACACAACTACCAGACAATAAACAAGTCATCAAGCTGAATGTTACCATATAAAAACATTGTTACAAGTGATAAATAATGTTTTGCTTCTCATTCTTTCAAACAAATGATTGATTACTTATAAAACTGTTGTAAACTAAACTGACACATACATTTGAAACAAATACATTTGAAGAAGTGAATATAATTAAGCAAATTAGAACTAAACTAATAGCCTAGTGTTTGATCCTTCTTGACTGCTTTAAGCCAAAGGTTTCTGTCTGAGAAATGGAAATAATTGTATAAGAGCTTAAAATCCCAAGAGAGAGAGGAAACAATGTCGCTCCCGCTGATCCATAACAACTAATTACCAACCACATCAGACTGGGTTCAACTACTCGCTCTTCACTGAATGCTGCTCTCATTTTCATTTGTTTCTCCCCCTCTACGAGCCTCTTTATCAAGCAGGTGCCGTTGCCATTTGGAAAGGTGATTCTTACATTTCCTTTCAGATTTTAATCATCCTATGAGATGGAGAATATTTTAAGTAATAATGAAATGTATATTATCAGCTCAAGCTAAAGTGATGAGAATGAATGTTTCCCTCCCTCCATCATTCAAGAGTCTACATCATCTTCATGCACTTTAAATAACAGTTCACTGTTACAGGAAAATCAGTGGTGTAGAAATCAAAATCACAAAACCAGTTAATCTAGATGTTGTGATGCTTTACCCAGATGTCAGTACTTTAATCCATGGAATCAAAGAGCTTGACAGCGGAAAAAAGTCTGTATTACATGTTTAATGGCAGTTACAATATACAATACAATATAATGTTTGTTAATATAGTACATTTAAAGACCACTGTATACTGAAAACAATGAAAAAATATTTAAAAACAATACACACACAAAAACAAGAAGAATTCAAGGGAGATTAAAAGCCAGAGAAAATACATTTTGAGTTTTAAAGACCGAAATAGATGGAGTTCGATTCTAATATGAATAGGGAGGCTGGTCCAGAGCTTGGGACCAGCAATTGCAAATGCACGGTTACCTCTGCATTTTCTGGATCATGGGATCGAGAGCAAGTCAAGCTCACTATATCTAAGTGATCTAGAATGTCTGTGAGATTGCAAAAACTGAGAGAGATATTGTAGGGCCAGAATACAAATAATAAGTATAGCTGCTAGCTAGCAGTGATGACAGGCCCAAGCCGGTGGCACCGCCACCCCGGCGCCTTTAGGGTAACTGTGCACGACGGGCAATATGAATGTAAAACATGATAAATGTAAAAGAACCACATCAAATTCCCATGAATACGCCACATTTACTGAAGCAGCTGGTGCCACTATGACCGTAAACCACAAAAGCCACATCCAGGGTCGGCGCCAGGACATACGGAACGAGGGGGCCTCGATGTGTCACTGGGGGGGACTACCTACACCCACTTTTAATAATAATAAAATTAAAAAAAAACATCATGCCACCATATAACCGACGCGACCATACAGAGCAACGCTGCCTATGTGCATTCTCATAAATAATAAGGACCAGCATGGCTATATAATCAATCATATTAGTAACAAAGACAAAAAAGCAAAAACACATCCTACCTTTAGGAAAGCTGCAGTCGACGAGTGGAAGTGTTAAACTTTCTCAGAACAAGGTCTTTCCATTCGTTGCGTATTTTCTTTGTAAGGTCCCACTCAAATACAAGTTGCACGAGCTGAGCCTTACGGGTGTGGTTCATTGCTCGTCTGTTGTCCGTGAAAACGTTCTTGAGCACAGAAAATGAATTAGCGGTAGAGGCCCCGAATGTGACAGCGAGTTTAAGTGCGGACAAAAGTACTTTGTGATGTTCAGAGAGAAGTCTCCTAGTAGTCATCATCTGCTGGCTTTCCTCCGTTTTGATTCTGGAGATATATTGCTTTGCAACAATGCACTCCATTTCCACAATGGTAGAATTAGTTAAATCCATGATGTGCTTTATGGACTTAACATCCAAAAAGGTCTAATTTTCTGGGTCAAGAGCGGCAAGTGCTGCGGCAAATTTTGAATTACGTTCACTGAAACGCACTTCAATTTCACCAAGAATATGATCCAAAGCACTGAAGTAGCCTACAGCCTGCGTAGCTCCACTTTATCATTGATGTTGGCTCCAGTTGTTTCTTCAACTACATACTCACTTAGGTTCTTGTTTACCTGTCGACTCCGTTTTGCTGGGACAGGTGTATCTTTCGTGCTCCCTGTAACTGTGTCCCAGAGAATGCAGAATTCATCTTCACTTCGGAGATTGTGCACACATTCGGCAGCTGAAGATACAAGTTTCATCCCAGTTAAAAGGTCTGTATCCTCTCCTTGCAGAATGATGTTGGCAGGATTGAGCAACAAAAGAACCTATAGAGCGACGATTTAATTAGAGGTTGCGTTAACTGAAATTAAATGTTTCCATCATTTCCGAACATTAGGATATCTCAAAATTAATGGTTTGTCATTTTGACATTTATTTTAAAAAATAATAATATGCCTAAATAAAATCAGGCTATTCAAACCCATGTCAGAATTCATATTACGACTATCTTTAGTCTAACTGTTTTAACGGCCTTTTAAAAGCCTTTTTTCAAGATAAGATGTCAAGTAAAATTTCATCAAATTGAATTGAATAATCCTTACACATTATTCATATTATGAATTAAGAATAAATTAGTAAAAAACTATAGCTTAATAAAGCAATTTTATATTAAGCAAAAAAGGAATGGACCATAGTTAATGGGATTCGCATTCATAAAAAAAAAATAAAAAAAAATTAAAATGTTTAAATGTAGGCTAAGTTTAAGATTTATACAAAATATTTTATTAAACTCCAGTAGGCTACTCATTTAAAAAGTTTGATTCATAATATGTAAGGATTATTCATTACAATTTGATGGAATTTTACTATTAATTGAAACACGTAAATCTTGAAAAAGACTTTAAACAAAAAAATTATTTAACCCATTTGTGCATGTAAAATTCATAAAATTCTATCAAATTGAAATGAGAATTGTTTTATCAATATTAAATGATTGAAAATTCAAATATATTCAAATTTTATTTTACATTTTTTAAAGATAATTTTAAGTTGACTTGTTGAATTTTGTTATTAAATAAAGTAAAATATATTTACACACACACAAAATAAATGTCTTAGGCCTACCTTGTGAATCAAATGGCAGATGAAAATGAAGCTTTCATCAGTTACTTCCCTTAACAGTCCAACTGACTCCATGCGAACTTCAGCTCCATAAGTCCTTGCAGAGCTGACAAGCTCAAGAACTGATGTAATGTCCTCAAATGAACTGACAATGACGGCAACAGTAGCCAGATGGCCTGTCCACCTCTGGTCAAGTAAACGTTTAAGTCTGTCACCTCTATATTGCAGGGCAACTGTGGGTTTACGGCAAAAGTTATAAAGCGCGTTGCATATGCTAAAAAAATCTTGAATGGCTTTCTCAGCAGATAACGCATGCACGACAACTAAGTGCAGCTGGTGATTTAGGCAGTGTATGTAAGGTATCTCCCGGCCAACTTTTTCCTGCAAAAGTCGCTGCACTCCACCATATTTCCCCGACATCACCGCGGCTCCATCGTACACTTGACTCAGAATCTTAGACGCATTCAAGCCTGTCTTGGACAGCTCGGAAAGTATCATGTTTGTGATGGTTTGTGCATCACCCGAATTTGCGATGGTCATCACTAGCAGTCGTTCTGTAATTTCCAGCGTTTTTTCATTGAAGTAGCGAATTACAATGGAAATGTTTTCCATTCCAGTAGGGTCCCTGGTTCCGTCTACTTTCACAGTAAACCGTGAATCGCCGATTTCTTTCACTATTGCATCAGTCACGATGCTGCTCATTACAGCAACGAGTTCATTTTGAATTGCATGGCTTGAGTAAGTGGCATTTTTTGGAATTGTTTTCACAATTTCAGCCAACTGGGGGTCCTTCCTGATGCTGAATTCCAGTAATGACATGAACAGTCCACTCCCACCTTCATCTATATGATCAAAGGCCTCAATTTTACCCCTCAGGGGTAATTGATTGGACACCAGAAACTCCACAACATCAATAAGAGAAGACATGTAGTATTGATTTCTCTGTATTTGGTCTGCATACAGTAGCGTCGAGATTTCTTTACCTTTATCAATTCGGCTTACTTTTTCTTTCCACATACTATAACAAGTCAAATGTTCTTTGGACATTTCATGTCTGTTAAAACCTTTATTTGTTTCCACGGCGTGTTTCCAGTCATGGAAGCCTTTGGTTGTAAATGCTGGGTCAAGTCTAGTCCCGCTGTGCGGCTGCCCGATCGAGATCTGCGTAAGCACATCTAGCGCTAAATTTTCTGCAAAGGGTAGCAGAAGGCCGCATCTGCTTTAAACGAATACTCGAGCCAGTCTCTTTTCCTTAAATCCATTAGGCCTATTGCTTGGATGATCAAGCACGTTAAGTGTTTTTTTAGACGAATACAGATTACAATACAAAATACTTAACGTCATGACATACAGTCATAATCAACCAATTACATAGAAGCTTCTAGTGACGTAATTTAGTTAATCGCCTGTTGCGAGTGCAAATGCAAAGCTGATTTAATCATGGTAAAACTAAATTAATTTACAAAATAGTTTAAAAATATATATGTAGTTAAGTTAATTATAATATGTCAGGAATAAGAGGGCACAGTGGTAGCGTGCTTGTTGCCGAGTCTCAGCGGCTGAAATCGAGTTCCAAGGCAGGGTGGTGTGCTGACCAGAGGTGAGGGGGCACAGTGACCTAGGTGGTCGGGCCAGGCCCCCTGGGGCCCCCTCGTGGCGCCGACCCTGGCCACATCCATGAGAACATTCAAATTTAGATGGATTTCATGTCATTGAATGTCATAGGTCACTTTAAAATGAGTGCAAAGTTATCTTTTGCAATTAAACTAATGATTTAAAACTATGTTGTCAGTGCACTACATGATTTCATGTCATTGAATGTCATAGGTCACTTTAAAATGAGTGCAAAGTTATCTTTTGCAATTAAACTAATGATTTAAAACTATGTTGTCAGTGCACTACAAATAAACTGGTTCTATGACTTTGTTAATACAACTTGTTAATGTGGCGGGGTAGGACACTTGTTTGGATGATTAAGTGGAGTGCTTACGCACACACTCATGTACACTTACGTACAAAAATGGAGCAAGATAAAGAGCAGACTACGCCACCCCGTTTCATGAATGGGGAAATTTCATAAGACACACAGGTTTGCTACCACAGAGGACAAGAGACATGGATATAAACACGAAATACTTTATTTTCACAACAGTAATTATTTAAAATGTAAAAAACGGTTGGCTCAAAAGGCAAGAGTTTACACCACTACGGTGTGTACCAGACAAAATAAAGAAAACACAAAAAGGACTTTCAGGCTGAGGCTTACAAGTAGGGCGGCTAGCTGGGCAGTGAGTATCCCAAAACCACACCACTCGCCAAATTCTACTCCACAGAAACGCACTCACACTTGCTAAGTGAGGAAAAAGCAGGTGCCAAAGACAAAACACTTGGTGAAGGAAACACCACCACCAAAAGGGCAATGACAGCTAGCTTCCCTACACCAGGGGCCTTCAGCTCCTGATAAACAAAAACAGAGCAAAACACACAAAATAAGTCAAACTATACAAAATGAAAACTGCTAATTAGACGAACACATTAAATCACAGAAAACACATCCAAAAGTAATTAAAGAAAAACACAGAAACTTTACAAATCTTGCAGGGCTTACACTCGAATCAAAACGTTAGACAAGAAATATTTGCTATTCTCAGGTACAGAATATTACTCACTTTTCCACAGGGCCTAGGAAAATCACAGACCAAAGAAAGCAAAAATAACAAACAAACAAACTACTGGTGGCGATATAACAAAAGGTTGAGCTAAATTACACCATTAATGGCATGTCTCACATTAAGTGACGGCTCTGAGACTAGCCATTCATCACCTAGGCCACCAGCATTAGTGTAACGCCATCTACAATTGCAAAATAACTAAAGAAAAACAAATCAAAAAGGGACGTGTCAAAACAATAACAAAACAGTCACACAGTAGTATAACTGGCACCAGAACAAACAGTGCAGTCTAACAGCGTTGTCTAGGGCGCATTTGCCCCGCAGTCCACCGAGACGAACTGCTCACGAGCAGATTGACTGTAATATTCAGTTATTCACAGCTTCGTTCATAATAGGCAAATGCAAATATACAGGTGTTCCATCAGATCACACACACACCTGGGCTGTGATTAAAGACAGCCTGCACCCAAAAGCACAGTCGTACCAATCCGAGCCCTAACCTGGCTCCCGCAGAGTTGCGCTCTATCCCGCCCTGCCACAATCTACCCCTAGCTCTTGCATCGTCACCCGACGATGGACCGACTCCCACTACAGCCAAGAAATGACCTAGTGCCAGGGCCTAAAGAGGGCACAGACAGAATTAGACACAGAAGCCGCCGTAGCGACACCGCCAATCACCACTTCCGCTATCCGAGGAAGGTGATGTCGATTAGAATGATGACCAGCATTAATTCGCCCCGTCCATCGCAAGGCAATTTCACTATTGCCAGGCTGATCTACAGGTAAGGGTTCCATTACCAACTCTGGATTTAAAGGCACCACACCAAGAGGTGCATGAGCTAGTAGAGCTGTTGAGTCAATATTATCGGTTAAACATAGAGGAGCTTGGGCAGGTAATGACAATGGATCCCTTAATGCTAGCCCACCACCAGCACGTGGAGTTTCAGGCACCCAAACCCACAGATCAACCTCATCAGATGGGGGTCCCTCTGATGGTAGTACCTCAACCACCAAAGGACCACTTGTAGAAGCATCAGCAGGAGAATCTCATCGTACACGGGTCTTCAACAAAGAGCGATGGACCCGCTTTACCCTACTCAAGTCATCCACCGGCGCAAGTGTATACACTGACCCACCTGCCTGAGGCGCTCTCACTACATGATACACCACTGGGCTCCACAGGTCCTGGATCTTATGGTGCCCTCTCACACCATAATCCCGAAGGTAAACCAACTGACCCTCCCCCAATGGTGCATCTCAAACATGCAGGTCGTGCTGCTTCTTGCGACCTACCTTTAAATGCTCTCGGGCCCCTTCAAAGGCCACCTGAAACCTGGTTTGGTGTTCCAAAACCCACTCATTCACACTACCAGACACCATCTCTCGGCTTCTACCCAAAAGAAAATCAATAGGGAGCCTTGGCTCTTGGCCAAACATCAGGAAGTGGTGGTATTGTGACAGAGGGGTGGTATTGTAACAGAAAAGCACTTGAGGGAGAGCAGAAACCCAATCTGCCTTTCGGGAGAGGGGTAAGGTGCGCAGGAGATTATGCAAAGGCTTGTTGAAACTTTCGCACTGCCCATTGCCAGCCGGATGATATGGGGTAGTGTGGGACTTCTCAACCTGATAAAGATTACAAAGCTGTTGTATTAACCCTCTGGGGTCGGCGTTATCGCCGGCGATACCAGCTCACTTTTTTCCTTATCAGTGCAAAAGAGACTCAAATTACTCGGTTGATTTTGATCTTACATATAAGTGCTGTACATCATTACATCCTGTTAAGTGTCTATTTTTTTGTGGGTACAATAAAAACAAAGTGTTGTGCTTTTCGTCAAATAAAGAAAAATAAACATGATGCGCGTTTTACCTTCTCTCGTCAGTGAGGTCCATTCTGAAACGCGTCCGAAAAATGAACTGTAACTCTGTCAATACTTGTCACAGAGATACGAGAGATTTCTCTTTATGAAGCTGAAATTCTCTTCTTTTAAATGAAGTAATTTATATAAAAAAAACAAATATTCTCAGTTTATGTAATCTGTATGAAAAGAGAGAGATGTCAGTATTTTTCTTTCTAGCTCATTATACCTCATTACGCGTTAATGTGCCACGCCCACGGAGAGCGCGCGGTATTCAAACGCAAATGATCTAAGGCAAGCCATGCAAACATGCCAACGCCCACCAGCTGGATTATAAAATCATGTTTAGTAAGTTTCTTACTACCGCTGTGAACACAGCGAATCCCTACCCTGTGAGGAATAATACTATCTAATAACCCTGGAAAATGTACCAGAAGTGCTGGTAGTTTCATTTTGAGGAGCAACGGATCCAGCTGATGTAGTAAGTCATTTATTCTTAAGTGCTTTGTTCTAATCACGATATTGAATAGTGTCACAGTGTCTGGTTGTTCCCTGGGTTAAACACTAGAGGTCCTCAGTTTTCACGGTGTCTATGCATTCTCACTACACTTCCCACTACCGCTGTGAACACAGCGAATCCCTACCCTGTGAGGAATAATACTATCTAATAACCCTGGAAAATGTACCAGAAGTGCTGGTAGTTTCATTTTGAGGAGCAACGGATCCAGCTGATGTAGTAAGTCATTTATTCTTAAGTGCTTTGTTCTAATCACGATATTGAATAGTGTCACAGTGTCTGGTTGTTCCCTGGGTTAAACACTAGAGGTCCTCAGTTTTCACGGTGTCTATGCATTCTCACTACACTTCCCATGATCCTGTCTGTCAGTGATTGTTCATTGCATTTCAGCTGTTTCTCGTCACCTTGTTTGCACTTGTATATATATACCCTGTCTGTTTCAGTGTTTGTCACGGAGTCCTTGTATATTGTCCCCACACTTCCATTGTCATTTTGAGCCTGTTTCTAGTGTTTGTCTTTTATGTTTTTGGATTGCCTTTTTGGAATTTGACCTTTGCCTGGACTGGTTGTGAGTACGGATTACCCTTTTAATAAAACTGCTTTTTGGATCTTTATTCCCCGTGTGTGCGTGTCGTGACAGAAGGACTCCATCATGCAGAGATCCAGCGGTATGGGGTCTCCTAAGTCTCCAGCCACTGTGAGGGGGAAGAAACAGCAGAGGGGGAATTCTCAACCTAAAGAGATTCCTCCTCGCATGAACATCTTTGAGTGTTTTGCACTGTGGGCCCGATTGACTGAGGAAGCTGATTTGAAGAAAGCTTCCACACCCCCTTCAGATCATCCCAGAGAGTCATTTGAGGGAACCCGGCTGGCAAAATTTTCTGGGAACCGCGGAGGTCATAGGAGAGGAGGTACTAGAGGGGAGTCCAGGTATCACTCTCCTCCTCGATCCTTCATGGAACCTGAGGTGGTGCAATCCAGCCTAGACTTTCATCCACCACCGGTTTCCTCCAGCATGAGGCCTTCATCGATGGTTCCGTCTAGCCCAGAGCCCTCACCGCGGACGCAGTCCAGCCCAGAGCTCTCACCGCTGGCGCCATCCAGCCCAGCACCCTCTCGCTCTCATGGACAGAGGAGGAGGAAGAGACACAGTCCGTCTGCCCAGTCAGAGACCGTTCACGTTCCGTCTGCCCAGTCAGAGAATGTTCATGTCATGTCTGCCCAGTCAGAGTCTGTTCACGTTCCGTCTGCCCAGTCAGAGAATGTTCACGTCCCGTCTGCCCAGTCAGAGAATGTTCACGTCACGTCTGCCCAGTCAGAGACTGTTCAAGTTCCGTCTGCCCAGTCAGAGACTGTTCACGTTCCGTCTGCCCAGTCAGAGACTGTTCACGTTCCGTCTGCCCAGTCAGAGACTGTTCACGTTCCGTCTGCCCAGTCAGAGACTGTTCACGTTCCGTCTGCCCAGTCAGAGACTGTTCACGTTCCGTCTGCCAACTCAGAGACTGTTCACGTCACGTCTGCCCAGTCAGAGACGGTTCACGTTCCATCTGCCCAGTCAGAGACCGTTCACGTTCCGTCTGCCCAGTCAGAGAATGTTCACGTCACGTCTGCCCAGTCAGAGACTGTTCACGTTCTGTCTGCCCAGTCAGAGACTGTTCACGTCACGTCTGCCCAGTCAGAGACTGTTCACGTCACGTCTG
Source organism: Gila orcuttii (assembly GCA_026230005.1). Classification (NCBI taxonomy): domain Eukaryota; kingdom Metazoa; phylum Chordata; class Actinopteri; order Cypriniformes; family Leuciscidae; genus Gila; species Gila orcuttii. The sequence goes on along the minus strand of JAPDVR010000001.1, from coordinate 53,398,142 downwards.
CCCAGTCAGAGACGGTTCATGTTCCGTCTGCCCAGTCAGAGAATGGTCAAGTCACGTCTACCCAGCCAGAGATTGTTCACGTCCTGTCTGCCCAGTCTGAGACCGATCAAGAGATGCCCATTCGTGTGGCCGCCAAGGCAATGATGGACTATCTGGAGCGTCTGGCTCGGATCTTGGACATGCCAGTGTCTGCTGTTCCAGAGCCGGAGCCAGTGTCTGTTGCTGTTCCAGAGCCGGAGCCAGTGTCTGTTGCTGTTCCAGAGCTGGAGCCAGGGTCTGCTGTACCTGAGCCGGAGCCAGCGCCTGTTCCTGAACCAGTGTTTGTTTCTGTGTTTGTGTCCGTTCTTGTGGCTGTTACAGTTTTGGTGTCTGTTCCTGAGCTAATGCCTGTTCCTGAGAGGGGGCCAGTGTCTGTTCCTGAGCCGGAGCTAGTGTCTGTTCCTGAGCCGGAGCCAGTGTCTGTTCCTGAGCCGGAGCCAGTGTCTGTTCCTGAGCCGGAGCCAGTGTCTGTTCCTGAGCCGTGGCCGCCCGAGGGGTCTTCACCGCCCTGGCCGCCCGAGGGGTCTTCACCGCCCTGGCCGCCCGAGGGGTCTTCACCGCCCTGGCCGCCCGATGGGTCGTCTGCTTCACCCTGGCCGCCCGATGGGTCGTCTGCTTCGCCCTGGCCGCCCGATGGGTCGTCTGCTTTGCCCTGGCCACCCGATGGGCCGTCTGCTTCGCCCTGGCCGCCCGATGGGCCGTCTGCTTCGCCCTGGCCGCCCGATGGGCCGTCTGCTTCGCCCTGGCCGCCCGATGGGCCGTCTGCTTCGCCCTGGCCGCCCGATGGGCTGTCTGCTTCGCCCTGGCCGCCCGATGGGCCGTCTGCTTCGCCCTGGCCGCCCGATGGGCCGTCTGCTTCGCCCTGGCTGCCCGATGGGCCGTCTGCTTCGCCCTGGCTGCCCGATGGGCCGTCTGCTTCGCCCGGCCCGCCCGATGGGCCGTCTGCTTCACCCTGGCCGCCAGATGGACCGTCTGCTTCGCCCTGGCCACCGGCTAAACCATCACCCCCTGTTTCTGTTCCCTTACATGGACCTGGCCCACCATCCCTCCCCCTGGTCCTCCACCGTTCCACCTCCCTCCTGGACTCTTGTTTTGTTTTGGGTGGTGTCTTGGAGCGTCTGGTAGCCGCTCCGTAGAGGGGGGGTTATGTCACAGTGTCTGGTTGTTCCCTGGGTTAAACACTAGAGGTCCTCAGTTTTCACGGTGTCTATGCATTCTCACTACACTTCCCATGATCCTGTCTGTCACTGATTGTTCATTGCATTTCAGCTGTTTCTCGTCACCTTGTTTGCACTTGTATATATATACCCTGTCTGTTTCAGTGTTTGTCACGGAGTCCTTGTATATTGTCCCCACACTTCCATTGTCATTTTGAGCCTGTTTCTAGTGTTTGTCTTTTATGTTTTTGGATTGCCTTTTTGGAATTTGACCTTTGCCTGGACTGGTTGTGAGTACGGATTACCCTTTTAATAAAACTGCTTTTTGGATCTTTATTCCCCGTGTGTGCGTGTCGTGACAGAATAGTGTCTATAAACCGCAAAAAGACTGTTTAAATATGAATTGCGTGTCTGTGTGTAGGCTAAATGATGAATGAACGGCACAGGCGCGCGCACGCTTTGTTTACTACAGTTATACAGCGCGTGTCTGTGCCGTTCATTCATTCTCGCATCTACATTAGTAAACATGTTATTAAATTTACATGAACACATCCAAACTATATTGCTATAGCCTACTAAGATGAGTAAAAATAGAAATAAATATGAAATATGTGAAATAAAATGTCTGTATAAGCAACAAACTGCAAATTAACATGTATATGCTAATATATCATACACAATATGTTACAGACTAAATATGAATGTTTAGACATGATTTTGTGATTCGTTTTGGATACATTATAAAGTTTTGACTGTAAAAAAAGACTACTGTCACATTTAAAAAGGTAAGCTTTTGTTCACCAATTTCTGCTCATGTTAAATATACTATATGATGTTTTGTCAAAAATAAAGTAGGTATATTGAATTATCAACTAAGATGTTATTATAGTGTTTGTTCCAATATTCAAAATAATGAATCCTTACCTTTTTTAATACGTATGATAAAATGTATACTTTTTACAAAGAAAGAATACACTTGAAATATTGTTAAAATTGTAATTGTTGTTGTAATTGTAACCTATTTATAACTGGTTACAATTTCTAATTGTAAAATATGTATATATAGATAATTTCTTTTGTCCTTGCGTTCTTTTGGACCCTGTGACACACCTGTGTGAGGCTAATTAATATGCAGCTAATTATGTATGAGGCACATTATCCGGCCTTTGTCTTCTCAGGTGTGAACACGCCTCCACGCATATTGCCTTTCCAAACAAAAGGTGTCTTATAAAATTTAAATCAATGTATTGTTTTGTGTAAATGATTAGGCAGGATGATTTTCAGATCATTTTGAAGCAAAAACTTTAGGCAACAATGCCCATTAGTCAAAAGTTTTGTGGACACATATTTAGTATGTGTTTTGTGGCCTTATTTCAGACACTTTAAGTTTTAGTTTTTTCAATAAACATGCATAAACAATATTCTCTCAAAAATACAAACATGTACATACATGTTGCTCACATATTAGGGTAGCCCCGTTTGTGCTATATAGAGTGAATTTACACCTTTGCCATTAACATGTTTATAAATAACTGAAAAAAGCTCAAATGTCAGAGCATGTCAGAACACCTCCAGGACCCAGAAAACCCATCAGACCCCTGAGGGTTAAGGAAGACTCAAAGCTGCGGCCCTGGTCAGAATGGATGCGACCAGGGACACCAAACTTATAGAACCACTCCACCACCAGCGTGCAGCCACAGTTTCAAGCTCGCTGGTCTCGAGTAGGGACTGCCAAAGTGTACTTGGTGAAGACATCGGTCATCACCAAGATATTTTCCAGCCCAGAGCGAGATGGTTCCAGCAGTGTGAAATCGATGGCCAAGATCTCATTTGGCCTAGAGGCCAACAAATGACCCATAAAGCTGCGTGCATCCAGCTGCGAATACTTGGCGACCTGACACCTTTCGCACTCCCGACACCACTGGGCTACAGCAAATGTCAAGCCTGGCCAATAGAAACGCTGCTGCACCAGCTCGGTGGTCCGCTCGACCCCTTGGTGCCCATGCCCCTGGTGCATCTGTATAAAAACTTCCTTTTGCAAAACAGCTGGAAGAACTACCTGGAGAATCTCTTCGCCACCATTGGAACGAAACACACGACGATGCAAAACCCCTTCTTTCTCCAGCAACCGATCCCACCGACGTAGTAGGACTAGGGCAGCCTTGGACAGCTGCCGGTGCTCTTCAAAAGTGGGGGGTGTTCCCAGTCTCCAGAACACCAAACTCTCCTCAATCACCGGATCTGCCTCCTGCAACGCCTTCATGTCACCCACCAAACTAGGCAAAACAGAAACTACAGCTTGGGTAGGTTGTATACCTAGATCTACCCCTGATGCTTGCATAAGGACCTCTGGAACCTCAGTCCCTGGCAACAAACCTCTCATCACACTATGGCTAGCAGGGTCCTGTCTGGAAAGTGCATTGGCATTCCGGTTACTCCTCCCTGACCGATATTGGATTTCGAAATTGAACGCGGCACGCTGCGCAGTCCAGCAGTCAGATGGCTGAGAGGGTTATTGTCAGTGTAGACAATACACTGCTGCCCTAACAAATACTCCCTAAATTTCTCAGTCAAGGCCCACTTGATCGCCAAAAACTCCAACTTCATGGAACTATACTATCATGGAACTATACCGTTACTATTTATTATTTCCGTTTTGCCTCTCGGACAAATTATTCGCCGCCACGGTTTTCAATACCACTGCTACGCCGACGATATCCAAATATATACTGCTGTTCGACCGGATCCTATTCTCCAGACCACATCACTATCATCATGCATTAACGAATTAAAGACCTGGCTCAACTCCAATTTTCTCAGTCTGAACCTGACTAAAACAGAAATATTAATCACTGGCCCTCCATCTCTAACAAAAAAATTAAGTAATATTCCCAGACTTGACCTTGAAGCTACATCTATAATTCCTTCTGCCACTGTCAAAAACTTGGGTATCATTTTTGACCCTGCACTGACGTTCGACACTTACATTAATCATGTAATCACTTTGTAAAGCATCCTTTTTTCATCTACGTCGTATTGCCAAACTCCGTCCCTATGTCAGCCCAAAAAACGCTGAAGCACTAGTACACGCGTTCATCACTTCTCGCCTCGACTATTGTAATGTTATTTTTTCTGGTCTACCAGCACGCTCTATCTCACGCTTGCAATATATTCAAAACTCTGCAGCAAGACTATTAACTTACACCAAAAAAACTGCCCATATCACACCAATTCTGTTTAAACTGCACTGGCTACCCGTGTCATCCCGTATCACTTACAAAATTCTTTTGCTTACCTTTAAGTCACTAAATGGTCTTGCTCCAGCCTATCTCTCTGACTTACTTTCTCCTTATATGCCTCCTCGAACTCTGCTTTCCTCTGGCTGTGAACTCCTACATGAGCGGAGATCCCGTCTATCGTCTATGGGTGGCAGGTCTTTTTCTGTAATAGCCCCCAAGCTTTGGAACTCTCTTCCGTTAGCTCTCAGGACAACAACCACGTTGCATGTATTTAAGTATAAACTCAAAACACATTTGTTTAACCAGTATTACCAGTCATGAAATGTTAATCTGACATGACACATTCACAATGTTAACCTAGGTTCCAATAATTCTATTGCATCTTCACTCCAACTGCCCATTATGTTGTATGTAGAAATTACTGTTTGTTGCCCTGTTTTATGTTTGTATTATAAATGTAATGTGATTTGCAACTGCAATCGCCCATTACTTGGATTGGGCAAATGCCCATTGTATGTCTATGTGTAAACTGCTTGCTATCTACTGTCAATGTGAAGCGTCCTTGAGCTTGGGAAAGGCGCTATATAAATTAAACTTATTATTATTATTATTAACTATAGTTGGACATATTGCGCTCAGTGGGCATGAGACTGCGGCTTGCATAAGAGAGTTGCCGTATTTTACCTCCTTGTTCCTGAGAGAGAACAGCTCCTAGACCACCATGGCTAGCGTCTACCTCCAGGATAAAAGGCAAGGAAAAGTAGGCATAGGCGAGTACTGGGGCGGTGGTAAACCTACTCTTCAGCTCATCAAAACTCTGCTGGCACTGCTCGGTCCAAGCACCAGAAAAACCCTGCCCTGATCATGTCCTAGGCTTAATGGTGGCCCTTTTGGCTACCATTTTATGCAGAGGGGCTGCCAATTTCGCGAACCCCTCAACAATGCGGCGGTAGTAGCTTGCAAAGCCTAAAAATGAACACCGCTCTGACGCACTAGTGGGGCGTGGCCAATTATCTACGGCCTCAATTTTACCTGGATCGGTTGATACTCCCTGTGCTGAGATAACGTGTCCCAGATACATTTCCTCACGTTGGAAAAATGCACATTTACTCAATTTAGCCTTCAAACCTTCATGTTCTAGATGACTTAGAACCACCTCCAACTGCTCTAACTGCTGCAGCACCGAGGAAGAGAAGACTATGATGTCATCAAGGTACAGGAGTAAAGATCTACACTGCTGATCCCCAAACATCCGTTCCATTAAACGCTGGAAGGTGCTTGGGGCATTGCAAAGCCCAAAGGGCATGCAATTCCATTCAAACACCCCAAAAGGGGTGCAGAATGCAGTTTTAGGCCTATCTCTCTCAGTGACAGGGACCTGATTGTATCCGCTAGCCAGTCCATAGTGGAGAACCAGCAGGCCCCTGTCAAGGAGTCCAACGATTCCTCAATGCGCGGCAGAGGGAAAGCGTCCTTCCGAGTCTTTGAATTTAGCTGACGGTAGTCAACACACATACGCAGACTACCGTCTTTCTTTTAAAGGACAAGTTCGGTATTTTACACTTAAAGCCCTGTTTTAAGATCGTTTCTGATGAAATAGAACGGTTAAGATTGAAATTTGGACAAATGCTGCTGTCCCGAGAATTTTCGGTTTCTGTATTAGCACCCCCCCACCTCGACAATGGTTTCATAGGTGCAGCTGGAACAATCATTCATAAAACGCATTAAACTTTAGTTTAGAAAGACGTGAAACTCACTGAGTGGTCTGGGGTGTTCACTGATATGCTCACACAAAAATCGCTGCAAAAGATGCTTTCCAACAGGTTTTATCGTAGTTTTTGTCCAACTCCATTGACTTGTATTGGATGTTCTGTGAGGTACGGTATTACTCCGCCGCTGGGAACGGAAATGGGGTTGTTTGTATTTTTTCTGTAGTTATGCAGTCGCGGTATCGTAGGCTACGCTATCCAAACATTGGCAAAGGTGCATTATCGCCACCAACTGGGCTGGAGTGTCTATTATTCAAGCTCTCAACGGAAGAATGTCCGGTTGTGAGGCGTTTGGAAAAATAGGTCCACAGTTTTACAACGAATGGTAAAACACCTGTTGGAAAGCATCTTTTGCAGCGATTTTTGTGTGAGCATATCATTGAACACCCCAGACCACTCTGTGAGTTTCACGTCTTTGTAAACTAAAGTTTAATGCGTTTTATGAATGATTGTTCCAGCTGCACCAATGAAACCATTGTCGAGGTGGGGGGGTGCTAATACAGAAACCGAAAATACTCGGGACAGCAGCATTTGTCCAAATTTCAATCTTAACTGTTTAATTTCATCAGAAACAATCTTAAAACAGGGCTTTAAGTGTAAAATACCGAACTTGTCCTTTAACAAGGACAATTGGTGAAGCGTACGGGCTACAACTCTCCCTTATAACTTCAGCCTCCAACAGGAGGTATACGCCTGTACCGTTGCCGGACAGGAACGGTGTCTAACAGGGGAATGTCGTGAGAGATCAAGCCTGTACATCCCAAGTCACCCTCATGAGTGGAAAACACAGACTGGAACCTGCAAAGCAGGTCCCTTACCTGACCCTGTTCTACTTCTGATAAAACGGACAAATCCAGCGCTTCATTTTGTTCAAGGGAACCCATTGTGGCCGCTACAGACCTGACCTCATTAACTCCCAATGGCAAGCTAACCACACAAACATTATTCAATATACCAAGGACAGTGTTAGCATAGAGCAGTACGTCTCTGGTTCCCACATTTACCATAGGTAGGTAAACAGTACCTCGTGTAACCTGCACTAATGCAGGAGGAGCCAACAGACCAGCTGGTAACCCGGACTCTGGAGGCTCAATAAGAACAGTACTCTTGGCATATTGCTCGGAACAAGTGGCTGCCACAAACTTCATCATGCCACCTGGGATGCGACATGGTCTCCGCCCTCGCACTCTAACTCTTCCTGAACTTGCCTCAGGAGACTGAGTATCAACTAAACGACAATGTTGCAGCGCCTGTAGAACAGAATTTGGGACCTCTATGGTCGAAGGTGAATCAAAAAGGGCCGGGCCATGTTGCCCAAAAAGCTCCTGGTAGCATCGGTAAGGAATTTCATTCCCAGAACACCTGGGACCTGAGTACACAAGCCACCAAGGTCCCGTACAACAAGCATGCCGCATTCTGCAATTAACTGACCACACAGTTCGATACTCAATTCCATATAACCAATATAGGGGATGGAAAGGCCTTTAGCAGCTCAAAGCTGTAACCACTGACATGATTTAAGTCGATCCTGACCCCACGGTTCGAAATGTTTCCGAAAACAACTCTCAGTGATTGTAGTTATCATGGAGCCAGTATCCACCAAACAGGGCACTCGAACTCCGCCAATCAGTACGACAAGGTGCGGACATGATGACATTAGATGCAACATATTTGAGACGTTTGAGCCAGTTACCTCCCTCCCCATCTGTGCTATGGCCCAGAAGCATGGCGGGGACTAGTTTCCCAACGTTGCAGATGGGCCAGGCTGTCTTCCTGAAGCTAATGACAGGACGGAGAGTGAGGGGAGCGGAGTGCGAGAGGGGGCACGTTCTCCATCGCAATCTCTAGCAAAATGACCAGGCTTTTGACACCTCCTACATATAACAGGCCCCCGTCGGGAGGTTGACTCTGCGACTGGGGGGGTCTGAAAACAGGTAAAACTTTGTGTGAGTTTAGTTAACTGTTCTTGCTGGCATTTAAGCATATCCCCCCACTCAACCAACTCCGAATTCCTAGATAAACTACTCGCACCAACAAATGGATCTCCCTGCACCCCATATTGAATCCCATGAGCAGAGGGAATGGAATGACTTCGTGCCCTTGTGCTTCCTGGCATACCCTCCCTCTCCCATCTAACGGCTTCGCTACAAACCTCCAAAACAGTTAACGTAGGTTGACGACGTATCAACTGTTTTAATTTGCGACGGAGGGCGCTATCAAAAACGTGTTCAACGAATTGGTCTCGTAGTAAAATATTTGAATTTGGCATACCGTGAGGGGATCGTTGTTTCACTTGCTCAAGGAGACCCATCAGGACAAGGGAGAACTCCAACAAGCCCTCCCCCTCTTGTTCCTTTTTGAGAACAAGGCCTCCTGCAGTGAAACATATGACTGTGAGCAACCATACAATTCCCGCAAAGCTGAAATAATTCTGTCTGGGTCTTTATGCTCCACTTCCGAGCGGTACTTAATCTCTTCCCTTGCCTCCCCTTCTAAATGGTCAAACAAGTAAAACGCCTTATCGGTATCAGCGAGGTTTCGAACGCGCATACAAACTTGGGCCTCCTCAACCCACTCCTCGATGTTAAGGCCAACCCTGCCATTAAATTTTGGGCACTTCCTGTCTTGTGGTACAAAAACAAATCGTTCTGGTTAGGTGACATCAACATCACTGGGTTGCAAAGGAACCGAAGGCCCAGGAGCAGGAGGCGGTGCGTCACCGGGACCTGGGGGCACAGGAATATGCTCCTGACGCAACCTCTCATTGTCTGCTCTGAGCAGAGCAATCATTTCCCTCAATTCTTGTAATTCCTCTTCCATGCTTGAGCTACAGAGGCACTTACCAGTGAAAGAAGAGGAATAAGCCCACAATAAAGGCTAGATTTAATACACAAGACGTGCACTGCTGTTCTGCTGCCACTCCTCACCAAAGACAAGTCAATCCTATAATACAAAAAAACAAAAAGACAAACAACAACAAACAACTGTATGCAACCACGTCTCTGTCTAAATGCGGAAACCCTGCCAACTACGCCAGAATGTGGCAGGGTAGGACACTTGTTTGGATGATTAAGTGGAGTGCTTACTCACACACTCATGTACACTTACGTACAAAAATGGAGCAAGATAAAGAGCAGACTACGCCACCCCGTTTCATGAACGGGGAAATTAAATCACAAAATAAATTAAATCACAGAAAACACATCCAAAAGTAATTAAAGAAAAACACAGAAACTTTGCAAATCTTGCAGGGCTTACACTTGAATCAAAATGTTAGACAAGAAATATTTGCTATTCTCAGGTACAGAATATTACTCACTTTTCCACAGGGCCTTGGAAACCAACCACAGACCAAAGAAAGCAAAAATAATAAACAAACAAACTACTGGTGGCGATATAACAAAAGGTTGAGCTAAATTACACCATTAATGGCATGTCTCACATTAAGTGACGGCTCTGAGACTAGCCACTCATCACCTAGGCCACCAGCATTAGTGTAACGCCATCTACAATTGCAAAAATAACTAAAGAAAAACAAATCAAAAAGGGACGTGTCAAAACAATAACAAAACAGTCACACAGTAGTATAACTGGCAGCAGAACAAACAGTGCAGTCTAACAGCGTTGTCTAGGGCGCATTTGCCCCGCAGTCCACTGAGATGAACTGCTCACGAGCAGATTGACGCATCAGTAGTAGACCCACAGAATATTCAGTTACTCACAGCTTCGTTCATAATTGGCAAATGCAAATATGCAGGTGTTCCATCTGATCACACACACCTGAACTGTGATAAAGACAGCCTGCACCCAAAAGCACAGTCGCACCAATCCGAGCCCTAACCTGGCTCACGCACCCACACAGAAGCGATCGTGACAATGACACATACCCAGGTGGCCTGAACTCCACCTTAAATAGGCCAGGGACGGCTGCCAATAGGCTGTCACATCCATCACTCATGTGACAACCCCAAATAATAGGGCGGGATCTAACCCGCCCTGCCACATTAAGAAGAGACCAGGCCTAATACAGTTCTTATCCTTCAATGCAGGCCAATGCCCCCCCCAACCCCCAAGCGATTATTCAGATTTTAATACATTTATTGTAAGTTGCGATCGATAGTGGATAATAAATGTATTACTGATGGTAAAAAGGTTGCGCTGCTGATCACTTGCAGCCTCTCGAGGAGAAATGTAAACAAATGAGCACAGCACTCACAAAAGAAACTCAGTTAACAACATACAGCCTATAAAAATAAAAAAATATGGAGTTTTTATATTTTTAACATATGATATAGTTAAGCAACCTCACATGACGAGTAGGGGTGGAACGGTACACAGAAGTCACGATTCGGTTCATACCTCGGTTCAGACATCACGGTTCGGTATGAGTTTGGTACAATGGAGGGTAAAAGCAAAACAAAAATGCAGAAGGCAATTTTTTTTTTTTGTGCATGTCTCAGGCTGTACCACCTAGTGTCAAACAGTCTCTCCCCTGAGCTGCTGCAACAGCCTGTAGAGTGTAAAGTAAGATGTAAACAAACAGTAAACAATAAGTACCTAACATCATCTCCAGACTCCATCTGTAACTTACTTGTAAACAAAAAAAGACAATCATCTATAAAACTGAAAATACAGCATCTCTTATTTATGAGTTATTTATAATAACAAAACAAAAATTATACTTAGGCGAGACCTTCCCCCACAAAAGATAAAATAAAGTATTATTGCTATTAAGTGCAACAGGCAAACCTTTACCAACTGGCAAATTTGGTAACTTCAAATAAAGATTAAGAAAAAAATGTGGTCCATCATCTCCTATAAAATATAAAAGAAAAGAACAATCTGTGCTTACTAGAGGTAGTGTATCTGGTGTATCACAAGACAATGTACCTCTTAAAGGTAGCTTCATTGTATTTTTTTTTTTCAGAAACACAAGTTTGTCCACACTTTCACTAGTGAGGGTAGATCTTGTCACCTGCTGTTGAAAAAACCCTCTCACTTGAGACTGAGGTGGCAGGTACTGCCAGGTAGCATTTGGCCAACTTGGCTAGATTTGGAAAAATTGTTTCATTGGACTTCCACCAGCCAAGCGGGTCGGATTCCAAAGAAGTGCTTTCCTTGGCTCGTAGGCATATACCTCCTCCTTCACCTTCTACTTCAAATCAGGATGGTTCCTCTGATAAGTTGCAAAGAGGGAGCCAAAGACTTCTGCCATGGCTGACTTCTTTGGAGGAGGTGGGGAGGATGATGACTCAGACTCTGGCATCTCTGGTAAGGAAGTAGCCTGTGAAGTTGATGGCATGTCCTGTGTTGTCTCTGTGGTCTCAGTCTGCAGATTATACAACAAAGACAACAGTAAATGATTGGGTTTTATCAGTGAACACTGTAACAACAATATGTTCAGTTAAGACATGACAGAAGTGTGGATCAATCAAATAAAAAACATATGGAGCGAATTATGTGCCATAATTAAACAAACAAATACAGCATTTTGCAAACAAACTCGATCTGCTTTGCAAAGGAAAAATCGACTCGCAAACAAACTCGATCTGCTTTGCAAAGGAAAAATCGACTCGCAAACAAACATAAAGCAATGTTCAAGTACAAAGGTCAATTTGTGCGAAAATGCAGTGGAGTAACAAATATGTATTGTGTTTTGCAAATATAAATAAATGAGCCTAGATAGTATTTCACAAATAAATACAAACCATCCTACAAATTGCATGTAACCTTTGAACAAATACCAAATCTAGTGCATACAAATGCATGTCTGTCTGTTTTGATTGTGAGACACTTGGCTTTTTATGAGATCTCTTGGCTCGATTTTCTCACAAATGTGTCCAGGCAGATTTTCTCACAAATGCGTCCAGGCAGATTTTCTCACAAATGCAGTTGAACAACTTCCTCTTCTAAAACAGTAGATGGCGCTAAGATCGGGGATTAATTTAGCGCTAGTCTCCCGGGAGAAGCACTGATTTGAAACGCGTGCTTGCTTTTGCCTACAGCTGAGGAAAATGAGCGGTGAACGGGTGAGTTTCTATCTTACTGTATCTATAATTTACCTTTTTGAGGTTTTCTTTTGCAAAATGTTATTACATATCTAGACAGAAATCCACATTAGTACTTAGTAGAACTTCACTCTAGGATAGAGGAATCTATAAACTGAAAGCTCTGCCATCATAATGTTGTTTTTACATTTTTCCTATCGGATGCGTGCGAAATGACTAAATTAGTGATTATGTCTACACTGAACAAGTCTATTTCTTTCATTCTCCATAAATTAATGAGAACATTTCATTTAATTGAAAGGAGGGTTTCATTTGTCTGTCCAAAATAATTTGGGCACTGCATATGTCAGAGGCAAGTTAAGAAACAATTGTATATTGTTTGTTTTGTTCATTATTTTTTTTTTATTACATTAACAGTTAAGCTGACTGAATTCCAACTAAATAAATAAATAAGTGGGACCCTCCTTTCAATTTAATTAAATGTTCTCATTGGAGAACTCATACGGAGAACAAAAGAAATAGACTCGTTCAGTAAATGTAACGTTTTTACAAAAATGTAAAAAAGCAACATATGATGGCAGAGCATTCAGCTTCCTCTATCCTAGAGAGAGTGAAGTGCTAATGTGGATTTCTGTCTATATATGTGATAACATTTTGCAAAAGAAAACCTCAAAAAGGTAAATTATAGATACAGTAAGATAGAAACTCACCTGTTCACCACTCATTTTCCTCAGCTGTAGGCAAAGGCAAGCACGCGTTTCAAATCAGTGCTTCTCCCAGAAGACTAGCGCTAAATTAATCCCCTATCTTAGCGCCATCTACTGTTTTAGAAGAGGAAGTTGCTCAACTGCATTTGTGAGAAAATCTGCCTGGAAATCATTTGTGAGAAAATCGAGCCGAGAGATCTCATAAAAAGCCAAGTGACTCACAATCAAAACAGACAGATATGCATTTGTATGCACTAGATTTGGTATTTGTTCAAAGGTTACATGCAATTTGTAGGATGGTTTGTATTTATTTGTGACATATTGCCTAGGCATTTGCAAAACACAATACATATTTGTTACTCTACTGCATTTTCGCACAAATTGACCTTTGTACTTGAACATTGCTTTCTGTTTGTTTGTGAGTCAAGTTTTCCTTTGCAAAGCAGATCGAGTTTGTTTGTGAGTCGATTTTTCCTTTGCAAAGCAGATCGAGTTTGTTACAAGGTTATAATCGTTAACGAAAACGAACGAAAAAACGAAAACTAGGTGGGAAAAAACATTGTCGTTAACTGAAATAAAAATAAAAACGAGGCATTACAAAAAAACGATAACTAACTAAAACTGTAATGTGTGTTTGGCAAAACTAACTAAAATAAAATAAAATTATTGAGTAAATGTCCTCAGTTTTCGTCTTTGTCAATGTCTTGGGCCGCCGCACCGGCCGCCACATATTGCGTTTCGTTATTCATTTTTAAAAAACGCAGCGTATTCGTTCAGCTGCATTTCCTTTCCCTGCTCTCTCTCTCACATACACGCGCGCGCACGCACACACACACACACACAGCCCCTCCCCTCCGTGCACACCGCGTCTCCATGAAAACGAGTGTTCGTTGAAATCAAGTTTGCGAAAGGTTGGTATCTCGTGAACACCTTTACACAAACACACATTAAAAAGTGGTATAACAAATATTTTAAATTCTGAATACAATTTTGTCAGTGTGTTAATGTCGACCCGAGAAGCGATTGCGGCTTCTTTTTGGAAGTTTGAGGTAAAATGCTGTTGGGTTGTCGATGTCAAAACACGATATAAGCTGTGATTCAAATATTAGCTAAATAATGTTATGTCATTTTTTTACTCTTACACTGAATGTTTGCTGCTTCAATCCAGATGAGTATTGTATAGGGTAAATTTAGTGTGGGTGTGAAAATTGTACAGCTGTGGGATTTGTATAGGGTGTGCATTTTGTATAGAAGATGTGTAACGTAGATTTTTGGTACGGCGTGTGGATTTTGTAGAGGTAAAGAGATTGAGCTCCTAGCAATGTCTTGTGAGGCTCATAAATGTGTTGATACATGCTGTTCATGTGTGTCTTCTTTAGTCTGTTGGCTATTTAGTTTTTTCCTGGCACACGTCACTTACACATTTTGCACTTACTGCGGAGTCTTGTGTAGACTGTTTACATATTTGTGCCCATATGTACATTTTATGTAGCTACTGGTGTTATTGTTGAATACATATTTCTAAAATTGTATGATGTTTTTGTTGAGTTATTATGACACAATACTTTTTTCAGACCTTCTTGAATCTTGCCCCTGACAAATAACCAAAATTACAAAAAAAGACTAAAACTAACACTAAAACTAATAAAAACTAAACTAAAACTAAGCATTTTCAAAAAATAAAAACTAAACTTAACTAGCAAACCCACTTTAAAAACTAATTAAAACTAAACTGAATTTGAAAACAAAAAGTCAAAACGAAATAAAAATAAAAACTAATGAAAAATGCAAAACTATAATAACCTTGGTTTGTTAGCGAGTCGAGTTTTCCTTTGCAAAGCAGATCGAGTTTGTTTGCAAAATGCTGTATTTGTTTGTTTAATTATGGCACATAATTCGCTCCATAAAAACAACCTTAGCATTAAATGCATACCTGCTCTGTTCTGCTCAGAACTTCTGTGATGACATCTTCAAAGACGTTCTGGTGACAGGCTGGATCAAAGTGAGGGAGCGATTTGAACCTGGGGTCCAATGCAGTGCATTCAATAAAAAAATCCTGGAGATCTGGGTCAATGTATCAGATTTGCATGTTCTCTGATGGCATGCTTCATTTCCCTGACGATGGGAGCATCATCGTCATTTCGTTCCATAGACTTCATTATCATTGTTTTGAGTGGTAGGATCATTGAAACCGACAGTGTTTTTTCAGTGCTCAAAATTGTAGTGATGGTCTTCAAAGGTTTCATAATCTTAACCACACTCTCTGCGAAGCTCACCTCCTGATCTGACAGATGTGAGGCGTCCTCCTTCTTCTTTACTGACTTGTCTGTTAAGGCAGAGTAAATGGCAACTTGCTGTTCCAGATAGCGCTTGACCATTTTGTAGCTGGAGTTCCAGCGTGTACCCATCATGTATTAGACAGTGTTTTGGCAAGTCAAGGATCACCTGTTTACACTCCACAACATGCGCAGCCGTCGTGCTACGATGGAAAAAAGTAACAATCTTTCTTATTTTTCCTAATAATCGAGATACCTGGTAGAGGATGACACGGGAGTGGATTTTCACTCCTGTCCCGTCCCACTCCCATAGAAAGAAATCTTGTCCCGTCCCACTCCCAGACCAAAGTTGAAAAAATAATCCCATCCCGCTCCTGGTAAATTGACTCCCACTCCCATCCCGCTCCTGTTTAAACTGACTCCCGCTCCTGTACCGCTCCCATATATTTTTTTCTTCAATTAGTGCTTAGTTAATACATAGAATTTGATTTAATCTGCTCTCCATCCTGTTTTAGACCAGCTTTCCCGAATTTGCCTTGCAAGTGTGCCTCTTCAGACCGCTCGAATCACTTGCGTACTTGACCAAGACTAAGCATGTCTCACAAGCAGCGTACATCGTGCTATCACCGTCACATTCTACTCTCATAAACTTAATTAATATTTCAGACTTTCCGACCAGTTCTGTGAACTTAATAGACATGTCATTACTTCTGACTTTGCGCTGTAAATCATTTTTTGCCACATCGACTTCTCCGCGGCTGTTAGCTCCCTCCATCACTGCTCTTTGAATTCCGGCGGTAAGCCGTGACAAAAAGCACTGATGGCTTCTGGGACGGCTGGGTCGTGTAATTATTTTTTTAATTGCGTTACATTGTAGGCGTATTAAAAGGAAACTACAAAATGGTGCATTTACTTTTTTCTTTTTTTGTTGTCTTTGCTATTGGTTGATTCCCGCTCCCGTCTGCTCCCGTTAACCATTTATCCTGTACCGTCCAAATCCCGTGATTAATAGCAAAGATTACTCCCATCCTGCAGGAATCTATATTAGATATTATGCAGTAATATTATCTATATGCAGATCTATATTAGAGGCTGACATTTTTTCGGGAATCCCACGGGTCACGGGATTCCCGTGGGATTCACGAAAAAATGTCAGCCTCTAATATAGATCTCATCAGGCAGAACAACTTTCGTGCTCTAAGTTTTAAGCCAGCCCAACAGGAAATCGGCTATTTTGGTCTGAATATGGATTTTTTTATATTTCAGACTCTGAGTTTTAGCTCCTCCTCCTAAGTGGTTTATTTTGTTCACACCAAACTTTTTCAACATGATGAAAATACATTAAATATGCTCAATTGTGAACGGATATTGCATATCTTAAACTGTTTTGCTATGGTGAGGGATTCAAATAATGTAAAAAAAAGAATCAGGAAACATCTCATATCTTCTAAAAATGTAATTATACACCATTTATTTTTACATTAAATTATACAAATATTAGAACTAAACCCATTTTATTCTGTTTTTTTCAATTCAACAGGTATGAAAAAGTTAAAAACAGGCAGAATAGTTCTATTTGGTTAAACAAAAAATCATACATAGGGCTATACTGCCCTTTTGTGTCCAAAATGATATCAAAATAGTACATAAAACGTATTTATATAAAAATATATTAGGTATGTGACTGTGAGGATATTTTCCCACCGGTTAATCGATGTGTGACACAGGCGAGGGCTTTTAAATCGCTAATATAAAAGTTAAAGTAAAATAAGGCCTTGTCTTTTTGCATAACACTTTTTGGATATATTTTTTTTAAATTACAAAATATGCATAGAACCCATATCTTTTAAATGTATTGTTTGCTTTAAATAAGATTAAGATTGTATGTTTGGTAATTGAAGCTGAATGAATTTAAAATTAATGTGTTATATAAATTAGGTCAATATATTTGTTTTCCTTAATTTTAATCAACACTAACTTTATTCTCATCTGAATTATAAATAATTTATTTCTGTATAAAATAATACTACCATTAAATAACACATTTTCTATTTTAATATATAATCAAATATATAATATATATAATAAATATATAATAATAAAAATAAACAAATAAGTGCTCTGTTTGAGGACAAGAAATGAAAACCGATGCAATATGATGAATGTCCAAAAAATGGCATCCACAGACTGTTTTTTAATGGGGTTGGATAAATATTTTTTGCTTTTAAACTGTGTGTGTGTGTGTGTGTGTGTGTGTGTGTGTGTGTGTGTGTGTGTGTGTGTGTGTTTGTGTGTGTGTGTGTGTGTGTGTGTGTGTGTGTGTGTGTGAGAGAGAGAGAGATTTTGGTTGGGTGACAGTTGTAGGTTACAGTTTGACAAGAGATTATAGTTTGACAAAAGCACAATATTGTGTTTTATTGCGAGTGTACACAAATATAAGTAAACACTTTGCAGTTTTAATGATGTCCTGTATGAACAAAATGACGGAGTATGTTTTTATGTCTCCATTGTTCGATCACGCCACACACACACACACACACACACACACACACACACACACACACACACACACATATTGTGCATTCCAGCATTGCAATCTTGACATCGCAGCTTGTTCATTATAGCCTTAATAAAATATAATAATAAAATAGTCAACCTAACATATAAAAATTACAGTGCTCTGTTTATATAGTCAGTAGTACAATTCGTACCATTCACAGTAAGCACCACTCCACTGTGATCTGAAAATCATCCTGCCTAATCATTCACATAAAACAATACATTGATTTAAATTTTGTAAGACACTTTTTGTTTGGAAAGGCAATATGCGTGGGGGCGTGAATAATGCTCTGATTCACACCTTAGAAGACAATGACCTGCATAATGAGCCGCATAATGAGCTGCATAATGAGCCTTTCACACAGGTGTGTCACTGGGTACCAAAGAATGCGAGGACAAAATAAATTATTTATATATATATATATATATATATATATATATATATATATATATATATATATAGGTATATATATAGGTATATATATATATATATTCTACAGAATTGGTTCAAAGTTAGAGTTGGAAACATCTTGAAAAAAATTTGTCTTTTTCCACAAATTTTAAATGCATGCAAATTTTATAATATCCAAGGTAAACATTTACTCATACTGTATTTTCAGAATATTTTGGAATATGTATCCTCTCCCCAAATTTGTCACTAATAAAACACAATAAAAAAGTTACAATTACAACAACAATTAAAATTTTAACAATATTTCAAGTGTAATTTTTCTTTGTAAAAAATATACATTTTTTCATACGTATTTCAAAGGTAAGGATTCATTAGTTTGAATATTGGAACAAACACTAGAATAACATCTTAGTTGATAATTCAATATACCTACTTTATTTTTGACAAAACATCTTATACTATATATTTAACATATGAGCAGAAATTGGCGAACAAAAGCTTATTTGATGTGGCAGTAGTCTTTTTTTTACAGTAAAAACTTTATAATCTATCCAAAACTAATCAACAAAATCTTGTCTAAATATTAATATTTAGTCTGTAACATATCGTGTTTATGATATATTAGCATATAAATGTTAATTTGCAGTTTGTTGCTTATACAAAGTCATTTTATTTCAAAATATTTCATTCTATTTTTACTCATCTCAGTAGGCTATAGCAATATAGTTTGGACGTGTTCAGGTAAAAATAACATGTTTACTAATGTACAGTTGTAGTAAACAACAGCGCGCGCGTCTGTGCCATTCATTTATTCACACAAAGACATGCAATTCATATTTAAACAGTCTTTTTGCGGTTTACAGACACTATTCCATATCGCGATTAGAACAAAGCACTTAAGAATAAACTTACTATTCACATCAGCTTGATCCGTTGCTCCTCGAAATGAAACTAACAGCACTTCTGAGGTAAATGTTCCAAGATTATTATGTTAGTATTATTCCTCACAGCGTAGCAAGACGACGTAAAGTACATGATTCTTATTAAACTTGATGTGTTTTATCCAGCTGATGTGGGCGTTGACATGTTTGCATGGCTTGCATCAGATCATTTGCGTTTTGAATAACGCGTGCTCTCCGTGGGTGTGGTCACATTAACACTTAATAAGCTATAATGAGCTGAAAAGAAAAAGACTGACATTGCTCTCTTTTCATACAGATTACATAAATTGAGAATATTTGTTTTTTATATAAATTACTTAATTTAAAAGCAAGCTTCATAAAGAAAAATCTCTCGTGCCTGTGTGACAAGTATTCGCTAAGTTACAGTTCATTTTCGGACGCATTTCAGAATGGACTTCACTGACAGAGAGAAGGCAAAACTTGCATCATGTTTATTTTTCTTTATTTGACAAAAAGCACATCACTTTGTTTTTATTGTGAGTATACACAAAAAATAGACACTTAACCCTCTGGGGTCCAGAAACGCGCCGGCGCGTTTTGCTGTTTTTTTTCCACATAGCAGCAACATAGACTTAAAATACTCCGTCATATTTGGTCATATACATAAAATCAATACATGATTATAAAATATAGAGGGTCTTCTTTTTCTTGTGTACACTCACATTAACATCAAAACCGTGTGCTTTTGTAAAATGAAGAAAATAAACAGGGTGTGCTTTCTGTCTCTCTGTCTCGGTTAACTTTTTTTCTGGAGCACGTCTCTAAACTTAAACAAAGCTAAGCGAATACTATTCACACAAGCATGAGCAGTATATCTTTATAATCATTTAAGTTTGTACTTTTAAAACATCTAATTCAAAACTAAAATAAATATTCTCTGTTTATGTAATCTATAAAAAAAGAGAGAGGTGTCAGCCGATCTCATTATCGTTCTCTCAGCTCATTATTCTGCTAATGTGACACGCCCACTGAGAGCGCGTGGTATTCAAACGCAAATGGTCTAATGCAAGCCATTCAAACATGCCAACGCCCACCAGCTGGTTTATAAAACTCATCATGTTTGATAAAAACTTGTACTTTACCTCGTCTTGCTACCTGTGAGGAATAATACTATCTAATAACCCTGGAAAATGTACCAGAAGTGCTGGTAGTTTCGTTTCGAGGAGCAACGGATCCAGCTGATGTAGTAAGTCATTTATTCTTAAGTGCTTTGTTCTAATCGCGATATTGGATAGTGTCTGTAAACCGCAAAAAGACTGTTTAAATATGAATTGCGTGTCTGTGTGTAGGCTAAATGATGAATGAACGGCACAGACGCGCGCGCGCTTTGTTTACTACAGTTATACAGCGCGTGTCTGTGCCGTTCATTCACTCTCGCATCTACATTAGTAAACGTTATTTTTACATAAACACATCCAAACTATATTGCTATAGCCTACTAAGATGAGTAAAAATAGACTGAAATATGTTGAAATAAAATGTCTGTATAAGCAACAAACTGCAAATTAACATGTATATGCTAATATATCATACACAATATGTTATAGACTAAATATGAATGTTTAGACAAGATTTTGTGATTAGTTTTGGATAGATTATGAGAGATAGATTTAGGATAAAATTAAGTTTTGACTGTAAAAAAAAGACTACTGTCACATTAAATGGTTAAGCTTTTGTTCACCAATTTCTGCTCATATGTTAAATATACTATAGTATGATGTTTGTCAAAAATAAAGTAGGTATTTTGAATTATCAACTAAGATGTTATTATAGTGTTTGTTCCAATATTCAAACTAATCCTTACCTTACCTTACCTAATCCTTACCTTTTTTAATACGTATGATAAAATGTATACTTTTTACAAAGAAAGTAATTGTTGTTGTAATTGTAACCTATTTGTAATTGGTTACAATTTCTAATTGTAAAATATGTATATATAGATAATTTATTTTGTCCTTGCATTCTTTGGGACCCTGTGACACTCCTGTGTGAAAGCCAGGCTAATTAATATGCAGCTCATTATGTATGTGGCACATTATCCGGCCTTTGTCTTCTCCGGTGTGAACACGCCTCCACGCATATTGCCTTTCCAAACAAAAGGTGTCTTATAAAATTTAAATCAATGTATTTTTTTGTGTAAATGATTAGGCAGGATGATTTTCAGATCATTTTGAAGCAAAAACTCTAGGCAACAATGCCCATTAGTCAAAAGTCTTGTGGACACATATTTAGTATGTGTTTTGTGGCCTTATTTCAGACACTTTAAGTTTTAGTTTTTTCAATAACCATGAGGGTTAAAGGATTTGTTGTGGAATATTTTGAGTGTATCAAATTCAGAATAATTCTCTCGTTTTAGTGATTCCCTAGTTATTTATTTATTTTATTTTTTTCATTGTTCTAATCAGGTCAGGCAAATAAAATTCTCTGTGTCTTGTCCCTTAAATTTTGTTTTTAATAATATATTTATTTATTTAATTTATATAGTTATAAATAAAATATTTTTTTTATTTTATCTATATAGTTATAATAATAATAATATACAAAGCCAGATGAGTGATTTACCTCATTGTGACTTTGGTGCTCTGAGACTTTGCAGCCTGAGGAGTCATTTCCTGTGTGTTCTGCCATCTATTGCTGCTTTGTTTCTGAAAACAGGTGTAAATGATGACTGGCAGCGTGCAGGTGGATGCGAGTGTTCAGTATGCGGCTGCGGTTTTGCTCCGCCTGTGGCCCGTTTGACTCAATGCCAATGCCATTTGGTTTAGAGGCATTTTTGTTAACGTGGGAAGTCACATTAAAACCGCCGCCAAAGAAGAGTGAATTAGGCCACAGCTGCATATCTCAAATATTAAGAGTCAAATTAAATAAGAAATAAAAGCAAGTCAGGGAGAGGTCACTCACACATGCTAAAGAATTGGCCTCAATCATGTGGTGTATTTTTAATAGTCATGTTCTCTAAAACACAACCTGCATGTCTGCAAACATGTGTAAAGACTTACTAGAGGTGGTTTCTCCATCTCTCGGGAGATTTAAACTAGTTTTTAATTAGGTCTATTTAAGCATAAATGAGAAACTACAGAACTACAACTAAATTTGACTACAGGTACTAAATTTGTTCCCTTTCGTTGTCACTCCAAGTTACGTCGGATGACGACGAATGGGGTTTCGCTTAGAAAGCCTATCAACTTCGAGTATTACAAAACGAGCCAATGGCAAAGAAATGCCATGGGTCTGTGGAATTTGCATGACGTAACTCCGCCCCACCTCGTGGGTATAAAAGGAGGAAGTCCGCAACAGCAGTTTATGTTTTCGCTTCGGAGCCAAGTGTATTCTTCTCTCCACAAGCCATCTCTGAATTGTCAGCTTTACAAACGAGTACCTCGAGTGTTGGTGTGATGGCGATCTACGGCGAGCGCGTGCTTCCTGCTGATCTGTTGCAGTGGTCTGCCAGTCGGTGCGTGTCTCCCCGGGTGCTTCAACACTTGAGTTTTCTCTCACTAAAAGAGCTTGCACGCGGCACGTCTTTTTAAAGACGGCTCGCCCTTGAATTAAAAAAAAAAAAAAAAAAAATGAATGGTGCGGCAGCTTGGTATCGGACTCTGATGGGCACGAGCGTTGTCTAGTATGTTTGGGCTTGATCATGCTAGAGCAGCGCTCGTGGATGACTCATGTTTTCTCCATGGAAACATGATCATCGCGTCATTAAGGTCGAGACTCTGTGAACTCACATGAGTGAGAGTCCCCTCATCCACCCCCCGATCTTTGGCTGGTGGCCAGGGTGACCTGAGGGTTTCGGTCTGGAACAAGGCGCCCACTATGTGTCCGCGACCCCAGCCCCCCTCTTCAATGACGGTGCCCGCTAGTGAACAGGTGATTCCCACGGGTCTACCCTCTGTGTTTCATTTGAAGCTACAGAGGATGATATTATGTTTGTAGCAGCTTCACTAGGTGGGTTTGATTTTCCTAGAAGTGACGACTCGTCGAGTCTGATCCGGAGATGACGGCCATGCTTTCCCGGGACGATTGGTTTTTGGGTGAGGCCGCCGACCCTAGTCCACGGCAAACCCCAATACCGTTCTTCCCGGACGTGCATGATGAGATCAGGGACCATTCGCTGATCTCATCGCCTTTCCTCCCCTCGATGGGGCCGCTGCCCGTGGGTACACTGGGGTTCCCGGCTGAACGCTCTGTTGCGATGCTATGTGTCCTCAGAGTGCTTCTTCTCGGCGCAATCCTAAGCACCCGTCCGTGGCCTGTAGTTTTTCGTCTACGCTTGTGGCGAGATCCTATAGCACCACGGGACTGGCGGCCGCCTCACTGCGTGCCATGGTCATTCTGCTGGTCTACCTGACCCAGATGCTCATGGACCTGCACGAGGGCGGGACTGACCCAGGGCTCTTCACTGAGCTGCGCGCCGCCACTAACCTTGCTCTCCGAGCGACGAAAGTGGCCGTACGCTCCCTTAGTCAGGTGATGCTCACCATTCGGTGGCCGTACCTGTTTGATGTGCTGGATGTCGCGCGGACCCGTCTGTCCGACATTCCCATATCCCAGGTCGGCCTCTTCGGCGGTGCGGTTGAGGGCTGGCCCAACAGCTCTCAGCCGTCCATGAGCAGACTGACGTTGATTCTGTCCCGACGGCCCCGCCGTCCGCTCAGATCCCTCGGTCTGCCCACCGCCAAGGGCGCCCTCCCGCGGCTCCCACCCTGCCCGTTCACCCGGGCCGGCTCTGGGGGCCGCGGGCGGACGCCACAGCCCTCTCTAGCCCCGCCCCCCGCTACACGCCGGGTTAAGCGGCGCTCCTGAGACGGGCTCCTCAGGGATGGAGCAGGTTGAGGTCGACTCTGTCCCGACGGCCCCGCCGTCCGCTCAGGTCCCTCGGTCTGCCCACCGCCGAGGGCGCCCCCCCGGCCGGATGCCACAGCCCTCTCCAGCCCCGCCCCCCGCTACACGCCGGGTTAGGTGGCGCTCTTGAGAGGGGCTCCCCAGAGATGGGACTCAGTTCTTTCCAGGAGTTGGGAGCAGGACCACTCCTTTCCCCGCGCGTTCCGTCAGGCTCGGCTTGCGATTCAGTTCGCACGGTCTCCTCCCCGCTTCAGGGGAGTCCGCTCCTCTTTGGTCGGTGGCAATCCCCCCGTCATGAGAGCAGAGATTGCCACCCTGCTGGCGAAGGGTGCAATCGAGACTGTCCCTCCAGCCGAGATGAGGTTCGGCTTCTACAGCCCTTACTTCATTGTCCCCAAGAAAACCGGTGGGTTACGGCCAATCCTGGACTTGCGCATGCTGAACCGCTCCCTTCACAGGCTGCCGTTCAAGATGCTCACCGCCAAACGCGTTTTCGAATGCGTGCGTTCCCAGGATTGGTTTGCAGCGATCGACCTGAAGGACGCCTACTTCCATGTCTCCATTCTTCCTCGCCACAGACCGTTCCTACGGTTTGCTTTCGAGGGGCAGGCATACCAGTTCGCGGTCCTCCCTTTCGGGCTGGCCCTGTCTCCTCGCATCTTCACGAAGGTCGTCGAGGCTGCCCTTGTTCCCCTTCGGGAGCACGGGGTTCGCATCCTGAATTATATCGACGACTGGCTGATCCTAGCTCACTCTCGAGATCAGGTTTGCGGTATGGACATCGACTCGGTCGCCATGTCCGCGCAGCTTACGAGCGAGCGCGCGCAGTCACTGCTGACTTGCCTGAGACAACTCAAGAGCAAGAGTGCGGTCCCACTGAAACATTTTCAGAGGCTCCTGGGGCATATGGCATCTGCAGCCGCGGTCTCGCCGCTCGGATTGCTTCATATGAGACCGCTTCAGCTTTGGCTTCGCGACCGAGTCCCGAGGTGGGCATGGCAACAAGGCACGCTCCGAGTACCAGTTACTCCGACCTGCCGTCAGTTCCTCACCCCGTGGTCGAACCTCAGTTTTCTCAGGGCGGGTGTCCCCCTGGAACGAGCTTCCGGGCATGTTGTTGTCCCAACAGATGCCTCCACCACGGGCTGGGGCGCCATGTGCAATGGACATGCTGCTGCGGGCTCCTGGACAGGACCCCAGCGGCTATGTCATGTCAATTGCCTCGAGTTGTTGGCAGTACGTCTTGCCCTGCACCGCTTCCGGGCGTTGCTCCGGGGTCAACACGTGCTAGTCCGTTCAGACAATACCGCCACTGTAGCGTACATCAACCATCAAGGTGGTCTACGCTCCCGCCGTATGTCACAACTCGCCCGCCACCTCCTCCTATGGAGTCAGAAGCATCTGAGGTCGCTTCGAGCCATTTTCATTCCCGGAGCGCTGAACTGTGCAGCCGACGAGCTCTCACGGCTTCAGCCCCTCCCTGGATAATGGCGACTCCATCCCCAGTCGGTTCAGCTGATTTGGGACCAGTTCGGGGACGCACAGATAGATCTGTTTGCCTCTCATGACTCGACCCATTGCGCCCTATATTTTTCCCTGACCGAGGGCACGCTCGGCAAGGATGCACTGGCGCACAGCTGGCCGCCGGGCCGCAAATATGCATTTCCCCAGCGAGCCTTCTTGCGCAGACCTTGCGCAAGGTCAGGGAGGACGAGGAGCAGGTCATTCTGGTCGCGCCGTATTGGCCCAACCGGACCTGGTTCCCCGAACTTGTACTCCTCGCGACAGCACCTCCCTGGCCCATTCCTCTGAGGAAGGACCTTCTTTCTCAGGGACGGGGCACCCTGTGGCACCCTCGCCCCGATCTCTGGAGCCTCCACGTGTGGCTCCTGGACGGCTCGAGGTAGGTTTGAGTACCCTTCCACCAGCGGTGGCGACTACCATCACTTCCGCTAGAGCGTCGTCCACGAGACACGTCTATGCGTTGAAGTGGAACCTCTTCGTCGACTGGTGCTCTTCTCACCGAGAAGACCCCCGGAGATGCTCGATCAGCGTTGTGCTTTCCTTCCTTCAGCAAGGGTTGGAGCGAAGGCTGTCTCCCTCCACCCTTAAGGTCTATGTTGCCGCCATTGCCGCACATCATGACACCGTCGAAGGTAAGTCGGTAGGGAAGCACGACCTGGTCATCAGGTTCCTGAGAGGAGGTTCCCTCCTCTCGTTCCCTCTTGGGACCTCTCAGTGGTTCTAACTGCCCTGAAGAGTGCTCCCTTTGAGCCTCTGCAATCAGTTGAGCTTAAGTTCCTGTCTATGAAGACAGCGCTCCTGGTTGCACTGGCCTCCATCAAGAGGGTAGGGGACCTGCACGCATTCTCCGTCGACGAAGCGTGCCTGGAATTCGGACCGCCTTTCTCTCACGTGATCCTGAGACCCCGCCCCGGATATGTGCCCAAGGTTCCTACCACTCCCTTTCGGGACCAGGTGGTGAACCTGCAAGCGCTGCCCCCGGAGGAGGCAGACCCAGCCTTGGCACTGCTCTGTCCAGTACGCGCTCTTCGCGCCTATGTAGACAGGACGCAGTGTTTCAGGACCTCAGTCCAGCTCTTTGTCTGTTATGGTGGGAAGCTGAAGGGAAAGGCTCTCTCCAAGCAAAGGTTGTCTCACTGGATAGTGGACGCCATTGCTTTGGCATACCAGCAGCAAGGCCGACCGTGCCCCCTTGGTGTGACGGCCCACTCCACCCGGAGTGTGGCATCCTCTTGGGCTCTAGCGCATGGCGCCTCGCTAACAGACATATGCAGAGCTGCAGGCTGGGCGACACCTAACACATTCGCCAGATTCTATAATCTCCGAGTGGAGCCAGTGTCCTCTCATGTACTCGCTTCAACTAGCTAGTACCGGACCCGCTCAGGTGTCTTCGCTTGCTCGCCATTCCACTCCACGGACTGGATACGTGCGATATTCTCCTCAGGTGAGCTTCCCAGAAAGCCCTGAGCTCCTCCAGCACTCCTGACGTCGGCGCCATTGTCTCTTGCCTGCGCGTCGGCTAGGTGCCTCCCGTGTGCATGGTCCCTCCCCTGAGCGACCCCCACATGTGTATTTCCACTGTAAGCCTCTCTGAGCATGTGTCTTTCCCTTGGCAAGCCACCTTGCCACCCCTGGGGTTGAAATATTCCACCGGCGGCTGGACACCCCAGTGTTCCCCATATGTTTCCTTCGGGTCATATGTGTATTCTCTAAGTCCCCCCCCTCTGGGTTGGCATTAATTGCATACTTCCCCTAGCTTGGGATATGCTTCCCAGTGTACCTTGGTATTCCTGTGTTAAATGGAGTCCTTCGTCCAGTCTATGACAGGGATCTTGATTTACGCAGGGCACTGGAAGGCAGCTGAGAAGGTGGCGTGATTAGACTGGTAACCCCATTCGTCGTCATCCGACGTAACTCGGAGCGACAACGAAAGGGAACGTCTACGGTTACGTATGTAACCCTCGTTCCCTGAGTAGGGAACGGAGACGTTACGTCTGCCTGCCACTTTCCGCTGTACCGCGGGGATCGCCTGAGCTCAGTCTTGGCTCCTCAGCGAAGAAACATAAACTGCTGTTGCGGTCTTCCTCCTTTTATACCCACGAGGTGGGGCGGAGTTACGTCATGCAAATTCCGCAGACCCATGGCATTTCTTTGCCATTGGCTCGTTTTGTAATACTCGAAGTTGATAGGCTTTCTAAGCGAAACCCCATTCGTCGTCATCCGACGTAACGTCTCCGTTCCCTACTCAGGGAACGAGGGTTACATACGTAACCGTAGACGTTATTTATACATGGCACTCCGGAACCTCTGAATCTTGCAGAAAAGCAAGTGGCACTTCTACAATTCCTGGAATAAAATGACAGACTTCTTTGTCTTGCAAAAGACATTTGAAAAGTGACAAAAATACAAAAAGGCATTTGATGGCTGGACAGTTTGAGTTAACTTAAAACAGAGCAATACAAGTTGTTTTGTTTGTGATATATTTCACACATATATGTAATGTTATGTTTAAATAAGTTTTCATTGGTAAGAAATGTGTTAGGTAATGCAGGTGTGAAATTATTCCACTGATGACAAGTTTGAAGTACCCAAGTGCAGTATTAATTCAAATACAAACATGAACAAACTCAAAATAAACAACGACTTGGCTTGTCTTGACATGGAACTATACATTTAAACATTAACAGAAAACTCACCAAACAGTGGTTACATGAACAATACTAGGAAAAGACGCATGGAAAAAATGAGGGCTTAAATATACAAGGACTACTGACTAAACAAGACACACCTGTGAAACTAATCAAGACAATTAACCAATGACAACATGACACAAGAGACTAGGGAAGCACATGGCAGAATCACATGAGGGCAAGGGGATCACATGACAAGACAGGAAACATGGCTGTAACATGAAGCATGAACCCCAAAACAAAACTATACATTACAGATCCCCCCCCCCCCTCCACCGCATACTGAAAAGACCCAGAACACAGAAGGTTGTGCTATAAATGCATTAGTCGTCAAGGTAGTGCAGAACGCGCTCCCCACTGAGTCTCAAGGGGGAAAGCACTGCTTTCGTACTTCGTACTTTTCGTGAACGTACGAGGAGCACGACACCATCGAATATGAATTCCAGTCCCCGGATTGAATGTGCGCGAGGATCTGTTTTATTGCGATCATTTTGAACGGAGTCTTATGCCACTCGGTACCAGTTGAAGATAGTATGGAGGTATTTTGTCATGTCTAATGTATTAATAATGCCACCAGAATGCAGTCAAAGCACAGGATAGCAATAAATAGATGTCTATAAGTAATTGTAAATCATACAAAATAAATGCCATGATCACTAGATTTTATACAGGTGTTACTATAATGATTTTGTTAATGGTGATCAACAACCAAATATTGATAATGTGGAAGTTACTGCCTTTTGCCTTGGCATGACTTCTCACTTTTTTTTGACAATACAAAGGCAGAGTACAGTAACTTTAAAATAACTTTGAGCTCAAGATTTGAGCTCAAGATGTTTTATGTAGATAATTTTCATTACTAAAACATCTAATTGCCAGATTTCCAGTGTCCTACCTATAATTAATTTGGCGGGACAACTACAAATCTTTAAAGTCATTTTTCTCAGTTCCACACTCTGTGGAGCATAGGCGGGCCTGGGCTGTGAAGCATCGGCGGACCTGGGCCGTGGAGCATGGGTGATGCTAGCAGGCTAGGACATTCCAAGATGGCGCCGGCAGTTAATAAGGGGCCTAACCCCAATTTTCTTGGGGGGAATTACGGCTCATGGTCTGGTTCTGGGACTGGAGCGGACTCAGGGGCTGGAGCGGACTCAGGGGCTGGAGCCATATCTGTACTCTGGTTAGGGGCTGGAGCCATCGTGTCTGCGGCCCACACACACCAAATGGCTGTGGCCATAATTGTCAGCACTGCACTCTCAGGAACTGACTCTGGCGTGGCGGCCATCTTGGCCGGGGGCTCTGGCGTGGCAGCCATGACAAGAACAAGTTCAGGCTGGGCATACATGACATGAAGAAACTCAGGCTTGGCGGGTACTGCAGGATTGCGGGGATCCTCATTCACAAAACCCACAGTAAATGATGAGCCACTCAACAGAAGGGCATAGTCTATATATTGTGCTAGGGAAAAGTGAATTTTCCCCCCAGGCAGTCAAGAACGAATGGTTTAATTTAATCCATGACGGAAAATGTCTTTTAAAGTCACGTCATTAAAGTCAACCATATAACAAAGTTCACAAAAGTCCTCAACATAATTTTCAATAGTCCGCTCACCTTGTCGAAGGTGCAAGAGAAGAGAAACTGCTGGGTTCATTTTTGGGTGGTCTAGTATTCTGTAATGATTCAACTGGAGAGCGAGTTGCAGAACCCAAGTGCAGTTTATTTATATCCAAACGTGATCAAAAGACATGACATGGAATGGAATGGAATGGAATGGAATGACTTGACTTGACAGAGACTAACACTCACCAAACAGTGGTTACACGAACAATACTAGACAAAGACACATGGCAAACATGTGAACATAATCAAGACAATTAACTAATGACAACATGACACATGAGACTAGAGGCTTGTTCGACATGCAGCGCTGCGCAGACCGATCCGTGGCTGACTTGAAGCAGTTCATGCCGGTTAGAAATTTTGTCCTACTTGAGACAGCGCAGACGCCACATGACTGTGACATATACCATCAAAGCACCGCACAAGCTCTGATGACGACACAGCTGTTTCACGATTGGCCGGATTCACCGCATAACAGTGCTCACATGTGTTTTGTGTTTATTTGAACACCTTCAGTTCCACTAATGTTCACAAATCAGATTTTTTATAACTGTAAAAATTCTTTTCATGTGGTCGTGATGTTATATTGTGTCATGTTTATCAAAATAAAACTGATAAAAAAAGTAGACCCCACTACATTGGTATTTAAATAGTATAGACTTATGTTGAACTTTATTCTTGTACAAACAGATGCTGTATTTAGCAGTACATAAGGTAATAAATGGAAACGTATCTGAAACGTCTTGTATTTGACAAATATTGCATTTATTTCACTTCAGCTGTGGTAAAGTATGCAAACACCACGTGAGCGGTCACTAAGGGAAGCATAGAGTGTCTGACAGAAATGTCTCCGTTTTCAGCTCCTCCCCGCCTGCACGCGGCAACTATTACCAATCGGTTACATCCAGCCGCAGCCAATGTCTAACACAACTTAGGGAAGCACATTTTAGGATCACATGAGGGCAGGGGAATCACATGACAAGACAGGAAACATGACTGTAACTGTTAAGAAGGATTCATCCAATAAGAGCACTGTTTACCGAATGACATCAGTCAGTGCC
Organism: Gila orcuttii; assembly: GCA_026230005.1. NCBI lineage: Eukaryota > Metazoa > Chordata > Actinopteri > Cypriniformes > Leuciscidae > Gila > Gila orcuttii. Next base: position 53,367,274 of record JAPDVR010000001.1, on the reverse strand, counting down.
TTGCAGTCAGCAAGAGACGAACTATGAATGCTCATATGCAGAATTTATATCTCCTTTTTCCTTTAGTAGTAGACTTATATGAGCGAGTTAATGACCAGAAAACCACTCACTGTTACCATTCAAACTGAATCATTAGTAAACTTCAAACTCTGGTTCAACTGAGTCTTATGTGTTCTTGCCGACACACCAGTGCGGATACAAATCCACCTGTTCCAGCACAAATACAGTCCTTACATAAATCTCCAAAACAGTATCATGAAACATGAACCCAAAACAAAACTAGGCCTATACATTACAAGGGTCCAAAGATGCGACGGCAAGTTTTAAAGTTGAGAACAGAGAAATACACACATGCATATATATATAACACATAATTTAAAAACTTTTTATATAAAATGTATATTTATTTGCAACAGTTAACAGCAATTTCTGTCATAAGAACAGCTAATCAGCTGGTGGACACTGTGGTGAGCAGGACGAGGCCGTGAGAGAACGGTGCGAGGCCAGTGGCGTGATTGATAAAGAGCAACACCTGCGCTCGTATCTCTCACAGAGAAAAAGCATAAAAGGAGGAGCGACGACAGTGAAGGACGAGAAAGGCCTGGATTTATATTGTGTTTTATTTTGTTATATGTGACAGCAGTCATGCGTGAGAGGCTGCTGTTTTTACTTTCATTTTGTATTTGTTTATTTATTTTGTTATTAAAGTCTTTAAAATGTTCACCGGTTCCCACCTCCTTCTTCCCACAACAACGAACTGCGTTACATTGGTGCCGAAACCCGGGAGGAAGGAGGGACACGCTGTTGGAGAGCCGCTGCTGAGGGGGATCGTGGTGCTGAGGAGGTCGGGCAGCACGAAGGAGAGGTGACCACCGATGGCTGCCCGAGGCAGTGGTGCTGGAGCGAATGAACAGCAGGTGGGATGGAGAGCTCGCTGCCATGCTTCTGGGTCGAGAAGGGGTGGCTGCCATCAGAGAGGGAGCGGAGAAGTCGCTCCCGTTCGTCGTTGGCCGGAGCCTGCTGCCGTACACCAGGATGGGGGCGGAGCAGGGAACGGAGGACTCGCTGCCTTTGACCGTAGGAGCCATCACCGTCCGCCTGGATTTATGTTGTGTTTTATCTTGTTATATGTCGTCCGTGAGGGGCTGCTGTCTTTACTTTCATTTTGTATTCGTTTATTTATTTTTTTATTTAAGTCTTTACAATGTTCGCCGGTTCCCACCTCCTTCTTCCCGCAATAACGAACTGCGTTACAGACACCGTGCTGCATTGTCATGGGAATATTCCCAGGTGAAGATAATGAGGAATTCCCTGCTCACTCTAAAGTCCCCACTTCAAGGGCTCTGCCCTTCGAAGGGAGTAGGGCATAGGGATGCTCACTTCCGTTTGTCCGATGTCGTCTGTTGTGTCAAAAAAAAAAGTTAAATGTTAGTGGATGTATTTGCTTTCTCTTGTCTTTTCCTTTTGTGGATTTATTAAAGACTGTGTTTTGGAATTCCCCTTTGTCATACTAATCATGTTTCGTGACACAAGCCAGAATTCAAAAGTTTAAATTAAGGTGATTTAAGATCTCTTCTAATCATTATGAGAAATGTAATTTTGATCAAGATCAAATGGATAATTTTTCTCCAACACACAAGATGAATTAAACCCATATTGGAAGTTCAATACGTCGTTCACTTAAAACACGCAGTGTGAACACAAAGCGCTTAACTTCAGGTGAAATAATATTATAATAAGAAATAAGTATTATATTCAATATATATATATATATATATATATATATATAAACATTAGCAATACATTTTCTTGATCCATTTTTCATTATATGAAAACCATCAAGAGATCATCAGATTGACTGACTGGTTTGTCTTGAAGAGAGCAGATCCATAAGGACAGACTCTAATGAATCTCATATGAGCTGTTTGGCACGATTTACTTCTTCAATAATGGATCCTTCCACAAGATAGAGATGCAAAAAGTTCTCTAAACAGAATATATTTGTATCTATAAACTAATCTAAGCTCAAACTGCTGTTTGCGGATGCAGGAGGTTCTCTGGTGTTTTGTGTGACATTTCTGGGTCGCGTCCCTGAAGGAAAGCTTTCCCAGTATCTGGGTCAAGACTTCGTGAGCATCCAAACCTGGGAATTCAGCCTCTGAAAAAGGTGTAAAACTTCATCGTCATGTTTTAGATGTGGCTCATTTGAGAAATACTCTTATGTGAATCATATCAAACCACCAAACATTAAAACATCCAATTCCAGAAGAATTTCCGACACTTTTTCATTCTCACGTCATGTACAACTTTTTCTCTCTTTGACTCCAGACTTGTTTATTTTCTGTCCCAGATATTATTTTCTGTTTCTCAGATAACTCAATAAATAAATAAATAAAAACAAACTGAGATGTAACATAGTTTTAAACATCCCAGGACGGTTTGGCCCAAACCAGAGAACCTCATTTCTCACTAGTGTTTCTACTGGGTTGCTCTCATTTACTGGGTTGCTCTCTCAGGGATAATTTACTCAGAATGCTCACCTTCTTCAAAACATTTTAACAAAATATTTAACAATCTTTTACATTTCAATGGATATTGATTCACCCAGTAGAGATGTCTACTGATGCAGTCATTTGACTGCGAGCTTGACTTAAGTACATAAGCCATAAATTAATTATTTAAATTATTTAAAGCAATACAGCATAACTTCATGATTGGTGCTTCTTCATAATTTTCATGAAGCTTAATTGACTCACTATAAACTGTTGTAGTCCACCCTTAGGATTCAATATAGAACCTTAAAAGGTTCCAATCATGGGATCATTTTATGGATTTAGTTTTATGTAATTACATTGTTTTAATTCATTTTTAATCTTAATTAAAGTTTATGATTTAAACAGCTTGTAAACCTACTTTACACTAAATTGAAATAACCATTAAACAGAGGTGTAAAGTCCAGGGGTCAGAAAGTAAAAGTCCTGCCATATGTGTATTCCACCCATGAACTCAGCCAGCTGATTTCACTAATTAGTTCTATCTCCTGGCTGAAAAACTGTGCTAATTAGCAAATCCGGGTGATTGGAACAAATTACTGAGAAGGACTTTTACTTTCTGAACCTGGACTTTACACGTCTGCCATTAAACATGAAAGTATTATCTAGTTGACTAATTGAATCAGGTGTGCCATTTCAGGGTTAAACCAAAAACATGTCCTGTCAGCGGGTCCCTGCAGGAGAGGTTGAGAAACACTGGCATAAAGGGTTCTTTAAAATGGAGTCAACAGGGTTCTTTACAGACCCTGTTTCTTTCTAAGAGTGTGGGAAAAGAGCAGTTTAAAGATTCTTAAAAAAAAAAATCCTGTGCAAAACAACATATTGGGTTTGAAATTACATTTTTGGTGAATTGTTCCTTTACATCCCCTCTGTAATGGTGTGTTCACATGAAGACGTCTCAGAGATGGTTCATTTTTATAACTTTTTACAAACGAAAACCCCGTCATTTGCAAATGTGAGGACTGGTTCTTTTTCTCCTTTATACAATGCTAACGGAGTAAAAATAGCGTGACGAGCAGGTGCAAAGCAACGTGTGAAGAGACCAGCAGCCCGTGATGTCAGCGTTCGGATGACTCAACTATGGTCGTCCACAAATGACTGTTTTTTGCGCTTTCTATATTTTACCTTCCACGGGGCAGTGTCCTCCAAGAAAGCCCCCGTTACTTTCATCCGATTCGTTTATGGATAATTAGGCCCGTGGGAGCGGGAGAGGATAGAACTGTCGAGAAAAGAGATAAAGGAGCTGGCGTGCACTCGGTCAACACACACACACACACACACACACGCACGCGCAGAAAAGTTAAATAAAAATATGCCTAGGCTAGACAAACATGCAGCATATGCACAAAGGCATGTATGTGCACATCTAACGCACATAAGCATTGCACGCTACTACTTTGACGTCGTGCTCATTTAACCTCATTTCATATATGTAGAGGCAGCAATTTGTGCCCACTCTGTCACTGTCTCATTATTTTGGCTCTTAAGAATAACTTGACAATGATTTATTCCTAAAGACAAATAAATAAAGGCTGGCGGTGGCAGGGAACAAAAACGAGTGCCTCAGTGTTTTTCTTCTCTCTGGAGGCGAGGGGCAGCGTTGCATAACCAGTAATTATACCCCGAGAAAAATGATGCGGGCATTTGACAAGCAAAAGTTGCGACTCGCAGTGACCTAATGTGACAGCGAGCAAGTCGTTACGCAACGTGCACGAGATTTAATGCATGCATGTTCATTTGTTCACTCATTCTCAATATTCAAAGGAACGTCGGTTATTATTAGAACTGTGATTGAAAATGCAGCAGGACAGAAACACATCTACTCAAACGTAGAAATCTCTCCCTCTCTCGGTCTCTCTGTCGTTTGCGGCGGTGGTTATAGCTCATCCTGGATTTGATCAATAGTATCCGCTAAGCCCGTGTCAGCACTGGGGAGATTGTATTTCCCACGGGAACGATACGCGCGCCTCCAACTGCAACTGGCGCTCGCGCCGCGGCAGCAGAAATCATTAACTAAAAATAACTCGGTAAGAAGCGAAACTACGGCTAGTGAAAGCGGCGAGCGCGGGACTGAGGCAGCCCGCACCGGCAAGACTCCCGCTCGTCCTGTCACGCTGAAGGTGCCGCGACTCTGACAGACGTTAGACGTTTTATTTATCAAAAAAAATAAATAAAATATCCCTGTCGAGAAAGGCCATATGGCGCTCGCCTTTGTTTAAACACGTTTCAACAAAACCAGTATGAAATTTGTACTTCAAATTTACTGCGGTAAGTCGGTAACTCCGAGTGGTTAAACAATGATCGCGAAACTTAACTTAATGTCTGTTTTTGTATCATATTAAATCCATGCAAGTCATTCCAATACTTAGTCATAATTGAATACTAAAAAATGGGCTACAATCAACATGCATGGCATTTGTTTTATCATAAGTTATCATACAATTTATGATAATTACAATTATCATGCTCTCTCTCTCTCTCTCTCTCTCTCTCTCTATCTCTCTCTCTCTCTCTCTCTCTATATATATATATATATATATATATACCGGGACGTTGAAACACTTTTCAGATAAACGGCGTTTTCTAAGATAAGGTTACAGATAGATTTTTTTTTTTTTGTAATCAACAACTCACATATGTGTTCTCTTAGTATCATGTGTTATTCGTTAGAAATATAGATTGATTTAAGTAAAAATTGACTTTGAACGGGAGTTGTGCTTTGTTTCAATCGTCCCGCCTGAGCGGGACGGTTGCAACACAGGGTTGGGACGGATGAAACATAACAGTTTAAACGGCAACTATTCATCTAATGCTTGTTTTTATGAACAATACCTAACAGGTTAATTATGTACATAATTGTTACAAACATGTTTTGTAATTTATTTTAATTTAAAGGTTCATATTAACCATTTTTGTTCTGTCGCCCAATAAACAATAGGCGATAAGCCGTGCGCATTTTGCGTGCTCTTTCTAATATGCTATTTTGACGAATCCGTTTACAATTCATATTCTTACATTTCTTCCTTAAATCATATTGAGTGTTTGCTAGTTGAATAGCCTTTTATTATGAAGAAAACGAGGTCAACCGGAAGATGATGAATGAAATTTATTGAAAATTGGACAATTAATGATTTTAAAGAGATAACATGGAACAGTAGCCTATATGAATTTATTAACAGTAGGCTATAGGCTAAATATAAAAAAAATGAACAGTAGCCTATAGGCTAAAACACATATATATATATAATATAATATAGGCCTATACAAATATATAAACAACTATATAAATAATAGGTTTAATCCATGTCACAAACATCACATATGTAATGCTCTGCACCATCGGTGCAGGCCTCATGGGACCAGTGGAGGCAGAACAGGCACTGCACCCACACTTCCCCAGGCATGGAGGAATTAAAGCCCTCGCTACACACCACACATTCCTCCTCCTGAGAACCAGCATTTGCATTGGCAGAAATGGTGGCCGGAGCGACTGCAGGAAAGGCGGCGTTGTCAGGGATGGAGAGGAGTTGTGGCTTTTGAAAGCGGCGCTTCTTCAGAACCGGAGCAACTGCTGGGATAATTTGGTGGAGGCAGGGGTGACTGCGGTGGGGAAAAGTCGCTTCTTCTGAGCTTTGGATGACTTCTTCAGAAGACGCTGCTCCTCTTCCTTCCTTAAAGCCACCTTGACTGGGGTGTCCGTAAGGATTGCAGTTGTCCTGGAACAGTAAATAGGACATTGGCAATAATTATCTTGATTTATATAGGCCTAAGTGTTTGTATAATGTTTTAATGCAGGCTAATGATAGTTAAACAACTTGGAATTCACTGCACATGACTGGAAATGAAGACACTACACTTCACTTGCCTCCTTCTCCCTCCTCTCTTATTATCCTTCCTAGGACCAGCCTTAGGAAAGGGACGGACTGCCTCCGGGCTGAATTCTTGGGCAGAATCAAGGATATCAATGTCTGCAAATAGAAGGATGACATTTTTTTTAAAGAACTGGTTAATTTTAAATGTAACATTCATTCATGCATTTATTTTTTTATCCATCCATCGATTTAATGTACCAGGAGTCGCAGAGGGTTCCGGCACCTGGTCTGCACTGTGTGATGGGGGAGGAGGTGGGGGAGGAGGACAGTCTGTCACAAATGATGGGGCAAAGGCATCCTTATTAAAGATCTCCGGATTCAGGGGCCAGATCCCGGTGCAGTTAAACCCAGCCGCCAGGTTACTTATTGTTGCTGCCAGGGGTAGTGTTGTTGCCACCAGAGAAGGGATGTTGTAGATGGACATATGCTGGCCTGGATGGTTTTTCATCCACAGGTCTGCAGCTGTACTCACATAGTGCTTGAGTGGACCAAACACACTTCGATCCAGAGGCTGGAGGTGGTGGGAACAGTGAGGTGGGAAGGACAACATCACAATCCCGTGTGCCCTGCAGAAGTCTATTGCTGCTACCGAAATGTGGGAGTGGTGGTTGTCCAGCAACAGAAGCAGCATAGACTCCTTGGACATACGGGTGTGAATGGCAAAATGCTGAAGGAACAGCAAAAATTCTGCCTCATGCATCCACTCGGATCCATTTGCAGCCCCAATGGAGCCAGCCGGACCATCCCTGACAAAGTGGTCCTTGTACCTTTTCCTTGGGAATATGAAAAATGGGGGGACATGGTTTCCCTGTGCGTTACCCGCGAAGGCAATGTTGACCAATGTCCCCCTCTCCTGTGGCCGCTATCACTCTGCCCGGCACCTGCACAGTGGTAATGCCTGCAAAAACAAATGAACTGTTGAATAAAATGTTATGTTTTAAATGAACTTAAGCACATATTTATATTAAGACTAGTATTTATTTATTTATTTATGGATGTATTGTATTTATTTATTTATCTATCTATCTATTTATTAACATGAGTTTCATGAATATAGCCTACCTGTCTCGTCCATGTTCCAAATATCCTTCGCCGTGAATTTGTGGCGGTCCAGGACCTTCTGCAGATTGATGTAGAATGAGTTCACATTGTTCACATTAAAACTAGTTGCGCGCTGCATGCTGGTGGCTTGGGGGCGGCGGATGGACAGGGAGGTGTCACGCTGGAGAAATGATGTGAGCCAGTCCTTCCCTGCCATCTCCTTGTTCTCCCAGGAGGCAGGGCGTTTGCATTGAAATCTCACTGCAAGCTGGTATGCAAGCCTGCGCACTTCTGTTTCATAATGAAACAGAAATTGTGTATATCTTATCTTGGTAATCATCTTGGTTTGTGTGTATTTTTTATTCATATTTAACTGTATATAGTTCTGTATTTCTTTGCAGGCTATTCATATGTAACTATAGTTCTGTATTTATTTATTTGTATTCATATTTAACTGTATATAGTTCTGTATTTATTGGTGTTCATGAGTGAAAGTAGGATGTAGTTTAATTTTGTGTTTCCCTGTTTTCTTCACACTGACCTCTTTAGGGCTCAAACCAAAGTAAATGGCAGCTGCTCTTTTAAGATAGGCCTGCAGCTTGCCCTCTTGCTCTGGGTTGAACACCCTGTTATTTGGGTTCAAGTAGCCTGGGGGCCTAACTTGCTGTAGGGTTTTCTCAGCTCTCCTCTTCACGTACCGTGACAGGGTGACATGGTTGAGGCCATGTACTTCAGCTGCACACCTAATACTGACCTCCCTAGACACTATATCTATATAGGCCCTTTCATAAACCTGTGGCTCAACCTCTCCTCTCCTTGTAGTTTTTCACCTTATTCTTGGCATTTTCTGTTGGTTGGTTCATATGGTTAGAAAAACTATTAAACATCAAAAACACATCTTATGCATTACAAATGTTTTCATTATTTATTGCAAAACACTTTTTTATTCAATGCTTAAACACATAGTGTGACCACATTATCAGCGATTTTCCTATGACCAGATTTAACTGGCAGGAGGCGCTGTCGGGACGGTTGAAACACTTGTTTCAACCGTCCCGACAGCGCCTCCTGCCAGTTAAACCCGTTTTACACTTAAACTAAAAAACTCTGATATTACACACTTAAGGATGTGTTGCAGTACTATTCAACTCTTGTCACAAAATAAATTCAACTATGTCACCCTTTCAGTTTATTTTTCTTTCTTTCTTTCTTTCTTTCTTTCTTTCTTTCTTTCTTTCTTTCTTTCTTTCTTTCTTTCTCCCAATGTCAATTTATTTATAAAGTACAATTAAAAACAACAACAGTTGACCAATATGCTATACAATGACTCAAATAAGTTACAAATAAAAATATAGCTGCGAGCACATGCGAGCTGTCACTGCCACCGCGGTGCCTTTAGGGTAACTGTGCATGACGGGCAATATGAAGTTAAACCCGGTAAATGTAAAAGAACCATATCAAAGTTGTCTGAATAAACCACATTTTTTGCATCAGCTGGTACAGCCAGCTACAACAGCCACATCTATGAGATCATTTAAATTTAGATGGATTTCATGTCATTGAATGTCATATGTCACTTTAAAAAGAGTGCAAAGTTATCTTTTGCAGCCCAAAAAGTATTTTGTTCATAAGTACAAGATTTTAAACTCAATGCCTGCAGTGCAGTAGCACCAGAGATAAGTCCCAGTATCATACTATATTTAATCTCTGTAACGTGACGGCCGCTTAATCATGCGCTCCGAGCGCCTCAAAGTCACTGTCTCTGGATCAGGCAGCCCGGGCTGGTCCAACGTAAAAGGTGGTGGGGCAGGTGCTGCGGAGACTGGCACAGCAAGGTCACTCTCCTGCTCAGCTGACTGAGTTGCTCCTTGAGGCTCTGGGTCTGAAACACCCTGAGGGTATTGAGGTCGCAACTGGTCTCTGTGACGCCTGTACACTTGGTCAGTTAACTCCCCCTGAACCCGGTACGACACCGGACCTGTTTGTTGTGTAACTACTCCTGGGATCCATTTGGGTTTATCCCCTGCAGTATTGCGTAGATACACAGGATCATCCACATCAAACTGCCTCTCAGCAGTGCAGTGCTCGCCATTGGTAGCTGGATGCCTCGGTGCACCAGTTGTGTGAAGGATACCATTCCTTTTCATGAACAGCTGAAACTCATCTGACGTGAAAGTCGTGACGTTGCCCGTGACAATTTGCTCTGGTAATCCATATGACGCAAACAGTCTCCGAAGCCTTGAAATGGTTGCGGAGGACGTTATTTGTGCCATCTTGAAAACCTCCAGCCACTTAGAATATGCGTCTACAACTATCATAAACATGTGACCCATGAACGGACCTGCAAAGTCAATGTGGAGCCTTTTCCAGACCTCTCCCGGAAATTCCCAGGGGTGCAGAGGAACTAAGTGTGGCATACGCTGCTCCAACTGGCACCTGTCACACTGCTTACAGGTCTTTTCAACGTCCATGTCTACATGTGGCCACCAAACACATTGCCTTGCAATGGTCTTCATCTTTACAATGCCAGGGTGTCTGTTATGGATCTCCTTAAGCACTGCTGTTCTCAGCTTTGTAGGCACCACTACTCTTGTCCCCCATAGAACACAACCTTGCTCAACAGATAGTTCCTCTTTTTTTTTGTAGTACACTTTCAGTTCTTCTGATACTTCTTTTGGCCACCCTTCCATGATGTATCTGTGCATCCTTGCGTGTTTCCTTGGAAATCTGTTTTGCACTCAGTGGTGCATCCTCCAGGTGTTCACAGATTAGTGCAGGTAGGTATGCTGTCATTGTCTCTGTTCCAGCGTCCGTAGTTTCCGGCAGTGGTACACGAGACAGACCATCTGCGTTGCCATGTTCTTCTGACTGGCGGTAGATTATGTGATAATCATAGGCAGACAGTATAATAGCCCATCTCTTTATAGGTGCTGCTGCCATTGTTGGAAGTCCTTTATGTTCTCCAAACAGCGTGAGCAGAGGTTTATGGTCAGTGATCAAGTTGAACTTCCGCCCCCACAAGATATTGGTGGAATTTCTTCACTCCGTACACCAGGCTCAACGCCTCCTTTTCAATTTGCGAATAGTTCTTCTCCGCCGGTGAGAGCGTACGAGAAGCATAGGCTATTGGATGTTCTTGCCCATCAGGTGTTGTGTGCTGAATAACGGCTCCAATTCCATACGCTGAAGCGTCACATGCGAGAGAAAGCGGCAGGTTCGGATCATAGTGAACTAACACCTTGTCACTGGCTAACATTTCTTTGCACCTATCAAAAGCGCTCTGTTCCACTTTACTCCACCCCCATTTTGTTTGGTCCTTCAGCAGTCTGTAAAGTGGGGCCAAAACAGTACTTTGCTGTGGCAAAAAACGACCATAATAGTTCACTAACCCCAGGAAAGCTCTGAGCTCTTTGATGTTTGTGGGTGTTGGAGCATCATGCACGGCTCTGACCTTTTCTTTAGAAGGGTAGACTCCTTTTCCATCCAACATGTGACCTAGGTACTCGATTTGTATTTTCCCGAAGTCACACTTTGCCTTTTTTACTCTCAGGCCATTTTCTTGCAGCAGCTGTAGAACTCTGTCCAGGTTCATCAGATGCTCAGTTTCGTCCCTGCCCATCACCAGCAGGTCATCCAAATAGACCACGACGTTGAGGTCCTTCATCACGTTCTCCATGATCCTTTGGAAAATACTGACAGCAGAATTAATGCCAAAGCAAAGCCGATTGTACACAAACAGTCCTTTATGCGTGTTCACAGTTGTATACTTTTTTTGACTCGTCATCTAGAAGGACTTGTTGGTAAGCGGCTGCCAGGTCAATTTTGGAGAATACCTTTCCCCCACATAATGCTGCCAAAACCTCTTCAATGCGTGGTAGTGGGTATGTTTCAGCGTTGTAGCCATGTTCACAGTTACCTTATAGTCGCCGCACAAGCGGAGTCCACCGTCCCGCTTGGTTACAGGGACCACTGGAGCAGCCCACTCGCTGTGCTTCACAGGGCTGATGACACCATCTTTTTCCAGGCGTTCCAGTTCTTTTTCTACCCTTTCTTTCATTGCGAAGGGCAGGACGCGGGCTTTGTGGAACCTTGGAACTGCGTCAGGCTTCACAGAAATTGCTGCTTTTATGCCCTTTAATGTCCCCAACTCGTCTTTGAAAACATCAGCATATTTATCCAACACATCTTGGATTGACTTGGGTTTAGTTGGTGGGTGCGTAACGTTTTCTATGACTTTTTTAATCATTTTCCAGTTCAGTTTGATTTGATCCAGCCATTCACGCCCACACAGCGAAGGACCTCCTCCAGCCACTACTATGAGCAGTAGATCAGCAATCTGATTTCCATAAGTCACTTTTGCAATGAACTGTCCTTTCACTGGAATGGTCTCTCCTGAATAGCCCTTCAGTGCGACGCTGCTGCCCTCCAGTGGCACATGTGAGAATGACTGCTCATACACATTTTCTGAGATAATGCTGACTCCTGCTGCTGTGTCAATTTCCATCGGCACTTTTTTTCCATTTACATCAAAAATTGCCCTGTATGGTCATCAGCCAGCACCACTTGCACTGAACACAGAAAACATCAGAATTTCATCTATTTCGTCAGCTTGTACGTAGCCCGTCATTTTTTCTTCTTTTCACTCACTGTTTCTCTTTCCCTCTTTCTCCTGCCTCTCACATGTCCGCCCCCCCAGTCCTGCATGCCTTCTGAATATGCAAAACTCAGTCTATCCTCTGAGAGTAATTTGTGCTGGCATGCCTCAGAACTGACTCTGCTGACAAATCCATCACGTAGAGCTTCATCCAGCCTGTCCCCGAAATCACACTTCGCAGCGAGTTGGCGCAGCTCAGCAGCATATTCCGTCACTGTCTGGCCGCTTTTCTGGGCACATTTACGGTACCTGAAACGCTCGGCGATTACCAATGGTTTTGGTTCATAGTAATCTTTTAGAATGGTCACAATCTGATTAAAAGTTTTGTCCTTTGGCTTGTCAGGCTGGAGCAGGTTGCGTAGAAGGCCATATGTTGCTGCGCCGACCGAGCTAAACAATACGGGAACTTTCTTTCCATCGTCGACATTATGAGCTTCGAACAGCAACTCCATGCACTCAACGTAGGCAGACCAAGTTTCAAGCTCCGGCTTGAACTCGTCTGGTCTTTGGGAAAAGTGCGCCATTTTCACGAACTAAACCGATTTATATCGTCGCCAATTATGTGGTGTACTTAAATGACTAGGCAAGGCATGCGTTTTACTGTTTTATAAGTGAGAACTGGGCATGACACAAAAGCTCAACATGAGGGTATTACAGACTCTTTCTTTGTTAAGACATGCGCAGATAACACACTAGCTAACAGCGGCAAGTCTTCAGGGACAACCTTAATGCACATATTAATAGTATTAAATACACCACAAGTCCCAAGAGGGCAAAGAGGCAGATTCAGTCTCCTTGCTCCCCTCAGGAACCTGACGCTCAGACGTGCTTCCCACGGATTTGTATCCACTGCATCATGATGTGCGTCAATACAGAGGCAACATACATTTTGAGGGTGGAGAGACAGCCTCACTCCAACCCATTTGCAGGAAGAAAGCACTGAAGTGATCGAACCCCTGAGTCTATCTCCTCACGGAGAGAAGACTCAGTCTCAACGAACAGGTTCCACTTCTAAGGGGAAGCATGCCTCATTTTGAGAGGGTGCTCTCACACAAGTCTCTACGGCATAAAAATTCTTGCGGTAGCAACCAGAACCTCTGCGTCCCTTTCTTTTAGAACCAGACCTGGAATTCTCCAAGGTCTAAACGCGGGTGCCATCATGCCCCATCCCTGAGAATGTACTCAGAGGAAAGAGTCAGGAAGGGCTGTCGAGAGGAGAGGCTCCATCTCTTCCCTGACTTTAGCACAGTTGTGTGCAAGAAGGCTCACTGGGGAACGCATTTCTGCAAGGGGCCCCGGGGCCAGCTGTGGCCAGAGTCTTTCTTTGTCGAGGGGACTCCTCTCAGACAGAGTAAAAAACAACTTGCGGAGGGACGACAGGGCAACAGATGTAGCTGTGCGGCGTGAAGTGGTCCCAACAGCTGCGCCGCCTGGGGGATGGAGTCTCCACTCTCTCTGGGCCAGAGGCTGTCGTGAGGCTCGTCAGCGAATAGCCCAACCTGTGAAATGGGAGAGTCCAAGAACCTAACCTTGTCCGCTTCTCTCATGTCAGCCAGTTTGAGCCAGAGATGGCGTTCCTGGACCTCCAGGGTGGACATCGCCAGACCAAGCATGCGAGCTGCAACCTTCAGGCCCAGGAGGGCGAGGTTGGTTGCAGCTCGCATGCTTGGTCTGGCGATGTCCACCCTGGAGGTCCAGGAACGCCATCTCTGGCTCAAACTGGCTGACATGAGAGAAGTGGACAAGGTTAGGTTCTTGCAACCTTCAGGCCCAGGAGGGCGAGGTTGGTTGCAGTGCGGCGCTCACCCATGAGCTCACGCTGCCGTGCAAAGGCAACTTGGTTGGTCGAAAATGAGTTAATGATATATTTGGCACATTCAAGACTTCCTTTATCATGTGGATAAGTATCTCGAGTCAAATCCGTTGTTTTTTCAAGAAAATAATGGTTTGTCTTAACAGTAACTTCCAAAAGCCCATGAGAAACCAAGGCAGAACACTGTAACACCAGTTACCGCTCTTTGGCTTTGTTTTGGAACACTCATATTGAGTTATGGTACTCTGCCTTTGTTTAGCCGTGCATCAATATGAAGTTACTGTGCCAGCGTTCTATCAAATGCTACCTATCAGATTGTATGGTGTTCTGCCTTTGTTTTACTCTCTATTAAAATTGAAATTACGATGTAGCCTGTGTACTTTGTACAGCTAATCCGGTCAGAACATTTAGTATGGTCTGAACCCGCTCAATCAACAAATGTGCGATATCGATATACTTCATACTTTTCGTGAACATACGAGGAGCGTGACACCTTTGAACATGAATATACTATATTCCAGTCCCCGGGTCGAATGTGCACAAGGATCTGTTGTATCGTGATCATTTTGAAAGCGCGTTTAGCAAGTCTTATGCCACTCGGTACCAATTGAAGATACTATGGAGGTATTTTGTCATGTCTAATGTATTAATAATGCCACCAGAATGCAACCAAAGCACATGATAGCAATAAGTAGATGTCTATAAGTAATTGTACATCATACAAAATAAATGCCATGATCACTAGATTTCATATAGGTGTTACTATAATGATTTTGTTAATGGTGATCAGCAACCAAATATTGATAATGTGGAAGTTACTGCCTTTTGCCTTGGCATGACTTCTCACTTTTTGCTAACAATACAATGGCAGAGTACAGTAACTTTAAAATAGTGGTCAAAAGTCAAGTTTGAGCTCAAGATTTTTTTATGTAGATAATTTTCATTACTAAAACATCTAATTGCCAGATTTCCAGTGTCCTACCTATAATTAATTTGGCAGGACAACTAAAAACCTTTAAAGAAATTTTTCTCAGTTCCACACTCTAGCGAGTTAAGGTCTTTTGCCTTTGTAGGGCAGCACGGTCTGGACTACCCTCGATGAGTGGGATGTGGCATGAGTGCCTGGGCCTGGTGGACCTGAAGCAACGCCATTGCATACAGAGAGGAAGGCTCTGCCCACAGGATTTGTAAGCATTGGCCATGAAAATGGACGAAAACTTAGGGGGAGACGAGGATCCCTCTTCCACGAGGTAGCAGTCGCTGGACACAGTTGCATCCCAACAGACTGCTCCACTGGAGGGATAGCCTCGTAACCCTTCACCGCTCCCCCATCAAAGGTAGTGAGGGGGGAGGAGCTACTCAGGCGGTTTCTGGCAGAGAAAGGTGTCGTCCTCTGGAGGGGCCCCTAATGAAACAGCTGGTCGGTCCACCACAGAGGGACCAGCACACTCATCGGGGAGCTCCACCAGCTGTGGTGTGAGAGAGAAGTGAGGGATCTACGGGGGTTTGCCGGGCGGATTACCCGTCACTGTAATCCTCAGGTCACCCAGCCCAGGCGGCACTCCAGGCTTCTTCTGGGAAGGTAACCCAGAAGAAACACCAGAGCGGGGCATCTTGAAAAAGACGCAAACTCGTGTTGCCCTTCTAGAAATGGGACCCGTCACCGGTGCCAGAGCACACAGGGAATGAGCGCGGCAACACTAAATCAGTGAACTGAAATAGTGAAGCACTCACTTTTCCCCCCTCAACCGACCGGCAACACACACAAACACAGAAATCTGCTTGCTGTAAAAACAGCAGTAGAGAGCTTCAAAGCTCGCTATCACCGCTACACTGCACTGTAGAACCACCAGCACCGGGAGAGTCTTTCCAGAAGAACACCGACACACTCGCTTGTTGTATAACAACAGCACTCTTCAGAGACATCAGAACGATCAGCTCCGAAGCGAAAGACAACTAGTGCGTGCATCCACTCCCGTTTATACCCGTGCCGCGGGGGCGGAGTGTGTGATGCATTTCACGCACGTCAATGTGCATTGGCTTGTTTTAACAGTACTCAAAGATGACAGGCTCCCTGGTGTGATCCCAATCAGTCGACACGTCAACTACGTCGAACGTGAGCGACTGAAAGGGAACTATGCTGTCAGTGCACTTCAAATATGTTAATCAAACTTATTGAAGAGACAATGCCTAATACAGTTCCTGTCCTATAAATCAGGCCAAAGCACACAGCAATGGAAGGGTTAAACTGTTGTTAGACTGCAACTGTGACATTGATTTCATAAAACAGTTCAATAAACTGTTAAAATTAAGTCACTTACACTTTAGATGCAATATTGACTGTTTTTGTGTTGTTTCAGCAATGAAAATAGTTCCAAACAAAGATCACAGCAGAACCATCGCGCATCTCACAGCAACACTCAGCCGTGTTTTCTCATTATTGAATGATTCAGCATTTTGATCAAATCGGTTGATTCAAAGATTCAATTAACCATTCATTAACATGTCTCATTCATGAATGAATCATTCGTTTGAACGAATGGTTTGAACGAGTGAATCAAAGACTCGCTCATTTGCGGGTGAACGCTGGCGCTATTAGCTGCGGCTGCTCAGGGAGGGAATTTTAAAACTTTTACACCCTCCTGCACTTATGAATGTATGAAGGCATCTATGAACTGTTTTAAATTATTTTAAGGAGTCACTCTGACCTTTGTATCCACGCTGATTCGGCGGGTTTGTATGCTGGTTGATTCAACCTGCGTATTGACTGTTGATGCTTTCTGCGGTTGCCGGTTTGCCTGCTGGTTACTGACTGTTCTTCGTGGTACCTCTGGCACGGAGATCAACTATGAAGATCACTGAGCTACTAGTACGGATGAACTACATCTGGGTTGTCCTTTCTGCTGTATACCATTCGGTGGCATGGACAATGCTCCAGTATTCGGCAGCGGAACTTACTCAGCTCCGTATGTGTCCTTTTAATCCACATCTTCCCTTGGATATTGTGTACATACCACGTCGGAAATATATACATCGCTGGTCTCAGCGGAGTTATAACATCGATGGCTCATGTCAAATACGGTCCTTTTGGTCATCTAAACCACACTTGCCTAGGAGGCTCACACGGACTGTTGATCACAATGTATTACCCAACCTGGCCAGATCGGTTGGCAACGATTCTGGTAAAAACTATTTTTCCTTTGGATTACTTAATATACGATCACTTTCCACTAAAGGACCCCTGGTGTACAATCTACTGTCTGACCGTGAGTTTGACTTTCTCTGTCTAACTGAGACATGGCAGAAACCAGATGACTTTTTTCATCTAAATCAGTCTGTTCCCCCAGGATATAGTTATGTTTGTAAATCTCGTGATACTGGACGTGGAGGGGGGCTAGCAATACTTTATAAAGAGAAGTCGAAAGTATCTCAGTTAACTTTGTCTACATATTCTTCTTTTGAATCAATTGCCTTAAAAATTAATGGTGTGATTCCTACCATCCTCACAACTATTTACCGCCCTCCCAAGAGCATTAATGCATTTTTAACTGAACTATCTGAACTCTTGACTTATCTATGTTCCATATCTCCAAATGTTATCATTTTGGGTGATTTTAACATTCATATAGATAATGTCAGTAATGCATTTACAAGTGAATTTTTATCATGTTTGGATTGCTTTGGTATACAACAATTTAACACACTGCCCACTCATACTAAGGGGCATACTCTTGATCTTGTTTGCTGCTCTGGTATAACACCTTTTAACCCTCTGGGGTCTAGAAATGCTTTTCCAGTACCAGTATCAGCTTTACCAGTATCGACTCGACTCGCCTCGCCTCGACTCGGCTCTGCTCGCTTTTCGCTCCGTTTTCCATTACAGATAGTACCTCCACAATAGTACCTGGTCATCATAGCGATGCACACCCGCTACCCACACACACACACAGGACAATGGAGGAAATCGAGTGTATGCTGTGTTTGATCCTCGGGATGTGGCTATTTCTCACAGCAAGAAGACAAACGTTGTTTCAGGAGAGGCTGAGGGCAGCAAAACGAAACACTGCTGAAAAAAATAGCTCCGTCTGGCGCATGCAATGATGACGCAGTGAATAGTGACGATTCTCTCTGAGCAATCTCAGCAGTCTGCAGTGTTTTCACGTCACATTTTAGTATCGCCTCAGCCCGCTTAGAACCTCGCCGGAGGTGATACGAAAAAAAGTACCCGAAAGCAGGTACAGGTACAACTTTTACACAGTGGAAAACCAAACAAAGGCGAGTCGAGTCGAGCTGGTACTGTGTAGTGGAAAAGCGCCATAAGGTCTTTTCTGGGACCTTGAGGTGTTCTGACATGCTCTGACATGTGTGCTTTTTTTCAGTTGCTTATAAACATATTAATGGAAAAGTTGTCATTACACTCTATTTAGCACAAACAGGGCTACCATAATATGTGAGCAACATGTATGTGCATGTTTGTATTTTTGAGACAATATTGTTTATGCATGGTTATTGAAAAAACTAAAACTTAAAGTTTCTGAAATAAGGCCACAAAACACATATGTAAATATGTGTCCACAAGACTTTTGACTAATGGATGTTCTCGCCTAGAATGTTTGCTTCAAAATGATCTGAAAATCATCCTGCCTAATCATTCACATAAAACAATACATTGATTTAAATTTTGTAAAACACTTTTTGTTTGGAAAGGCAATATGCGAAAGGGGCGATTCACACCTGAGAAGACAAAAGACCTGCTTAATGAGCCTGTATAATGAGCCTTTCACACAGGTGTGTCACTGAGCCACAGGAAAGAATACAAGGACAAAATAAATATATTTATATATATATACTACAAAATTGTTTCTCAGTTGGAAACATCTCAAAAAAATAGTATTTTTCCACTTGTATTTTTGCTTGCAAATTGTATAATATCCAAGGTGAACATTTCTAGTAATTGTGTAGTTAATTTTCATACTGTATTTTCAGAAAGTTTTGGATGTGTATCCTCTCCCCAAATTTGTCACTAATAATTTGAAGAGAAGGCTTATATTGACCTTTTAAAGCAACACTATGTCGTTTTTGCGTTTTTTGCTCTCGGGGTCCCCCTACAGTTGGGAAACAGTATTGTCTTCTACTACTGTCGTAAAATCTGTCATGGTTACACCAGGCGATACACGTGTGCATTTGTTGACAAGCCGATACTGTCTTGAGCCTATTGTCTACTGTTTTACATAATGGATATGCTAATTCAATTCAATGTTTGTGTGGTAGGTAATAGCCATATATCGTCAATATTATAATATCAAGCTACCATAGATGAATATGCAAATTTGAAAATCGATTTGCATTATAGCCAGAGGCAAGACACTTTCACCAGAAAAATAAATACACAAACATATCAGCCTGCAGACATTAGGATAGTTATCCTGAAAGATTATTTATTATAACCATCGTAAACTAGCATGTTAGTGTAGCTACCAGATTGATAATTTGCTACTCTTCTAGCATTACTTGATTCATGAAGATAAATGGAGGACCAGATAGATTCCGTAACATGGCCAGGCCTTTTACATTTTGCGCGATAGTCAGCTCCCTGACTCCCTGATTTATTTATACATGTATAAACACTTTACAGATGACTGACTGCTGCGCTTGTGACAGGGTGCATGTTACTGAAAGAACGAGCAGAGAGAGCCGGTCGCGCGCACGCACACTCTCACCGTGTTCAAACTGTCTTGCTCTCCCTCCAATAGTGATCCTCGTCCGGTCTTTTAAGTTGTTACTCTCTCTTTTTCTTCTTTTAGTCACCTCTGACAAAACCTTTGCCTTCTTCCTTTTAGTTGTTGCTTCGGTCATGACAACAACCAGTGGTGGACAGTAACGAAGTAAATGTAATTCGTTACTGTACTTAAGTAGCTTTTTTGCGTATCTGTACTTTACTGAAGTATTTCAATTTGGGGAGACTTTTACTTTTACTCCACTACATTTCAAAGTCAAATATCTTTTTACTCAACTACATTTTCAAAATCAGTTGTTCCTTTTTATTTATTAGTGGATAAAAACGTAACTGGTCAAACGAGACACCAATCACAGTACAGCGCACGTACTTTGTTTTGAACTTGAATTGGCGGTATCTAGTAAGTGCGAACCAGAGCAGTTATGAGAGTTGCGAACATAGACGGTTGCGACACAGTAGCTGTGTGCGAAACCGCTCACTCGTTCACTCATTCACTAATCCCTATATAGTGTATGGCATTTGAGTGCACTATATCTGCAAGGAGTGAACAAAATGAAGTGAGTGAATACGGTTAGGTGTGTGTGTGTTTGTGTGTGTACACAGGCGTAATTTCCTAGTATGGGGACAGGGGAGGACATGTCCCACTTTTCAAAATCCCGTTTGTGTGTCCCCCACTTTCATGTACGTTGTTTATGATTTATTTATCCGCACGCCGTCATCGCCACAGAGGAGCAGGAGATAGCCTGTGCCAATGCGCGCGTACGCGTCCAGGTCTGTCGCGTCCACACCATACTTTAAACGTCCACGTCCACAATCTAAAAATAGCTCACTGAAAGTTTTAATGAGCAGGTATCGCGCTGGTATTCAAGGTATCGGTATTCAAGCGCTAAAGAGAACTGGATTCTGGCGTGCTGTCTGTGCGTCGTGTGCGTCAGGACAATCCAGTTCTCTCCATCCAGTTCTCTTTCGCGCTTGAATAATAACACACACATTTATGACAAAATGTCAGTTTTGTCAATTGTATCCTCACAAGAACAGTCTTAAATTAGTTAAATAAAAATCTTAAATGAAAGTCAAGAGTAAATGAGAAAATTAAATGCGTAAGATCCTGTCATCAGCGACAGATCTTAAAGGGACAGCAGCCAATTCTGTCTATCAGTAAACTTAAGCAAAGAACAAAGGGGAACAGAGCAAATTACTCACTGATCTCGTCTAAAGAACGTTTGTAGCTTTAATAAGGATTATAATTTATGCAGGGCAGACTATTTGATAACCTTATTCAATTTCTGTATATTTCATACCTGTTAGACAGGAAGTGCACAGGTAAATATGACATTTATTATGGGTTTACGTGAGGATTGTTTAAAGTTCACTTAAATTAAAAGTTTTATTTTTGAAGCCTAATAAATGTTTTAAATTGTATTTGTGTACCCAATTTACAGTGTAAATTGGTCCTCACATAATTTCATTCATTTTAACATTTTTGACTTTATAAAATGATTCTCTCAAGTCTTGGCAATCGGCCCCTATTAAACAATAAAAAAGTGAGAAATCTTTTTGTTATACATAGTTTAGTAGCCTTCTTTTATTTTTGGCAGAATGTATCATTATAATCAACTTTTTGATTGGATTTTGATAATCAATTTATTTCCTGGATTTTGTATCACCATAGTCCCTAAATGTATGTAAATGCAGGAAATGGGATTTCAAAACGAAAAAAAAATTTTCCCCATTTTGTGTCTCCCCCACTTCCCAAACCAAAGTTACACCCTTGTATATGTATATATGTATTTAATGGCGTTGTGCAGGTTTATGTGAATGTATCATAACTTTAGGATGTTAATAATTATGACGATATACGCTAGAGAAAAATATATACAGTAAATACTGTAAATGTATTATACCTTATGGGAACAGTCTCCTTCCCTCCAAAATTAAACACTCAAAAATGTATTCAATTCAAATATATATATATATATATGACTAATAAATGTCATTTTGTTTATAGATTGGTGTGCCAACAGTGACATTAGTCTTCACGTAGACTGAGTTAAGCAAGAGTCTTGTGACAAATTATAATAGGACATTATAGCCATAAAAAAAAATCATAGTACTTGGATACTTAAGTACATTTGAAGGCAAATACTTTTGTACTTTTACTCAAGTGAATGTTTAAAGGCAGCACTTCTACTTTTACTTGAGTAATATTTTACCTTAAGTATCTGTACTTTAACTCAAGTACATGGTATGTGTACTTCGTCCACCACTGACAACAACATACAGGCGGGTATCAAACGCTAGTTGGGCTCTCACGTCAGAATCTGAGGAAGTGGGGGAAGTGACGTATGCCGTAAAGCAGTCGAATTTTGTAGTTTTTTTGTGCTCGGGTTCCTACCCGAAACCCGAAGTTACATAGTGCCAGTAAAAGCGATACAGACACTGTCAGGCTATGGCAGGCGTGTCATTCAACCTATTGTAAGTCGATGTACCATCACAAGGGTCTTGGAAATATATAATGAAGGTTGAAAAACTACATAGTGTTACTTTAAGATTTTGTTTACATCTACCTTGTAAATATATTCTTTGCTATTTTATTAAAAAGGTTACAATTACAGCAACAATTAAAATAATATTTCAAGTGTAATATTTCTTTGTAAAAACTAAAGTATACATTTTATCATACGTATTTCAAAGTTAAGGATTCATTAGTTTGAATAAAGCCTACATTGGAACAAACACTATAATAACATCCTAGTTGATGACTTTATTTTTGACAAAACAAACATAGCCTAATATATTTAACATTTGAGCAGAAATTGGTGAACAAAAGCTTATTTGATGAGGCGGTAGTCTATTTTACAGTAAAAGCTTTATAATCCATCCAAAACTAGTCAACGAAATGTTGTCTTTCATATTTCGTCTGTAACATAGGCATATCGTTTGTTGTTTTTATGATAGCCTATATTAGGGCATATAAATATTAATTTGCAGTTTAATACATTGTTATACAAAGACATTTTATTTCAACATATTTCAGTCGATTTTTAGTCATTTCAGTATAGCAATATAGTTTGGTAAAAGCTGTTCAGTTCATTCATTTAAACACAGACGTGATTCATATTTAAACAGTCTTTTTGCGGTTTACATACACTAGGATATCGTGATTAGAACAATAATAAAAAAAAACGTACTTCTCAGATGGATCTGTTGCTCCTCGAAATTAATTTAAACCAGCACTTCTGAGGTAAATTTCCCAGGATTATTCCTCACAGCCTTGCAAGACAACGTAAAGTACTGTAATCTGATAAAATTTGGTGTGCTGATCTCATCTGATGGGCGTTAACACGTTTGCATGTGTTGCCTCAGATCATTTGCGTTCGATTAGCGCGCTCTCTCCGTGGGCGTGT
Organism: Gila orcuttii; assembly: GCA_026230005.1. NCBI lineage: Eukaryota > Metazoa > Chordata > Actinopteri > Cypriniformes > Leuciscidae > Gila > Gila orcuttii. The sequence continues at coordinate 53,344,198 of JAPDVR010000001.1, read as the reverse complement.
CAAATTAAAAGATAATGAGATTAAATGAGAACGACTGACATCTCTCTCTTTTCATATAGATTACATAAACAGAGAATATTTTCTCTATATTATTGCTCATGCCTGCGTGAATAGTAGTCGCTGAGTTTTGTTTAAAGGGGTGGTAAAATGGCATTTTCACAAGATGTAAAATAAATCTCTGATGTCCCCAGAGTGTGTGTGTGACGTTTTAGCACAAAATACCCCACAGATATTTTTATATAGCATGTTAAAGTTGTCACATTTTGAGGGTTTGCAAAAACGCACCGTTTTGTGCCTGGCCCTTTAAATGCAAATGAGCTGCTGAAGAGGGAGGGGTTTCAAGAGCTCTTGTGTGTAGCAGCTGCGATTACCTCACGCAGACACACTAAAATGACATAAACTGTTCTGCCTTTAATGTTAAAACGGAGTCAGACAAAGATGGAGAGACTCAAGAAGAAGTGACAACATGTAGAATGCAACAGGACGTCTCTGAATGGTTAGTTGATGAATTTATGTTGCTGATGTGGAGTTAACTATCTTCAATTAGGATATTCTGTCATGTTAATCTATAAATCGCTCGTATAGGAACTGTTGTGAGATGCACACAGAGTGACTTTCTATTGCATGTGAAAAGAAGGATGCTAAAGTTTGAGCTGACTCACAAATACACTCTTATACAACAACTTTTCCTCTTCCCAACATGGACTGCCTCTCCCGGGGGCGGGGTTTATGTATATTTTAGGGTTGCTGATGTCACTAAACCTGGGAGGAATGTCGTGTAGTCCCTACCAGCCGTTTTTTGTAGTCCTTTTCTTTAAAAGCAAATATCTCCCTTTGCTTTGAACTTTGAGCGTTGTAACTTTGCAGATGTTGTTTATGCTCAAACAGCAACATTTCACACTAGCTAAAGTTAGAAAAGTGAAATCATACTTTACCACCCCTTTAAGTTTAGAGACGTGCCAAAAAAAAGCTCACTGTGACGGAAAGCCAGAAAGCACACCCTGTTTATTTTCTTTATTTTACAAAAGCACAATGTTTTATTTCGAATGTAATTGGACACATAAAAAAGTAGACATTTAACAGTTTATTTTTTCATATTTCTTAAGTCTGTGTGACCAAAAATGACGGAGTACTTTAGGTCTATTTTGCTGCTATGTGAAAAAAATCGAGCAAAACGCGCCGGCGCGTTTGCGGACCCCAGAGGGTTAATTGTACTGTTTTTGATCTATCCATATCAGATCACTTTCTGGTGTCCTTTTGTGCCAAACTGGCAGTTCTACCAGAAAGACTCGGGAGAGAAGATACTGTACAATTATGCATTTTATTAACAGCCCAGCAAGCAATATATGCAATAAAGTTCTTTGGCGTAGGCCCCGTCCGTAACTCGCGATCTGAAGGTACGGATTCTGCATTTCCTGCCTGAAGATGAAGGCAGGGGCGCAGCCGACCCCCCTTAGGGTATTGGAAGGGACCGTCCTGGTGGTGGTGGGAAGGATGGAAGGGACCATCCTGGTGGTGGTGGGAAGGATGGAAGGGACCATCCTGGTGGTGGTGGGAAGGATGGAGGGAAGACCGTCTTGGTGGAGGTGGGGAGGATGGTGGTAAGTGAAAGCATCAGCATCTGCGAACTCAGATGAGTGTAAGTATGGATCTTTTATACTTCACGTATTAGAACGCGATTGGATAGATGAGAAGGTAATAAATGACGTAACAATTGAGTCTTCCTGGCAGAACTTGCGCTACGCTTTCATTTCTACCAGAAAGACTCGGGAGAGAAGATACTGTACAATTATGCATTTTATTAACAGCCCAGCAAGCAATATATGCAATAAAGTTCTTTGGCATAGGCCCCGTCCTTAACTCGCCATCCGAGGGTACGGATTTTGCATTTCCTGCCTGAAGATGAAGGCAGGGGCGCAGCCGACCCCCAAGAATGGGTGGAAGAATAATTCCACTGGACGGAGCCCCCCCCTAAAGAACGTAAAAGAAAAGTATACCCACCAGCCGTATGTTATGTAGTTCCTAAAATAGAAAAAAGAAAAAGAGTTAGCGAACAGCTGGGTAGACATGGATGTATCAATTTCCGTAGACAGAAGGATATTATAGAGTTCCATCGATATCGTCGTGGGAACAGTAACTCTATAATCTATAAAGTGGAGCATGCTTTACTTTATATGCAAGATACTTTTCTGCTGCTGAAAATACATTTACGCATTTGCTGACGCTTAAAATTTATTTTATTTTTTTTTTAAACGCTGCGCCGCGCTGAGAAGAGGCCACGATGAGCCACGCAGAGACAAGGCCACGCTGAGCCACACAGAGACGAGGCCACGCTGAGCCACACAGAGACGAGGCCATGCTGAGCCACAGAGACAAGGCCACGCTGAGCCACACAGAGACGAGGCCACGCTGAGCCACAGAGATGAGGCCACGCTGAGCCACAGAGACAAGACCACGCTGAGCCACAGAGACAAGGCCATGCTGAGCCACAGAGACAAGGCCATGCTGAGCCACAAAGACAAGGCCACGCTGAGCCACACAGAGACGAGGCCACGCTGAGCCACACAGAGACGAGGCCACGCTGAGCCACACAGAGACGAGGCCACGCTGAGCCACACAGAGACGAGGCCACGCTGAGCCACAGAGACGAGGCTACGCTGAGCCACAGAGACAAGGCCACGCTGAGCCACAGAGACGAGGCCACGCTGAGCCACACAGAGACGAGGCCACGCTGAGCCACACAGAGACGAGGCCACGCTGAGCCACACAGAGACGAGGCCACGCTGAGCCACAGAGACGAGGCCACGCTGAGCCACGGAGACGAGGCCACGCTGAGCCACACAGAGACGAGGCCATGCTGAGCCACACAGAGACAAGGCCCCGCTGAGCCACAGAATGTTCTTGCCTAGAATTTTTGCTTCAAAATGATCTGAAAATCATCCTGCCTAATCATTCACATAAAACAATACATTGATTTCAATTTTGTAAAACACTTTTTGTTTGCAAAGGCAATATGCGAAAGGGGCGATTCACACTTGAGAAGACAAAAGACCTGCTTAATGAGCCTTTATAATGAGCCACAGAGACAAGGCCACGCTGAGCCACACAGAGACAAGGCCACGCTGAGCCACAGAGACGAGGCCACGCTGAGCCACACAGAGACGAGGCCACGCTGAGCCACACAGAGACGAGGCCACGCTGAGCCACAGAGACAAGGCCACGCTGAGCCACACAGAGACAAGGCCACGCAGAGACGAGGCCACGCTGAGCCACATAGACAAGGCCACGCTGAGCCACAGAGACAAGGCCACGCTGAGCCACACAGAGACGAGGCCACGCTGAGCCACACAGAGACAAGTTCACGCTAAGCCACGCATAGACGAGGTTTGCTGAGCCGCTAGGCCGCTAATGCTGCGCATAAACGAAACACGCATAGAAAAGCCGGGCCCCTAAGGCCGTATTGCCAGCGATGGCGCAAGGGTGAATTATTCAAGCTGAGACTATCGCCAGATAGGTAAAGCATGACACCACCACCAGTAATTGCGTAGGAATTTACCTGAATCGTTACTGCAGAGCTTGCTGAGCTTCGAGAATGATCTTTAGATTGGGTCTTATGTAAGCCTCGAATGCAGAGGAAGACCATCTGCCCAGGATCTTGATAGCAGTGGTAGAAACACCACGTTCAGCTGCTGTAGTGGCTGCACCAATCCTGAATGAGAAGTGTAAGTCAGAGAAAGAAAGACCGCGGACGGGGTCAAAATGTTTAGACGCTGAAGCGAATTCCCCTGGGCGCATAAACCCGTAGAAAGCAGTTAGAAACACTGCTTCTAGCAGAATGTTAGAGTATGCAGGAAAAAGCCCATTACGTACGGAAAGGATTAATCTTTGCAATAAAGGTAAAGTAAAAGGCAACCTTTTATCTGGAGAATTTGTAGAGGATTTAGCTATGCCTTTGAGCAGTAATCGAACAGGAGAAGCAGTGAAGAGACTTGGAAAGTCGGGATTAAAATATTTTGCATAAAATTGAATGCCAACGAGCAATCTGCGGATGGAGGAAATTTTTTAATTGCGATTTTCGAAATTAAAAACGAGAAAAGAGCAAACGGTCGTAATCAAGATAGGGAATAGAGGAATCTGAAAAGAAAAGCAAAACATTAGAAAAGAAGACCAAGCGGAGGTGTAAGCTTTCAAAGTAGAAGGAGCTAGTCCTTTAGACATGTAATGTCTAGCTGATCTTTGCAAATCGACTAATTTAATATTGTTGCTGATAGGGGAGGGCAAATACGTTGGTTCCGTATTGGCTGAAGGGCAAAGCCGTCTGAACGTCTGAAAACGAAAGCGGGAAAGCGCATCAGCAATGACGTTGCAATGACCTGGTATATGAGCAGCCTTAATGAAATTGAAAGTGACTGATTGCCAGATTAAGCGTCTCAGAAAAGGCATGATCGTCTGGCACGAAGATCTGCCTTTATTGATTATGGCAACAGTGGCTTTGTTATCGCAGAACAACAAGATGCGTTTCCTTGACCAGGCTGAACCCCAAATTACGCTGGCTAAGACTAAAGGATAAATCTCGTAGAGTGCGGAAGAAACAGAGCCTGATTTTGTCTTATGAAATTCGTTTGGCCATTTCTCTGCAAACCATTGCCCTTGAAAGAAACCACCGAAGCCGATAGATGGGGCGGCATCGGTAAATAAATGTAGGTCTGCGGATGATTCAAAAGCATCATTATAAAAAAAAGAAATGCCGTTCCAATCGTTAAGCAACAGGGTCCAAAATTTGATATCGGACAAACACCCATCATCCAACTGGATCGGATCACTTAATTTTTGAACGGAATGGGCCAGAGTTAGTAGCCGAGAAATAAAGCCTCTGCCTTGTGGAATGATGCTCATAGCAAAATTGAGGTGACCGAGCAGAGAGAGCATATCGCGTTTCGAGACGCTGCATAGAGAGGAAAAAGATTCCAGAAACGATCTGATCCTTAGAAGCTTCTCTTGTGGAAGGGAAGCTTGCATTTTAACCGTGTCGAGAGAAATGCCTAAGAATTCTAACGAGTTAGAGGGGCCCAATGTTTTTTCAGCGGAAAGGGGAACGCCGACGTCGCTAAAGACCTGTTTGAGAATTTCGAGAATAGAAGATTGGGAAGATGGAAAATCGATTAGCAAAAAATCGTCTAGTAAATGCAAAATGAAAGGAAGCTTACAGACGTTCAGCAGAATCCAACACAGAGCCTCTGAGAGACTGTTAAAGATATGCAGGCTACTTCTGCAACCGAATGTGAGTCTCACGGCGAAAAATAATTTTGAATTCTATTTAATTCCAAAATACGGCCAATCAGAGGGGAGAATTGGCATGGTTTTGAAAGTGTCGGTAGTGTCAGCTTTAGCTAACCAAGCACCTTGACCGGCTAATTTAATTAACTGGATAGCATTATCCACCGTAGCGTAATGAAGAGAAAAAGGTGTTAGGGGAATGCATTCGTTAACGCTTGCTACGTTGAAGGAATGTGGAGAAGACATATCGAATATGAGAAGTTTTTTGCCAGAATATTTGCGAGTTGCGACGCCGATGGAATTGATCCGAAAAGGAGAAAAAGGAGGAGAAGTGAAAGGGCCAATAACATATCCTTTATTAACCTCTTTGTCAAGAAGAGCTGAAACCACGTCGGGTTCGTTTCTGGCAGATTGTAAATTTTTTGCAACAAAAGAGGCAGAAAGATGTGAAAGGATGCCCACCCGAAACCCTTGGGACAGACCGGTGATTAAATAATCGACGAATAACTGATCAGGGTGGGAAGAGAGGTAGCTTGAAAGATTAGGGATATTGATAGGTGTAGATGGGTGTTTATTCAGAACTTTTTCCCAATTGGGGCTTTCCCTCGGGGTGCAGGTTTGTACTGGCGTGGACAGACAGATTTCGGGTGTGGATCCTTGCAAGAACTACAAATGTGAGCAAATTTGCAATTAGGATAAGAACAGACAGCCTCATTGAATTGAATACATAGAGGTACACCATTGAAATCATCTTGGAAAGGCGACTGAATAGGAAGTAGAGAAGCTGGCAGGGTAGCTGAGGTCGAAGGCACGCTCGGGGGGTTGCTTAACCCAGAAGGAGGACACAACTGTGGAATAACAGAAGAGTTTATGGCCGTATCTGCGCTGGAATGAAGTTTGGCAAAGGAATGTTTGAAATTAGTCATTTTGGATTGCAGGCCTTTGACTGTTTGAGAGAGGCTTTGAACAGCAGAGAGGAGCTGAAAATTTGTATCAGTAGAATCGTTGGTCTGTGGAGAAGATGGTACGAGGGCAGGCTGCGATGCTCTTTTTGCAGAAATAGGTGAAGAAGATTTAGCGGTTCTTTTCCTTCCGGTTTGTCTTGTTTGAGCTGTCGACGTCGATGCTTTTGGAGTCGAGGAGATGGAAACAGTGTTATGGGCAAGGAGAAGTAGATCCTCTCTTGAAAGACCTTGGGTAATTGGTATGCCGGCGTCTTCAAGAACTTTGACCATACTTTCAGAGGGCCACTGCGCCCATGGGGAAGAACGGCACTGGATGCGCGAACTTCGGCGAGCGGACATAGGAGATGGCAGGACAATTCCATGGTCGGAATCAGAATATTCGCAAACAATGTGCGAGTCCTGAGACATTTTTGGTCGGCTACTGAACGCGAGCAACTAAGTGAAAGCGTCAGCATCTGCGAACTCAGACGTGTGTAAGTATGGATCTTTTATACTTCACGTATTAGAATGCGATTGGATAGATGAGAAGGTAATAAATTACGTAACAATTGAGTCTTCCTGGCAGAACTTACGCTACGCTTTCATTTCTCTTACGAGAGTACTCTCGTGTTGCCTAGGCGAAGCAGCTCGCGCGCCTGTTGGTTGCTCTGCGGCAATTGCTGCAGCTTATCGATGGACTATTCGTGACGTAAGCAGCAATGAGGGCGCAGGCGCCCTCACGCGTCACGTCCCGCCAGAATGGGTGTGAATTATCTCTATATAAGCCGAGTCCAGATAGGGTGTTCTTTGATTTTTCACCTCTTCAGCGAAGTACTCACATCGCTGACTCTCTGAGAAGCCTGCGCCGTCGACGAGCCTTTCAGCGGGACGAGCCACCTGCCTAGCAGACCTAGAAGCCGACTTCTTCTCGTCGCTTCACCGCCGTTCCTGCTGCGCTATCCGGCGGCCATATCCTTTTCTATTGCTTTGTGTTCACCCCGCGACACATTCCCAAAAGACCTAGGTGTTGTTTCAAACGCCTCGATTTTCTAAGTGCGGCTCTTGTCGACCCCCCCTCAGTGACGGGGACTGCCACATTCTGTGGGTTTCCTGCCTGGGACGAAACCACGTGGACCACGCACTTTCCATCGACGGCAGCCTGGAATGCGACGCCATGGCCATTTCGACCCTGCGGGCTCGACTGGCCTCCTTTGACATGGACCCCGCCCCTCCGCTTCTCTCGTCTGGGCCGCGCCATAAGAAGCGTCCCTCGCAGAGAATTCCGGAGATGACCCCTGCAGACGAATGCACGCCGGCTGAATCCCCGTGTGCATCGCTCTCTGCCTCCCCCACCTCGATCACGGCCGGCCAGCACCCCACTGCTCCCGCCGTGCTTCTCGAGTGCCACGGGGACATCGCAGAGGAGGACACCTATTCTCTCCTCGCCTCTGAATGTGGAGGATGGTCGGGCTCCAACCCGGACCCCGCCCCTTCCCTGCAAGAGCCGAGCGAGCTTCGACGCTGAGCTTCTCTGCCTCATCACGAAGGCCGTGGAGGACCTCGGCCTTGATTGGTCGCTGCCCGAGCAGCCCGCGCCCAGCAGGCTGGACGGCTGTTTTCTGCCCGGTCGACGCTCGACGCCTCACACGAGGCCCGCTCCCTTCCTGCCAGAACTCCACGAAGAGTTATCTAAAAGCTGGAAGGCGCCATTTTCTGCCAGGCTGAGGTCTACAGTCTCTTTGACGCTCTCCACTGTCGATGGCGCGAAAGACAAGGGCTACCTCTCCATTCCTCCGGTTGAGGAATCTGTAGCCACACATTTATGCCCGCCCTCCGCGGGACGGCAGTCCAAACCAACTTTGCCCTCGAAAGCCTGCAGAACTACTTCAGCTCTCATCGGTCGCGCATACGCCGCCGCCAGTCAAGCCGCTTCAGCGCTTCATTCCATGGCTGTGTTGCAAATTTATCAGGCCAACCTTCTCCATACTATGGATGAGGCGGGCCCGAATCCTGAAAGCTTCACAGACCTCAGGAGTGCAACGGACTTAGCGCTACGAGCCACCAAGTCCGCTGCACAGGCCATTGGAAGGAACATGGCATCCCTCACTGTCACTGAGAGACACTTATGGTTAACTCTGTCCGACATGAAGGAGTCCGACAGAGCCACTTTCCTCGACGCGCCCGTGTCTCCTTCCGGTCTCTTCGGCCTGGCGGTCAAAGGCTTCATCGAGCGGTACTCTGAGGTTCAGAAGACGTCGCAGGCCATGCAACATTTCATCCCCAAACTCTCTAGTTCCACTACAGGTCGCGCTAAGAAGCAGCCGCCTAACCGGAACTCAGCGCCTCCGCTGCCTCCGCCGCCAGCTTCACAGCGTCGCCATACGGGGGACCCTCAGCAGCGCTTGCGCTCTTCAAGCCGCCACAGGCCGCCTCCCCCCGGGGGCCCAGGCCCAAGATGAAACCTGAGCTCTCAAAGTCTTCCTGACACCTCAGAGAAGACGAAGATGGCTAAGTCCCGCCGTGGCCGGACCTCCATCAAAGATAGCACGCTTCACTCTCTCAGCTCCCTCAACAGAGGTGGCAGGAGAAGTATATTTTGCAGCCAACGAGCCCGTCACACGACCCGCTCGCCTGTACTCAAAAGCAGTTTTCACGGCTACCCAGATAAATCTCAAAAAGAGCATTATATCTGTTTGTCCGGCTCTCGCCGAAGGTGTTATAAATGTAGGAAATGTGCCCACTTCCCAGTGTTCACCCCTACACACAAGCACGGCCCGTTCAGTGACACACACTCATTCACGGCCCAAACCAATGAAACCGGCTCACGCCGCGTATGTTTTAAACGTAGGAAATGTGCCCACTATGTAGTGCTCACCCCTACTCACAAACATTTGCTGCCCTGTGACTCACGCTCACTCAGAGCCCTCATCTATGAACATGATATGTGCTCAGTGTGCAGAGAGCGCGCGCGCCTCTCAGAGCTCACGCTCACAAACAAACACTGCATGTGCGTCACACACACGTAGCGGCCAGAGCCCAGACATTATTCTCCCTCTAGCTTTAAGTATGAAAGCATGGGAAATGATCCCGGGCGTGTCACAATGGGTACTGAACACCATAAAGCGAGGCTATTTGCTGCAGTTCGCTCGCAGACCCCCGCGCTTTCGGGCCAGGGTCGAAACCACGGTAAAACAGGAAGTAGCACATCTACTCCGTGCCGAAATAGCGAAGCTGCTGGAAAAGGGGGCTATAGAAACCGTTCCTCTGACCCAGAGTGAAGCAGGTTTCTACAGCAGGTATTTCCTTTTCCCCAAAAAGGATGGCAGTCTCAGACCCATCCTAGATCTCAGACGTTTGAACGAAGCCCTCATGCGGAGATCGTTCAAAATGCTCACAACCAGACAAATCCTCGCGCAAATTCGCCTGAGGGACTGGTTTATCTCAGTGGATCTGAAGGATGCCTATTTTCAGATTCAAATAGCGCCCCATCACAGGCCTTTCTTACGATTCGCCTTTGAGGGCCAGAGCCATCAGTACACTATCCTGCCGTTCGGTCTCTCTTTAGCACCCCGTACATTCACGAAGTGCATGGACGCGGCACTCGCTCCCCTGAGACTTCAGGGGATGCGAATATTGAACTATTTGAACGACTGGCTAATTCTAGCTCAGTCAGAATCAGAACTGATAGCACACAGGGCTTTATTACTCAGCCATCTGCAAAGTTTGGGTCTTCAAATCAATTGGACCAAGAGCTCGCTGTCTCCCAGCAAAGAAATTTCCTTTCTGGGAACAGACTTAGACTCTGTGTCGATGACAGCGCGGCTGACGTCACAGCGGGCTCGGCAGATACAGCGCCTGGTGACAGATCTTCGCGTCACCAGAGAACGCGCACTGCCCAAAATTCTTTTCAAAGGACAGGGACGCGCTGGCCCACAGCTGGCCCACAGCTGGCCCAGCCGCCCGCTCTATACATTTCCCCCGATAGCGCTGTTACCACAGGTGATCGAGCGGATCAGGGAAACAAAATGCTCGGTGCTACTCGAGAACCAAACATGGTTCCCGGAGCTGATGCAGTTAGCGAGCACAGCCCCGTGGCCCGTTCCAGTGAGGAAAGATCTCCTATCTCAGGCCAGGGGCGCGATTTGGCACCCGCGCCCCGATTTATGGGCCCTGCATGCATGGACCATCAACGGGTACCCACTGGTCTCCCGGTAGGAGTGCTGAATACGATCACACAGGCTAGAGAGCCCTCTACTAGACGGCTCTATGCTTCAAAGTGGTCAGTATTTTCCGGCTGGTGCTCGGCTCATAACATAAACCCACAATGCTGTGGCATCACGGAGGTTCTCTCCTTCCTGCAGTAGCTTCTGGATGAGGGCAGGTCCCCCTCCACACTCAAAGTATATGTTGCAGCCATAGCAGCATTTACAAAACCTTTGCATGGCCAATCTTTGGGAAGAAATGATCTCATCATTCGCTTCCTGAGGGGGGCTAGGAGACTAAATCCTCCTAGACCCCCGATGGCTCCGGCAAGCCCTTCGAACCGCTACAGTCCGTGGATTTGCGGTGCCTCTCGTTTAAAACCGCTTTTGACCTGCACGTGACCTGCACGCGCTCTCTGTGATTGCTATGTGCATTGAGTTTGGGCCTAACGACTCCACAGTTATTCTCAAACCAAGGCATGGGTATGTCCCTAAAGTGCTCTCCACTCCGTTCAGAGCGCAGGTCATTTCACTGTCAGCCCTTCTGGGATCTGACGGCGAGGACGGCGTGAATCTTCTCTGCCCGGTTAGGGCGCTGAGAATTTACGTCGAGCGGTCTGCTGCTTTCAGGCATCAGAACAGCTCTTCGTTTCGTTCGGTGGCTGTACCAAAGGGCTAGCCACTTCGAAACAGAGTCTTTCCAGGTGGATAGTTGACGCTATCACACTGGCTTATAGGTCTAAGAGCCTTCAATGCCCCTTAACCCTCTGGGGTCTGAAAACGTGCCGGCGCGTTTTTGCTCGATTTTTTTCACATAGCAGCAGAATAGACCTAAAATACTCCGTCATTTTTGATCATACAGACTTAAGAAATATGAAAAAAATAACTGTTAAATCTCTACTTGTTTATGTGTCCAATTACAATCGAAATTGTGGCTTCTTGTGGCTTTCTTGTGGCTTTTTCTTTTGTCCTTGTATTCTTTCTTGTGGGTGGTGATGGCGCAGTGGATAAGACACATGCCTTTGGTGTGAGAGACCCGGGTTCGAATCCACTGTGAGACACCAATGTGTCCCTGAGCAAGACACTTAACCCCTAGTTGCTCCAGAGGCGTGCAAACTCTGACATATAGAAATTGTAAATCGCTTTGGATAAAAGCGTCAGCTAAATGAATAAATGTAAATGTAAATGAAATAAAACATTGTGCTTTTGTACAATAAAGAAAATAAACAGGGTGTGCTTTCTGGCTCTCCGTCACAGTGAGCTTTTTTTTTTTTTGAGCACGTCTTTAAACTTAAACAAAACTCAGCGACTACTATTCACCCAGGCATGAGCAATATATCTTTATAATCGTTTAAGTTTGTACTTTTAAATGATCTAATTCATAACAAAAACAAATATTCTCTGTTTATGTAATCTATATGAAAAGAGAAAGATGTCAGTCGCTCTCATTTAATCTCATTATCTTTTAATTTGACACCCACGGAGAGCGCGCGCTATTCAAACGCAAATGATCTGAGGCAACACACATGCAAAGGTGTAAACTCCATCAGATGAGATGAGATCAGCACACCAAATTTTATCAGATTACAGTACTTACTTGCAAGGCTGTGAGGAATTATCCTAGGAAATTTACCTCAGAAGTGCTGGTTTAAATTCATTTCGAGGAGCAACAGATCCATCTGAGAAGTAAGTTTTTTTATTATTGTTCTAATATCCTGGCAATATCCTAGTGTAGCCTATGTAAACCGCAAAAAGACTGTTTAAATATGAATCGCTTCTGTATGTGAATGAATGAACTGAACCGCTTTTACCAAACTATATTGCTATACTGAGATGAGTAAAAATCGACTGAAATATGTTGAAATAAAATGTCTTTGTATAAGCAACGTTTTAAACTGCAAATTAATATTTATATGCCATAATATAGGCTATCATAAAAACAACAAACGATATTACAGACGAAATATGAAAGACAACATTTCATTGACTAGTTTTGGATATAGATTATAACGCGTTTACTGTAAAATAGACTACTGCCACGTCAAATAAGCTTTTGTTCACCAATTTCTGCTCAAATGTTAAATATATTAGGCTATGTTTGTTTTGTCAAAAATAAAGTCATCAACTAAGATGTTATAATAGAGTTTGTTCCAATGTAGGCTTTATTCAAACTAATGAATCCTTAACTTTGAAATACGTGTGATAAAATGTATACTTTAGTTTTTACAAAGAAATATTACACTTGAAATATTGTTATTTTAATTGTTGCTGTAATTGTAACCTTTTTAATAAAATAGCAAAGAATATATTTACAAGGTAGATGTAAACAAAATCTTAAAAGCTCAATATAAGCCTTCTCTTCAAATTATTTTTATTGTGTTTTATTAGTGACAAATTTGGGGAGAGGATACATATCCAAAACTTTCTGAAAATACAGTATGAGAATTAACTACACAATTACTAGAAATGTTCACCTTGGATATTATACAATTTGCAAGCAAAAATACAAGTGGAAAAATACTATTTTTTTCGAGATGTTTCCAACTGTGAACCAATTTTGTAGTATATATATATATATTTTTTTTTTTTCTTTTGTCTTCTTCTTGTATTCTTTCTTGTGGCTCAGTGACACACCTCTGTGTGAAAGGCTCATTATACAGGCTCATTAAGCAGGTATTTTGTCTTCTCAGGTATAAATAAGAGTATTATTCATGAGTCACGCCCCTTTCGCATATTGCCTTTCCAAACAAAAAGTGTTTTACAAAATTTAAATCAATGTATTGTTTTACGTGAATGATTAGGCAGGATGATTTTCAGATCATTTTGAAGCAAAAATTCTAGGCGAGAACATCCATTAGTCAAAAGTCTTGTGGACACATATTTAGTATGTGTTTTGTGGCCTTATTTCAGAAACTTTAAGTTTTAGTTTTTCAATAACCATGCATAAACAATATTCTCTCAAAAATACAAACATGTACATAGATGTTGCTCACATATTATGGTAGCCCTGTTTGTGCTAAATAGAGTGTGATGACAACTTTGCCATTAATATGTTTATAAGCAACTGAAAAAAGCACAGGTCCCAGAAAACACCTTAGACCCCAGAGGGTTAAGCATCAGAGCCCATTCTACCAGAGGCGTGGCCTCTTCAGGATATTTGTATGGCGGCAGGCTGGGCCTCTACGTCTACATTTATAAGGTTTTACAACCTGGAAGTTCCTGCGCTGCAGGCTAAGTTATTTTCTGTCTAATGCCTGCCTGACAGGCTATTATAGTCAGTTACAATACAGTTCAGGCCGACTTAGGTCCCTCCTGTCTGTTATTATGTGCTAAGCACTTGTTGCTATAACTATAGGATTATGGTATATATTTTAGGCCCACTACTCGTTGGTCTGAATATCACTCACTAATATGGTTCTCCGGGTTCACACCCTTGGGGCCATGTGTGGGCACTTCAGCACGCACAGCGTTTTACATTGGGTTCCCGTAGCGTAAGCTAGCTTACGCAACACGAGAGTACTCTCGTAAGAGAACGACACTCGGTTACTAACATAACCTCAGTTCTCTCTAGAAGAGGGAACGTGTTGCGTAACCCTGCCGTGCTTGTGCTACGTTCTGGTTTCGCTTCAGTGTGAAAAACCAAAGAACACCCTATCTGGACTCGGCTTATATAGAGATAAGCCATGCCCATTCTGGCGGGATGTGATGCGCGAGGGCGCCCGCGCCCTCATTGGTGCTTACGTCACGAATAGTCCATCGATAGGCTGCAGCAGTTGCCGCAGAGCAACCGATAGGCGAACGAGCTGCTTCGCCTAGGTCTGCTCTGTGCCGCAATGCGTTTTAAATTATGCAAAATTAAGGATAATTTTTTGGCTTCAGTATTCTCGAGAAAAGGAGGTTTTCTAGTTTACGCAACACTCGTTCCCTCTTCTAGGGAGAACCGAGTGTCGTTTTTAAGGTAAACCCGTGTCGCCCGATCACATTTTGGAATATTAAAAACATTGATGTGCCTACTCTTGCTGATGAACTTGCCATCTTCTCCAGTAAATCTGATTTCTCTACTGTTGATGAACTGGTTACATATTACAATGATGGACTGAACATGATTTTAGATGAATTTGCACCTGTGAAAACTCTATCTGTTTCATTTGTACATTCAGCTCCTTGGTTTACACCTGAACTGCGTGAACTTAAAACTAAAGGCCGTAGGTTAGAGTGGTTGTACCTCAGGTCTGGCCTCACTGTTCATAAAGAAATGTATGCTGAACATATTCAAAATTATAAAAATGCACTGTCCAAAGCTAAATCTGATTACTACTCGTAATTGGAGTTAGCAAATGGGAACTCCATGGCAATTCTTTGCCATAAGATATGTATTCCACTGACTTATGTGATCCCTTTTTGACTTTTTTTTTGCATCTAAGGTTGAAAATTTACATCAGCAATTACTCACTGGTACTCTTCACAATGGCTCCTGTCAGTCTGTCACTCATGCACCTCCCCACTCTGTTTTCTCTACCTTTACACTACCAACTACTTCAGAGATAGTGGGTCTGATAGGTAAATCTAAATCTTCGACTTGCCAGTTAGACCCTCTACCAACTCCTTTAGTGAAAGCTTGTTTACCAGCCCTGTCACCATTGATCACTAAAATTGTTCATGCTTCACTTGTTTCTGGTTCTGTATCTCAATCTCTTATTACTAATTATTACTCCCATACTTAAGAAACCAGGGGGTGATCCATTTAATTTTGATAATTTTCATCCAATTTCAAATTTACTATTTATCTCTAAGGTAGTGGAAAAGTGTATTGCAATTGAAATTCATGAACATCTCTCCAATAACAACTTGTATGAACAATTCCAATCTGGTTTTCGTCCCCACCATAGTACTGAGACTGCTCTTGTCACAGTAACCAATGATCTGCTGTTGGCAGCTGACTCTGGGCTTTTACCGATACTAGTCCTTCTTGACTTGAGCGCTGCCTTTGATACTGTCTCACATAGGATACTTCTTGACAGGTTAGTTTCTATTGGTATTACTGGCACTGCTCTGTCTTGGTTTAGGTCATATCTATCTGGACGCAGTAACCCGCGATCATTGAGGGATTTGGATTTCCAATCTCCTCTCCATCTGTTCTCAGGTAGGCAACAGTAAAAAACTGCAGTATGTTACAGATTTTTAGATGTAATTTATTCAGTAAATGTAACTACGATCAACGATTGTGTTTTCATCACTTAATTATATACATTTGAAAAGTTTAATGTTCTTAATGACAAGTTAGCTTCGTTAGCTTTCGACGCGTTAGCAATTTTCTTTATATAATGACAAATATCATGGCCACGAATTAATAAGTGAGCAGGTTTTCGTTCCCTCATCGTGCACAAAATTATTCCCTCATTCATTTACTAAATCGTGCATACTATCTATTAAATGATCCCTGCTTTTACTAAATCGTGACCACGTTGTAAATGACAATAATTCGTTGCCTTATTTAAATCAAGACGAGTGAAAAATTAGTAGGTGTGACGGAGCGGTAAAGGATTTCAATAAGTTACTTTGCTTATGGTGATAATTGTCGACTACGCCACCCTGAATAAATCAGGGAATATCTAAATACCCCAGCAGTTAGCATTAGGTCACACAGGTTCGTGTGTGTCAGGGAGGTTAGAGACAAGAGTACAACTTAATTACAAAAAAAGGTCTTTTATTGACATACAAAAATAGTTAAAAACAGTATCTTCTCTTAAAACAAGGGCGCACAGCGCTCAATGCACAGATGTCAAGGCACAAAAACAGGTGCTCACAGGGGGGCAATATGAGTGGCACACACCAACATAGTCCTCTACCCACGAGGGTAGGAGGAGTTTCAGTCAAACAGAAAGTAAAACAAAACAACCAGGCTGAGCCTACCGGCGGAAGGACCACTTAATGGCTTTTCCAAAAGCGTAATTCTACTCACACCCACACACGTCACCGTGCACTTGGATCATACACACAAGCACTCCAAAATTGTCACCCACTGCAACACTACCACCACCACAATGCACTCGAAGGTCCTCCCGCCTGGTCACCTCAGTTCCTGGGAGAAAACAAGATAACCGCTGAGTTTGGTAAAACCCAAAAATAAATAGCCAAAAGAAAACATAATAATCAAGGTCAGCAACGAGACACAAAAATAATTACAGAAACAAAATCTAAACAAAATACACACAGCTAAACTAAAGAAACAGAACAGAATCACAGCAGATAGAGCTGTTGCAGCACACACACATAAACACGCTCGCGCGTGCACACACACACACACACACACTGGTTCTCGTACAAATAACAGTCAATTATTATTGATCATAACTTTTCTATCACATTAAAAACGAAAGGAAGTAGACGATACAAATCCTGTGCCCTTATAAATTCCCGCCGGCACGATCAGCGCGACACGGAGGGCAGCGCAAGCACCGTGGTTATCCGGGTGAACTCGAGTTCATAGGAACACGGAAGAACGAGATGGAGACTGTGCAGGGAACCAGTAAAATGGTGCACATTAACACATTAACAGCAGGGCCGGCTCTAGCCCTTTGGTTGCCCTAGGCGAGATTGATTTTTGCGCCCCCCCCCCCCCCCTCCTTTAAAAATAATGAACTAAACAAAAATGCTCTTATAGTCACTCCAAAACTTCAACAAGCAAATTATGACTTGAACTGTAATAAATTGTTTATACAAATGCTACAAAGAACGTTCTAGGATATTTCAATCATCCTACATAGTTGCATTGTACAAATCCACTTTATCTGACCATGTAACTTGTAGTAGATGAATGACAATTATTACAACCATTACAATTATTACTAATGTATTAGGCTGCTACAAGGCTAGGGGGGTTCGGGGGCATGCTCCCCCGTAAGAAAATTTTGTGCATTTTAATGTTAAATTCATCAATCTGGTGCACTTTGAGAGCTCAAAATTAAAAGCTCCAACCCATATTCAGTGTTCAAATTAAACAAAGAAAAATTCAAACCTCTTTTAGTTAGTGTCTGTCTACATTACATAATAATAGTTATAATATTAATCCCATGATAATACTCATATATTGTAAAACAATGCACTGACAAATAAAGAAAACTTTCATAAGTTTTGTACTAATTTCTATACTTATAAAAAGAGTATTTTTCTATACTTCACATTAAAGATGTGATTGGGCCAGCCCAGTGTCAATCAAGAAAACAACCAATGGGCCGCTGATCTACGCGTTTCATGCGGTGTCAGAAAAAAAGCTAACACTGACTTTTTTTTTACCAATGCATTACACCAGCACTAACCCAGCGCCGCCGATTAAGCAAAACAAAACAAAACGAATGGGCTATTTCTATTTCTATTTCAGCCCCCGGCCGCTTTTTTGCTTTATCCATCTTTTTCGACGACAACTCACCAACTCGTGCCTATTCGCTCAGCGCTCACGGCGCCCTCGCCCGCTCGCGATATTATTGGAGGGGGGTCCCCTGTCAAAATTCTATGATGAAATCTTTTGAGGGCGCCTACTCTGCTACACATACCGGTATACCCACTTTTTGCGCCACTGGCAGGCTTATGTAATTGCTCCACTCGTTGCAGTGTTAATGAAGTACAATAAAAAGCGGAAAGTTCCTTACGCGGCTCTGGCGCCCCCCCTAGGGTATAAGGCGCCGGCGCCCTTAGCATTTGCCTATACTGCCTATGCCACGGGCCGGCCCTGATTAACAGTGACATAGCGATTCAGTATACCACACGCCATCATAACCACCACTCAATATAGGGACAGTTACATACCTGAAGGGTGGGCAGACACCTATTCTGAGCTGATGAAATGCACCGTCGGAAAAGTGCTTAAATGAAACGCTACAATTAGAAGACACATATCAGTAGCGTTCTAAACGCACGATTCAAACCACCCGCTACCAGCACATACCTGAGGCGATAGTGGATGACGCAGGAGGGGGAGGACAAGACGTGACGCATCTCAGAGTACAGCCAACCAGCATTAAATAGACCGTACTCTTTCCTGATAGGACACCAGGACTGTCACTCAATTAACTAATTCTGCCACATAGGCATACTCTCAAATTCCTAATTCGTAGCCATGATATATTTATCTGCATGCTGTGTGCATTAATGTGAGGAAATGGCTACGAGAGTAAGGTCATGCAGGATGTTTTTAATGTTTTTGATATGATTTGGCATGAGTGAAATAAATAATGTGAATGCAGATTAATTAACTTTTAATTTTAAAGTATTTGCTGTTTACTGATTATTGTTTATTTTTTCTCTTTTCTTAATTTCAGGATATTTCTCAAATGCATTCAGTCCTTTGTGCCTTCGTTGCTGTAAACCGGTTGAGAGGGACAAAGAGAGAGACCGAACACGCTGAATTGTGTGCCCAAAGTGATCTTTTCTGTAGATGCTTATTTCTTAATAAATTACTCTTAACTGCACATTGTCACTGTATTATTTTGTCACATTATAAGAGTAACATTTAATTTAATTTAAAATAATTACCAGCACTGCATAAAACAAGTAAAATGTATTTAAAATAGCAAATGGTTTTACTTAATTATATTAATTACATCAGATTTGTAAGTAAAAATTACTCAATATAATTTAACAGGCCAAGTTATATGTACTTTTTCACTTTGTTAATTTTACTCGGCTTAGTTAAGTAGATTTAATTAATTCCCATAAATGTGAAATTTACTTGAAAAATATCAGTGCAAAAACTTGCCTTATAAAAAATTAGGAAATTCTACTTGTTGTTTATCTCAGTGTACATTGACAATACTGCAATCTGTCCTTCATCACAGGTTAAACGTTTGGTTGTCATCATGGATGGCACCCTATCCTTTGAAGCTCAAATTAATAATATCACGCGGATTGCATACTTCCACTTGCGTAATATTAACCGTCTCCGTCCCTTTCTTTCAAATAATAATACTGCAGGTCTTATTCACGTACTAGTCACTTCACGTATAGACAGTGGCGGTTCTAGACCATTTCAACTGGGGGGGCCAAGCTTGGGTCAGTTGTAGTGTTAGAGGGGCCAGTTACATATAGACCTTATTGTTGTCATATCATTTTCTGCACTGCACTGCAGGCATTAACAGGCAAAATACCATGTTTATAATAATTCAACAATGTATTTGCATTTCCATTATATTTTTACATTTGCATTACATATTCAGTATTAGTCACAGTAACTTTAATTGACATGATGTCCTTCTTTCTCTTCATTTTGGTGAGAACTATAGAGCAAAAGCAATGGGGACCAAGAAGCTTATTAATTAATTTACTGAAAATAACTGACTTGCTAGGTAACTATGTCTAACCATTTACAGGGTTCCTGCACACTTTTTAAAGTCAAATTTAAGGCTTTTTAAGACCTGAAGAAATCAAAATTCATACCGTACATTAGGGGTGTGCAATATTGACAAAAATATATCTCAATATTTTTAATGTTTTGTTGATAATTAGATGATATTTTACTGATTGTGTTTTTGTGCTGGTGCCATGGCTGGTTTAGGCCTGTTGTTGACAGCAGACTCACAAAGATATTCATATTTTTAATATTCTATGCAGTGGTCAGTTAACAGCAGGGACCGAAATTAATTTTTTAATTAATTCTTAATTAATTTAATTTGCCACCTTAAATTGATTTCCAGGGGCATTTTCACCTATATATGGACATTCTTTCTAAACTTATTTAGAGTTATGAATCACCTTTTATGTCAAATACTAACATTCAAATTATTCAGTAATTATACTTATTTATACAATAATACTTAATTATACAATAATTATACAGTACCACTGTTACAGTCAAATTAATTAATTCAATCAAAATCCATCTTTGCAGTGCAGGGGTGACACAGAAGCGGCATTAATATATTTACACTCCATTTACAATTGCATAAATAAAGCTATGAGATTTTTTTTAAATCAATATTTAAATATGAAATGATTTCTAATTTTAACGTTTTAATTAAAGGGTACTTTAAATATGAAACTAAAACCGCCAGTAGGCAAGTCACAGTCTTAATAAGTGAGTTGAGGGATTCATTCATTCAACCGATTTGTTCAAATGGCTGATTTATTCAGGAAAGAAGCGATTCCTTCAAAACGCGGATTTCAGTCAATAAATCATCGCTGTCTGTTGCATTGAGACTCTGCTACGGTTTCATTTTGAAATTCTAGTCGGCGAAATAAAGGGAAAACAAACAATATTGACAATATTGTGTCTAAAAAGTAACTCCCAATGTTAACTTATTGTTAATTTAACTGTTGTATAACATCAATATCACAGTTGCAATTGTGCACAGGAAAACGGCACTCTTGCTGATTTGATATTCTAATATAAGAACATAATATGATATAAATATAAGACAAACTAATTTGGGGACATAGCCTACCTATGAACCGCACACAGCAGTGAAAGGACGATAGACAAATGCGATGTCAGCTCACAGTGCCTCGTATACAGTTAAAACATTGATTACAATATCATAATAGACAAAACACATCGCACACCCTATACGCACATAAAGAATGAACTTACAACTGAACTGACAATTACCAGCTTTCTCCTTCTCTCCTCTCTCGCGTGCAGGAGACAGACGTTATTCTGCCGTGATTCCCGCGAATGTGATGCGAATTGTCACGTGAACAAGCAAATCCACAAAGATAGAATAATAAAAAAAATAATACGCATACAACGATAACAACGATAGCAAAAAACAGTTTTGTAAAAATTATTTCACACTCCACATTTAGGGGGGCCACAAGGGGGGCCAAGCTTGTTGTCACAGGGGCACTGCCCTAAATGTGAAGTGTGAAATAATTTTTACAAAACTGTTTTTTGCTATCGTTGTTATCGTTGTATGTGTATTATTTTTTTTATTATTCTATCTTTGTGGATTTGCTTGTTCACGTGACAATTCGCATCACATTCGCGGGAATCACGGCAGAATAACGTCTGTCTCCTGCACGCCAGAGAGGAGAGAAGGAGAAAGCTGGTAAATGTCAGTTCAGTTGTAAGTTCATTCTTTATGTGCGTATCGGGTGTGCGATGTGTTTTGTCTATTATGATATTGTAATCAATGTTTTAACTGTATACGAGGTAGGGTTGCCACCCGTCCCTTAAAATACGGAATCGTCCCGTATTTGTGAGATAAACAGCGCGTCCCGTTTTGAATCAATATGGGACGCGGTTTGTCCCGTATTTCCGAGTTGTCTTAAACGCATCATCCAAAATCATTCCACCCGCATTCTGTGAAGACTCGTCCTATTCTACCCTTGATTGGGTAATACTCGCTGCCATTGTTGGTTTAATTGGTTTCTTTAATACCATCAGGTTCAGGGCCAATCAGAGTCAGAGGAGGGCGGGTCTTTTGGCAGAGAGTTGATAGCAATGCTAGAGCTCAGAGAAATCAAAGCACCGTCTCACAGTTCTCCATACCTCAAGCATCTCCCGAATCAGATAGTGTAGCCTAATGACAGTTTTTTAATCAGCTCAATAAAGTTCTGATTGATTACGTTTTCATATGCTGCCTATGCCCATTTGTTAAGAAATAATGTTACAATGTAAATGAATTATATCCATACATTATGGTATGATTTGTTTATTATGGTTAAGGTACACAGTCAGACACATGCATTTTTTAAATAAGAGAGAGATATATTTAATACATATTTAATAATAAAAATGTGCATGTGTGAAGAAAATGACTTATGCTTAACAAATCTAGAGAATTTCATCCTTTAATACTATATAATTAACAATAGGTCTGAATACATAAATAAATAAATACATAAATAGATTTTCTTACCAATAATAAAAATAGTGTTATAATTAAATTTAGAAATGTTTGTAGATTACATGTTTGAAAGAAACAGCTACTCAGTGCTGCACGGAGTGACAAGAAGTACACTTAACGCCTAACATAGTCCAATATTGCACGGTACTACTGGTCTAATGATGTTTTTGATGTTCAACATCCTTTGCTAAAGTCAAAGTTTTTTCCAATCAAATTTAGTATTTGTTTGAGTATCAACGCATTTGTTTAATTTATAGTGAATAAGTTATGGATCTGTTAATTTAATAAGTTAATACAGTATGGTTAACATCTCACATACAACTCAGACGAAAGGCTAATTTTTTTTGGTCTCATTGTCACACTTTGTTAACGTTGTTTGTGATAGAGAGTGATTGCATATATTCACACTGATTTCAATAGCAGATAGCTGATTATAATGTCCATTGGTACTGATCTTATTACTTTCCTGAAAATATGTTTTGAGTTATGATATACCACCATTGGCATACCGTCGGGCCTGTGGTCATTGTGGCCCCGAGGGCTTTGGCCCCCGCTGCGGCCGCCGGCAGGCGTCCCTTATTTTTTTGTATTGAAGGTGGCAACCCTACGAGGCACTGTGAGCTGACATCGCATTTGTCTATCGTCCTTTCACTGCTGTGTGCGGTTCATAGGTAAGCTATGTCCCCAAATTAGTTTGTCTTATATTTATATCATATTATGTTCTTATATTAGAATATCAAATCAGCAAGAGTGCCGTTTTCCTGTGCACAATTGCAACTGTGATATTGATGTTATACAACAGTTAAATTAACAATAAGTTAACATTGGGAGTTACTTTTTAGACACAATATTGTCAATATTGTTTGTTTTCCCTTTATTTCGCCGACTAGAATATCAAAATGAAACCGTAGCAGAGTCTCAATGCAACAGACAGCGATGATTTATTGACTGAAATCCGCGTTTTGAAGGAATCACTTGCTTCTTTCTCGAATAAATCAGCCATTTGAACAAATCGGTTGAATGAATGAATCCCTCAACTCACTTATTAAGACTGTGACTTGCCTACTGGCGGTTTTAGTTTCATATTTAAAGTACCCTTTAATTAAAACGTTAAAATTAGAAATCATTTCATATTTAAATATTGATTTAAAAAAAATCTCATAGCTTTATTTATGCAATTGTAAATGGAGTGTAAATATATTAATGCCGCTTCTGTGTCACCCATGCACTGCAAAGATGGATTTTGATTGAATTAATTAATTTGACTGTAACAGTGGTACTGTATAATTATTGTATAATTAAGTATTATTGTATAAATAAGTATAATTACTGAATAATTTGAATGTTAGTATTTGACTTAAAAGGTGATTCATAACTCTAAATAAGTTTAGAAAGAATGTCCATATATAGGTGAAAATGCCCCTGGAAATCAATTTAAGGTGGCAAATTAAATTAATGAAAAATTAATTAAAAAATTAATTTCGGTCCCTGCTGTTAACTGACCACTGCATAGAATATTAAAAATATGAATATCTTTGTGAGTCTGCTGTCAACAACAGGCCAAAACCAGCCATGGCACCAGCACAAAAACACAATCAGTAAAATATCATCTAATTATCAACAAAACATTAAAAATATTGAGATATATTTTTGTCAATATTGCACACCCCTAATGTACGGTATGAATTTTGATTTCTTCAGGTCTTAAAAAGCCTTAAATTTGACTTTAAAAAGTTTGCAGGAACCCTGTAAATGGTTAGACATAGTTACCTAGCAAGTCAGTTATTTTCAGTAAATTAATTAATAAGCTTCTTGGTCCCCATTGCTTTTGCTCTATAGTTCTCACCAAAATGAAGAGAAAGAAGGACATCATGTCAATTACAGTTACTGTGACTAATACTGAATATATAATGCAAATGTAAAAATATAATGGAAATGCAAATACATTGTTGAATTATTATAAACATGGTATTTTGCCTGTTAATGCCTGCAGTGCAGTGCAGAAAATGATATGACAACAATAAGGTCTATATGTAACTGGCCCCTCTAACACTACAACTGGCCCCAGCTTGCCCCCCCCCCCCCCCCCCCCCCCCCCCCCCAGTTGAAATGGTCTAGAACCACCACTGATTTAGGGGGGCCACAAGGGGGGCCAAGCTTGTTGTCACAGGGGCACCTGGCCCCCCCTCTAGAACCGCCACTGCGTATAGACTACTGTAATGCTCTTCTCACAGGTATTCTCTCCAAACTGCTATATAAGCTTCAGTTGGTTCAGAATTCTGCAGCTCGTGTTCTCTCTAGAACACCTTATACTGAGCACATTTCTTTTCACATTTCACAGTTCTTCAGCAATTGCACTGGCTTCCAGTAAAGTATAGAGTTGAATTCAAAATCTTGCTACTTATAAGGTACTTCATAATCTTGCACCACAATACCTTACTCAACTTCTCCATGTTTACACTCCTTCACGTGCTCTCAGATCTTCTCTTGTGGTACCTCGGATTTGACTTACTACCATGGGTGCCAGATCTTTTAATAATGCTGCCCCCCGCCTATGGAACTCTCTTCCCACTGATGTTCGCAATAGCGAGTACTTGTTGACTTTTAAAACGCATCTTAGGAATCTTTTTATACAGGTTTTTTTATAACATGTTTTATTGAGACTTTACTGCACTTAATCTGTATATGCGACTTGTTTGTTGTGTGTTTTGTCTTATGCAGTGACCTGTATATTGCTTGTGAGGTGACCTTGGGTGTTATGAAAGGCGCCATTAAATAAAATGCATTATTATTATTAAGACGGTTGCCTCCCGCCACCAGTTGGCGGTTTAGTGTTATGTTTTTAAAAAGTATCATTCTTTCCAACGATTATTAATTAACCTATTTAAAAACCTATTTAATCTCATAGCATTGTGTGTGTGTGTGTGTGTGTGTGTAATACAATCATTTAGTTTAGTTAGAGAACAGACACTACAATTAAAACCTGAATTTGTCGTGAGCTGAACGAAAGTCGCAGCAAAGATCAGAAACAGGAGTCAAATTTCACAACCTGACTGTAAAGATGATGATGGAATATTTTGTGTAAAAGTGCCTATTTAAGCGAATTTGTCATTGTACAGTTTTGTTGTTGTGTTTTCCATTAAGAATAATAGGCTATTGAACTCACAATTCAAGCATTCCGCCCCCGAACTGGCGCTAATTTGAAAGTGAAACTTAAATACTTAAAACTTAAGATAACACTTAAAATGTTAAGAGTGTGAGGCACGGGCACGATCGAACAGTGGAAACATAAAAACATATTTCATCATTTAGTTCATACAGGACATCATTCAAACTGCAAAGTGTTTACTTATATCCGTGTACACTCACAATAAAACACAACATTGTGCTTTTGTCAAACTGTAACCTACAACTGACACACACACACACACACACACACACACATAAACACAGAGAGAGTAAGACTGGTGGAGCGAGGGGGAGGGGAAGGACAGACAGAGGGAGACAGAGACAGAGAACATTTAAAAAATAAACTGTGACAAAAAGTAGACTTTGATCATGTTTAAATATACATGGAAATGCAGTGTGTAATAAAAAAACTGTGACAGAAAGTAGACTTTCATGATCATGTTTAAATATACATGGAAATGCAGTGTGTAATAAATGGAAATGTTTGCAGTTTAAAACATTTTTAACAGTGAAAAAAGATTTATCCAACCACATTTATACATAGTATAAAACACTAGATGGCACAATATACCTATTTTTAATAGACACATTCTGTTTACTTTTTGACATGCCTTTAATCCCTCTCCATAACAAAACTGTTTAAGATATTCAATATCCATTAACAATTTAGCATCTTTAATGCATTTTCATCATGTTGAAAAAGTTTGGTGTGAATAAAATAAACCACCTAGGAGGAGTAGCTAAAAACTCTAAAATATACAAAAAATCCACATTCAAACCAAAATATCTGACTTCCTGTTGTTCCTTGACTTCATGCTGACCGAGTTTGGTGGCAATTGGATGAATTCCCTTGAAGGAGTATTTAAAAATCGAGTATTTAAAAATCCATGCATGTGTTTTCCAAACAACCCTAAATAATTGACTTCCTGTTGGGCTGGTGTATAACTTAGAGCATGAAATTTGTTCGGCCTGATGAGATCTATATGTGTACCGAGTTTCATACTAAATCATGCAATAGTGTTTGTTATATGGACCAAGTTTTCGGACCCCGTTCAAGGGGGCGCTGTTGAGTCCCCCTGCCACGCCCGGGTACCAGCTTCCGCCCGGCCCTGATGGCCGCGGGTTCTGACCTGTGTGCAAAGCTTCAAGAGTTTTTGAGCATGTTAAGGGCCACAAAAGTGCCCAAAGCTTGACAGAAAAATAATAATAATAATAAAATATAGCTGCAAGCAGCCATTACCGGGGCCAAGCGCAAGAAGCGGCAACAGATGCCATCATGGGTTGGAGTGGCAGATCAACTGCAGCAAGGAGCAATTAAGGACAATTTAAGATAATTTTGGTAAAATGGCTGAAAAATCATATACATTAACTAAAAGTATGATTTAATGGATTATCACTTTCGACCAATAGGTGGCGCAGTTATGAAATCAATGCATTGTGATCAGAGTGAGGTGACAATGACACATACAAAGTTTGGTATCAAAATGTGAAGGCATTGCAAAGATAAAGCCTAAATAGTCATTTTGGCAGCATGCCTCAACTTTGATGCTGTGGTATACAAAAACGGTTTCATCTATCGTCACGCAATCCATAACTTTTAGTCGGCATGGTCTGGAGATGATATGATTCGATTTTGGTGAAAATCGGACGAATGGTCTAGGAGAAGTTCGAAAAAGAAGGTTTTGAAAGTAAATAAAGATGGCGGACAGGAAGTTCGTCCAAATACGTCAAACTTGGTATCTATGTTCTCAGCATGACCCAAGGAATCTGTTAAGACCAGTGTCATTACAATAAGCATATTTTTACAAAAGTTATTAGCATTTTTGGAATTTTAATTTTAACTTTTGACCAACAGGTGGCGCTGTCTCGAAATCTTTTGAGTACCTTCAGGGGATGGTGCTGGTGGCAAATTCTGAGTTTCATAATGTTACAGCAATGCATTCATTAAGTATAGCATTTTACATCACAAAACTGTATTGAAGTCAATGGGAATTTCATGTTTTTTTCTATTATAGCGCCAACAAGAGGCAAAATCCCAAAATGTTTTTCATGTGTCCTCAGACTGAGCCCATACATGCGTGTGCCAAATTTGATGAAAATATCTCAATTCGCTTCGGAGTTATAGACATTTATATGAAAAAACACGTAAAAAATGACTGACACACATTTACATTTTACATTTACATTTATTCATTTAGCTGACGCTTTTATCCAAAGCGACTTACAATTGCTATATGTCAGAGGTCGCACGCCTCTGGAGCAACTAGGGGTTAAGTGTCTTGCTCAGGGACACATTGGTGTCTCACAGTGGATTCGAACCCGGGTCTCTCACACCAAAGGCATGTGTCTTATCCACTGCGCCATCACCACCCTTTATTGAATTTTACTACCCCTTACTATCAATATTTTGACATTTGGGCATTAGCATACAGTTAACAAGCCATGATTTCGTACTTCTGACGGTGGTTTCGTCTCAATCAGACTAACGGTTTCGAAGATATCGGTAAATGTTTTTTAAGCGCTAAATCACAACGCTACACAAACCGTGAGACGAAACCCAGCAGGTTTGGTATCTGTGGAATCGGCAAGGATTCAGGAACCTAACGAGATGACTCCCGTGAAAATAAGTCAACCACAGCCAGAGTTATAAGCATTTGAAAAATATTTTTTACCACTATGTGGCGCTGTTTCGAAACTTCTCAGGCTCCTTCAGGGCATCGTACTGATGACCCATACCGAGTTTCGTAACAATTCGACAGCCAAAATGGCCGATCTGGGAAAATTGGATATCAGTCGACTCGACATGACGCCTTGAATCTAACGAGACCATTTTTATGATTTTTGGACAAACCGTTCAGAAGTTATGGGCAAAAATAGTCATTTTTCATATCTCAGGACCAGTAGGTGGCGCTGCGCCGAAACGCAGCATGTAGCCTCAGGTCATGCTTGCGATGACATGTACCAAGTTTGGTCTGAATATGATTAAGCGTTGCGGAGATACAGCCTTACGTCTGTTTTCGCAAGCGCTACGTAAAATTAAATTGTGCGTTTATCAAAAACGGTTAAGTGAATCAACTTGAATTCCATAACTTTTTGTCGGCACTGCCTGGAGATGATCTGGTGCAATTTTGGTGAAAATCGGACAAACCGTCTAGGACAAGTTCGCAAAAGTAGGTTTTTTGGACAATTCAAAATGGCGGCCATATTTTTATGACGGAAAATGACGTCATAGGGTGCGATCGAATCGTCATGAGCTCAGGAATCAGAGGAAAAAAGAATTTTGTTGATAGGCCTTACGGTTCAAAAGTTATTAGCATAAAGATTTAGAAAATTTGGACAGGTGGTGGCGCTAGAGGCAATGAGTTAGAGACACCAAAATTGGTGCAATTACTGTTGGGACTGTCCTCTATCAGAATGTCAAACCGGAACAACTTTCCCGGACACGGTTCTATGGGCTGCCATAGACGCCCAGTCGGAAGAAGAAGAAGAAGAAGAAACGGAATAATAATAATAAGAACCGGAACAGATACAATAGGTGCCTTCGCACCTTCGGTGCTTGGCCCCTAATAATAATAAGAACCGGAACAGATACAATAGGTGCCTCCGCACCTTCGGTGCTTGGCCCCTAATAATTCTTAGGAAAACAATAGGGCCTTCGCCCTTTCAGGGCTTGGGCCCTAATAACAAATAATCCTAAGCAAAACAATTGGGCTCTGCTCCCTTTAAGGGCTTGGGCCCTAATAATCCTTAGAAAAAACAATAGGGCCATCGCCCTTTCAGGGCTTGGGCCCTAATAATCCTTAAGAAAACAATAGGGCCTTCACCCTTTCAGGGCTTGGGCCCTAATAATCCTAAAGAAAACAATAGGGCTCTGCGCCCCTTCAGGGTTTGGATCCTAATAAATAATCCTTACGAAAACAATAGGGGCTTCGCCCTTTCAGGGCTTGGGCCCTAATAATCCTAAGGAAAACAATAGGGCTCTGCGCCCTTTCAGGGTTGGGCCCTAATAATCCATAAGAAAACAATAGGGCCTTCGCCCTTTCAGGGCTTGGGCCCATATAATCCTTAGGAAAACAATAGGTCCTTCGCCCTTTCAGGGTTTGGGCCCTAATAATAATCCTTAGGAAAACAATAGGGCCTTCACCCTTTCAAGGCTTGGACCCTAATAATAATCCTTACGAAAACAATAGGGCCTTCGCCTTTTCAGGGATTGGGCCCTAATAACAAATAATCCTAAGTAAAACAATAGGGCTCTGCACCCTTTCAGGGGCTTGGGCCCAAATAATCCTTAGAAAAAACAATAGGGCCATCGCCCTTTCAGGGCTTGGGCCCTAATAATCCTTAAGAAAACAATAGGGCCTTCACCCTTTCAGGGCTTGGGCCCTAATAATCCTAAAGAAAACAATAGGGCTCTGCGCCCTTTCAGGGCTTGGATTCTAATAAATAATCCTTACGAAAACAATAGGGGCTTCGCCCTTTCAGGGCTTGGGCCTTAATAATCCTAAGGAAAACAATAGGGTTCTGCGCCCTTTCAGGGTTGGGCCCTAATAATCCATAAGAAAAAACAATAGGGCCTTCGCCCTTTCAGGGCTTGGGCCCATATAATCCTTAGGAAAACAATAGGTCCTTCGCCCTTTCAGGGTTTGGGCCCTAATAATAATCCTTAGGAAAACAATAGGGCCTTCGCCCTTTCAGGGCTTGGGCCCTAATAATAATCCTTACGAAAACAATAGGGCCTTCGCCTTTTCAGGGATTGGGCCCTAATAACAAATAATCCTAAGGAAAACAATAGGGCTCTGCACCCTTTCAGGGGCTTGGGCCCTAATAATCCTTAGGAAAGCAATAGGGCCTTCGCCCTTTCAGGGCTTGGGCCCTAATAATAATAATCCTTATGAAAACAATAGGGCTCTGCGCCCTTTCAGGGCTTGGGCCCTAATAATCCTTAAGAAAACAATAGCGCCTTCGCCCTTTCAAATTACAAAAAGAAAAAGTGCACTTTAAATACCCGGATGATGCACCAAATTAACAGAAAAAACAAAGTGTGGAATTTTGGACACTTCATGTACTCGACTGTCGCAACTGTAATTACACAGCAGAGGGGGAGGGGCTTCAGACTCCTATGTTGAATGACAAAATAACCTTATAAAGTTCATACATTACATGGATGAGGACATAGTGCACAAGTACATAGTGTATAGTGTGTTATTTGGGACGCAACTAAAGACAACAAATAACAGGAAGAAATCACAAGTTGTAGACTAAATTTGATTTAAAAATATGTACCTTTGGTGTTGTTCTAATGGATTGTTTGTTTGTTTATGTTTTCATTCATTTACTCATATAATGAATGTAAACTAAATCAGCTCATCAACATCTCATTGGAATGAGAACTTATGCACTTGACATTGCACCAAATGAGCATCGTGAACACATTTTAACACTATTTGTGGACAGTTTTCACTCCATTGGTTAGTCTGTTTGTTTCTCACGCCTCCTGATGGCAAGATACAGAACAACAGACAGTAAGTGCAGACAAACTTACCCTGAATCCTTCCTCTCAAAACAAATCTATCTTAGACAAAACAAGCAGAGATGCTCATTGTAGTCCATGCTGCGATGAATCCAGTGAGAAACTTCTCTGCTAAACAAAGGGAGGTTTGCTTATAAAAATCATGAGCGTGTGACAGAAGCATTGTACGATGGGGGTGTTGTCAGCTGACGAAGCGGATACTGTGCCGCATGGATTCTCACATCTAATAATAAATGTTAGTGTGGTTTTCTCCCTGACTGGTGCGAAACATGTGATCTGTGCTAATGAAGATACGAGAGACGGATGCAAAAAAAAAAAAAAAAAAAATTCTCACACTCCGTTTATTCCCCAAATCTCGACACGTCTTTGTTTTAACAACCAGGACCACAAAATGTATTCACTTGCCTCTTTGTAAACTCAATTTGTCTTGGTGGTAATTGATCATTATTTTGATTTCTAAAGCCCTTGAGGTTTGTGATTATGGAAACTGATGAGATCTGAACTTTTTATGAAGCCTGTTTTACCAACATTTATCATTGCAGTTTCTGACAGTGCAGGCCCCTAAAAGCAACAGCTTTCAGCCTTAATGACTTGCGAGAAAATATTTCAGAGCATTCAAGCTCAATTTGAACAGTAGAGCATTATTTAGAAATGCCAGCAGCAATGATACATGGTTTTGCCGGTGCTCAGAAGCATTAATTCTGATCCAGGTGAAGACGGGCATTCTGACAAATGACTGCAGATGGTCCGTCCTTCTTTATCCCTGCCACCCTGTTTAATTAACACTTTAATAAATGCTGCTGTAGATTTAAGTGCCACTGACATTTGCGGCACTGGTAGAGATGGAGTCTGAGGCAAAGAGGGATATTTGTCACTTGCTAACTGGGTGAAGAGAAAAAACAGCAGCTACGATTTGTTAAGCACATCCAGCCTTATTTGCTGTTTTTTATCTTGACAGAAATGCACAGCAGATCTACTGTCAACACGCATTATGTGTAATTAATGGCATATTTGCTTATCTGTGGCGTCTGTTGCCATTCGGAGTGTCTGCATAGGCCGGCAGTTGTGTGACAGCGCCTGTGACAGATCGATGGTTATCAGTCAGCGTCTCCACCGGATGAGTTGTGTGCACATGTATCTCTCGGATGGACAGCAGCTTGATTACTCTGCCGCCTCCAGCGCCCGTGTCACGATGGCACCTGCAATATGACCCGCTCTATGCCATGAATCCAAATCCTTATGTTCTCTTATGCTCCGATATCAGATTGAATCCAACCTGTTCTTGGCCCGTTATTACCTCTTGCAAGAGTCTTAGAAACTTTGACTTGAATACCAAAACAAACTGTCACTGGATATCTGTGTCAAGTCTTGAATATTTGTGAGAAATCTGTGTTACACGTCATCAACTGTGGTTAGTGAAGCTACTCATGATTTAAAGTCATTCAACAATTGTGAAAATATAGCTGTACCATTGTGAAACAGAAATGCACTTAATTGTAATGAATATGCACTTGTAGTGTATACTACAAATATTGCAAGTATATATATATATATATATATTTTTTTTTTAAACTGTACTTGCATTATAATTGTACTGTACTCGCTGTGTAATGTCATCAGTAATAATCAACAGCAATAAAGCTGAGAAAGAGAAAATTTCTGCTCTTAACTGGATAATGTTCAGATACTTAAAGCACACTTTGTTTATTGCTTGTTATATGTTTCTTTTTACCTCTTTATTAATTTACTATTTGCTTGTATATTTTGAAGCAATATTAGTTAGTTTAAAATTGTTTCATACATACAATTGTTTTAATTGGTGTTACTTGACCTAAGTGCAGCATTTGTGTCACGGTGTGGGTTTTGTGTCTTGTTCCTTGTTCTTGTCGGTCATGTGATTCCCTGTTTGCCATGTGTCTTGTTAATTGTCTGATCATTGTTCCCATGTGTTTCTGATTAGCCACGCCCCCTTGTTATCTTGTTTAGCTTGTTTGCCTGTCTATTTATACCTCTGTGTTTCAGTTTTGGTTTGTCGGTCGCTGTTGTTGCTTCAGTGTTCCGTGTTCCGTGTTCCGTTGTTTCACCTGTTATTTTATTAAATGAACTGCATTTGGATTCTCTCTCTGCTTCGTCCTTGCTGCATCATCACAGAACGACCGACCAACTATGAATCCAGCAGCATTTAAGGGGAATCTCCAGCCAAGTAGGCGACGCCTGATCCTTATTCCCAAGATGGCCGCCGCCAAGCCGGTGTCTCCGGAAAAGATGGCCACTGCCGAGCCAGTGTCTATGGACAAGATGGCCGCCGCCGAGCCAGTGTCTATGGACAAGATGGCAGCCGCCGAGACCGACCTGCCGGAGCTTATTCCTGCCGAGCCTTCGCTTCACGTCAGTCCCGCTGAGCCAGTGTCTCCAGACAAGATGGCCGCCGCCGAGACCAACCTGCCGGAGCTTATTCCCTATTCACGTCAGCCACGTCCAGCCAGAGCTTCACGTCAGCCACGTCCAGCCAGAACTCCACGTCAGCCACGTCCAGCCAGAGCTTCACGTCAGCCACGTCCAGCCAGAGCTTCACGTCAGCCACGTCCAGCCAGAGCTTCACGTCAGCCACGTCCAGCCAGAGCTTCACGTCAGCCACGTCCAGCCAGAGCTTCACGTCAGCCACGACATGCCTGAGCTTCACGTCAGCCACGACATGCCTGAGCTTCACGTCAGTCCAACCGAACCTGAGACTGTCCAAGTCACGTCTGCCGATCCAGAGACTGTCCAAGTCACGTCTGCCGATCCAGAGACTGTCCAAGTCACGTCTGCCGATCCAGAGACTGTCCAAGTCACGTCTGCCGATCCAGAGACTGTCCAAGTCACGTCTGCATCATCACAGAACGACCGACCAACTATGAATCCAGCAGCATTTAAGGGGAATCTCCAGCCAAGTAGGCGACGCCTGATCCTTATTCCCAAGATGGCCGCCGCCAAGCCGGTGTCTCCGGACAAGATGGCCACTGCCGAGCCAGTGTCTATGGACAAGATGGCCGCCGCCGAGCCAGTGTCTATGGACAAGATGGCAGCCGCCGAGACCGACCTGCCGGAGCTTATTCCTGCCGAGCCTTCGCTTCACGTCAGTCCCGCTGAGCCAGTGTCTCCAGACAAGATGGCCGCCGCCGAGACCGACCTGCCGGAGCTTATTCCTTATTCACGTCAGCCACGTCCAGCCAGAGCTTCACGTCAGCCACGTCCAGCCAGAGCTTCACGTCAGCCACGTCCAGCCAGAGCTTCACGTCAGCCACGTCCAGCCAGAGCTTCACGTCAGCCACGTCCAGCCAGAGCTTCACGTCAGCCACGACATGCCTGAGCTTCACGTCAGCCACGACATGCCTGAGCTTCACGTCAGTCCAACCGAACCTGAGACTGTCCAAGTCACGTCTGCCGATCCAGAGACTGTCCAAGTCACGTCTGCCGATCCAGAGACTGTCCAAGTCATGTCTGCCGATCCAGAGACTGTCCAAGTCACGTCTGCCGATCCAGAGAGTGTTCAAGTCACGTCTGCCGATCCAGAGACTGTCCAAGTCACGTCTGCCGATCCAGAGACTGTCCAAGTCACGTCTGCCGATCCAGAGACGGTCCACGTCACTTCTGCCCAGTCAGAGACTGTCCACGTCACTTCTGCTGATCCAGAGACGGTTCACGTCACTTCTGCTGATCCAGAGACGGTTCACGTCGCTTCTGCTGATCCAGAGACGGTTCACATCACTTCTGCTGATCCAGAGACGGTTCACGTCACGTCTGCCATGTCAGAGACTGGTCACGTCACTTCCTCCGAGCCAGTGTCTACGGACAAGATGGCCGAACCAGAGACTGTTCACATCACTTCTGCTGATCCAGAAACTGTTCACGTCACTTCCTCCGAGCCAGTGTCTACGGATAAGATGGCCGAACCAGAGACTGTTCACGTCACTTCCTCCGAGCCAGTGTCTACGGACAAGATGGCCGAGCCCGAGTCTGTTCCTGTTCCCGAGCCCGAGTCTGTTCCTGATCCCGAGCCCGAGTCTGTTCCTGTTCCCGTTCCCGAGCCCGAGTCTGTTCCTGTTCCCGAGCCAGTGTCTGTTCCTGTGCCGGAGCCAATGTCTGTTCCAGCGCTAGAGCCAGTGTTTGTTTCTGTGTTTGTGTCTGTTCTTGTGACTGTTACAGTTTTTGTGGCTGTTCCTGAGCTGGTGTCTGCTGTTCCTGAGCCGGTGACTGCTGTTCATGAGCCGGTGTCTGCTGTTCCTGAGCTGGTGTCTGCTCCGCCCTGGCCGCCCGAGGGGTCTTCACCGCCCTGGCCGCCCGAGGGGTCTTCACCGCCGTGGCCGCCCGAGGGGTCTTCACCGCCTGGTCCACCCTGGCCGCCTGAACTGCCTTGCCCCCTGCACAGACTTGACCCTCCTTCCCTCCCCCAAGACCACCTCCGCTTCTCCACCCTCCTGAACTATTCTGTTTTTTGTTTGTTTTTGTACTAAGGGGCGTTGGGAGCCACCCATAGGGGAGGGGCTATGTCACGGTGTGGGTTTTGTGTCTTGTTCCTTGTTCTTGTCGGTCATGTGATTCCCTGTTTGCCATGTGTCTTGTTAATGGTCTGATCATTGTTCCCATGTGTTTCTGATTAGCCACGCCCCCTTGTTATCTTGTTTAGCTTGTTTGCCTGTCTATTTATACCTCTGTGTTTCAGTTGTGGTTTGTCGGTCGTTGTTGTTGCTTCAGTGTTCCTGTCCTGAGTTCCGTGTTCCGTTGTTTCACCTGTTATTTTATTAAATGAACTGCATTTGGATTCTCACTCTGCTTCGTCCTTGCTGCATCATCACAATTTGACACCATAGACCAGGGTTTCTCAACCTTTTGCCTACTGCAACCCACTTTTTTTTTGTATGCCAGTCATACGACCCACTAAGGTGAGAAATAAATCAATAGCCTAACTGAAATGCCTTTTTAGACCTAGGCTATACCATAGGCCTGTATGCTTATTATAATTAATTTCACGAAAACACACAAATATTTTCAATAATTAGGCAGACTATGAGGCAAACTGATTTTTTTACTCACGTTAATGTGACACTTGAGACTGCCGCTCTGAAATGATCTAGATGCGGTGGAATTTGGAAAAGTGCGACTCGTAGTGTCGCACACAAACTAGCTGTTGTCAGCCTATTCCTGCTTTTTGTATTCATATACAGTATAATAAGGTCTGGCATAGCAATAGGGATAGTGTGTGTAACATTACGTAAAGAGAGTAGGACCTTGTCCAATAAGAGCCGTTAGCGGCAATAATAAATGATTGGACAGTTGAAAAACAGCGTTAGAAAGTTACGGCAATAATGATTCAACGTACGATATTCGAAAATACGATTCGTTGGAGGACCGGCTACGTTTACATGAACAACTTTTGTTTCAATCGGACTGAATTCATTCCAATTGATGAATCTGAATGTAGTGTTTACATGAACAATAAAAAACGTGATCAGGTTGATGTGTGCGTATATATGTCACAAGCTTCAAATGGGAATAGATTTTTTTGACATCGCGCACACTTCAAGAATATACATACTTTCCCGCTGTTTATGGATACTAACTATTCTCTTATTCTTTATTTGTTTTATATAGCAGACTTAGTATTTATCCATTTCTGGTCATAATTTGGAGACAATGAGCATATGAGCCGTTGTGCTGTGCTGCTTATATTTATCACGCAGTTAAAATGCCCAAAACCAGTCATCTGTGGATGAGAGTCTGAAACAAGGACTGGTAGGACGTTGTCCTGCTGCACTTCACTGACGCTGAGTGAGTGAAAGGAGAATTATAGAATGACAGGACCAGGGCTGGACTGGGACTAAAAATCGGCCCGGGCATTTTGGCCCAGACTGGCCCACTACATATAATCATAAACACAACCGATCTTTTCACACCCCTGAATATGTATACTAACTCCTATTAAAACCACTAATGCCATGTAGCCTATAAATCCTATACGAAAACTCAGAACTTCACAAAAATTGGTGAGCATATGTGACATAACATCCTTAAAAAGCATGCCAAATTTTATGGAGATCGGACCATAGGTGGCGCTATAACTGTTAAAAAGCTTTGAAACAATGTATTTCCTATGGTAAATTGCCTGTATTTGCTGTAAATGGTGTTTTCCATTTATTATCATGTAATGTTCATATCATAATGTTCAAAACCAGTGCAGTACAATTCTCTGGACTCTCTAGATCAATAATTATCAGAAAAAGTTGAACAACTTCATTTGGATGGCTATAATAGGGTCACTTCACAATGTAGCCATGACCTAGTGTCCCCAAACAATGACTCCAAACAATCATGAAAAAATTCAGACAGATCGGACAAAATTTGCCTCTATAACAGTTAAAAATTAGAAAAATTAAATATAATGGCATATTAAGCCAATAAGTAGTATTTTACTGCCCCCTGCTGTTTAAAATATGAATTATACTTGAGTAGTGTGACAAAATTACTATTTAGACTTTATACAATTACTATTTTAACATTTACAATCACATTAAGTCAAATTTCATCTTTTGAAGTATCACTATTGACAATTCTGTCACATTGACAAATGTGAATCCTGAATGAGACAGTTCAAATCTCTGTATCTACAACAGAATGTGTGTGTAGTCCTATGTTTCTGAATAAATTCTGAATAATCTGATTAATAGTTTGCAAAGACATGTATGAAATACCATTCAAATATATTTTCATAATGATTTTGTGTGTGTGTGTGTGTGTGTGTGTGTGTGTGTAAGCTTGCATAAAGGAGTTAAAATGGAAAAACTGGTTTGCAGAATACTGGTGAAAATCAAGCCTGTCAAAATGAAAGTGGCCAGCAGAGGGCAGTAGAAGACCACTTATTGGCTCATTCTACTTATTAATGAAGTCTTTTAACAGGTGCATTCATATTTAGACACTATTCACAACTTTCCTGCGAGTCTTATTGGGCGTCGCCATGACACACGATACTTCCTGTTGCCGGTATCTAAGTTCCGGTTTAGCCTTAGCAGGGAGACAGACG
Source organism: Gila orcuttii (assembly GCA_026230005.1). Lineage (NCBI taxonomy): Eukaryota > Metazoa > Chordata > Actinopteri > Cypriniformes > Leuciscidae > Gila > Gila orcuttii. The sequence goes on along the minus strand of JAPDVR010000001.1, from coordinate 53,306,156 downwards.
ACAGCAATGAAGCTAGCAAACAAGGGACACTACTCGCGGCACAAACAAAAGGAGGAAAACTGATTACTTATAAATATTAAATGTGACAGACTACGCAATGGCTCCTTGTGGCTCAACGTGTGCCGTTGTCGGGTGCACAAACAACACGCGAAAACTGAAGGACTTTATGAACGGGATCTGTTTCCAACATAAACGGACCCGCTTGACCTGTTGCCCAGCACCCTACGCACTCCATTCAATGCCGAAGGACGAGACAAAAACAAGAGAATGGTTAGCGGCCCTAAAGCTAAAAAATCCACCGAAGAGAGTTTATGTCTGTTCTTACCATTTCATCGACCACAAACCAACGGAGCTTCATCCGAATCCGGAGTTATTCCTGGGTTATGAACGACAGCCAGTTAAGAAAAGGCGAAAACTCATCAGGTGCCAGGATAACTTGGAGGTAGCACTACAAGCTAACAGTCAGACATCAGCTTCGACCAGCAATACTGAAGTGCAGCACGAACAGGAAGAGTCTCGTAAGTAATTTGTGTGACATCTTTATATTATATTTTTTTTTAATTGCCCAAATGTAACCTAATGCTGCCGCACTGCTGCGCTCAAGTTGGCTAAGTGTTGTGATGGTTCAATAAAGTAGGCTATCTATCTATCTTTTCTGGGTTTCCAATTTAACTTACCCAGTTTGTGTTTAAATTGCTTACATAGATTACAGCGCATGCACCCACTTCCACTCTGACACAACTCCGGAGGTTTCATTCTTGGATGAGCGGCAAACATCCACAACCCATGAGGATGGTAAGTTAGCCTAATACATTGTTTGTTGTTCAGTTAGATTCTAACCTGTATTATGCAAAGCTATGTTGGTCAACTAGGTCAACCAGAGATGATAATGATTTGTCTAGATGGAGGCTATAACGTTTTTTTAAATAAATAAATACATAAATAAATACATAGATTAATAAATAAATAAGGTTTAGGCACCCCTGGTAATTCAGTTTATCATCTGCTGGGTGATTTTGAAGCAGTAACTTCCTTCGGATATTTTGTTTACAAATAGTGACATTTGAGATATGAAATTGCATTTATAGAATCAACTTCAACAATGTTATATAATAACAATACTACAATAGTAGGTGCAAAAGTTACAACAGCCTGTAGATGCTTCCTCTGGTCTCAGTGCTTAGTCCCTGGTGTCTGCACAGAAGATAAACTGAAATCTTAGTAATGAACAGGGGTGCCTAAACTTTTACATAAAACTGTAAGTAGTATTGGTATAGCTATAGATAACATGACTTAACTTGCCACCTGCTACTGAAGTAGTAGAGCTCAACATTAGGCCTGAAACCTGATTTTGATTTTCATTGTCAACTTAGATTGCAGTGGGGACACCTCTTCTGACACAACCATCAGGTTCGATACAGCAACCAAGTGTTCGATACAGACCCAGTGGGAAGACCCTGCCTTACTGCATCATGGTTATGCGAAGCTGGCCACCAACACTAAAGAAGTCCATCATCAAGCAACACAGTGCAGTGTGGCGCATAATATTCTTCTCAATGATTCAGACTCATTACTGTACACTGGCATTCCACTTCAAACATTTAATACTCTTGTTTCGGTGCTTGAACAGTTTGCGGGTCTTTTAAAATGTCTGTAAGAGACCAAGTCCTCCTAACATTAATGAAATTAAGATTGAACCTCATGATTGGTGATCTGAGCAGACGGTTCTTCATATCAGAGAGCTTGTCAAGTAAGATTATATCTTACTGGATTGACAAATTGGAGGAAGTTACAAGAAACTTCATCCCTTGGCTTCCTCGGGAAACTATTTGGGCGACTATGCCACAAGCTTTTAAAACTAAATACCCCAACACAACATGCATTTTGGATTGTAGCGAAAGCCTGTTACAAAAACCAAAAAACCTAGACTCAAGAGGAGAGTCCTATAGCCATTATTATTCCCATAATACAGTTAAGTACCTTGTATGTATTGCTCCATGTGGATTGATAATGTTTGTCTCTGCAGCTTATGGTGGACGCTGTAGTGACAATTTTATTACTATGGACTCTGGGATTCTGGAGTACTTACAACCGGGTGATGAGGTCATGGCAGACCGTGGATTCACAATTAGAGACATACTCTTCGAAAGGAAAGTTAACCTAGTCATACCCTCGTTCACAAAAAAAGGTGCACAACTCACTGAAGAACAGGTCACTTCCACTAGAAGAATTGCAAATGTTAGAATACACGTGGAAAGGGCCATCAGACGCCTAAAGGTGTTTAAAATCTTATCACAAGTAGTGCCTATTTCCCTGGTCCCAAAAGTAGACAAAATTCTACGTATATGTTCTGCCCTTGTGAATTTGCGGGGTGATCTCATTCGTGACGGCGAACAATAGGTCACTTCATGCATTTAAAAAAAAAAAAACTAACGGGGAGAGTTCAGTGCAGCTTCAAATGAACTCCAGAATTGTAATGTAGAGGTAATGAAATCACATTTAATATTTGTAATTGTTGAAATGTTGTCCATGTCAGACATTGTCAGTATACATTTGATTATTTTTTTATCAACATGGAATTAAGTGAGTTGTAATAAACATGAATTAACATTTCATTGCTGTAAATTGAATTATTTTCAACAGTGGGCACTAACAATGGCACTTGGTCACATTTGTCTTTCCTTACTCTCTCTTTACATTTTCCTCACAATTTCAGTGTATCTCCCATCAAACTTAAGCCGCCCCTCAGCAAATTCATCAACAAGTTGAGGCAGCATGGATGAGAAGTAGAATGCTCTCAACCGTTTCACCTGTTCTGTGACAAACAGCTCATCAAATGGTACACTAAATACCAAACTCTCATCTGGTGTCCAGATCATCAGTCTGGCTGTCTTGAGACCTGTGCAAAACATTCCTAGTTGGACTTGCATGTAATAGCCCCGGCTACCAGTTTTCTGAACCTCAAGTTTTCCATCCACTACCTTAAAATCACTGAATCTCTGAGATAACAGTTCACTGAGTGTCTGGTGATTTTTATTTGGGACGGGGCATTTAATCTCTAAGAGCTCACAGGAGTTGATGATTCCATCCGGACTTGCTGATAACCATGGCTCTGCCCCACATACAATTGTGCCTGTGTGTGTTATGTTCATTCCCTGTTCTTTCAATTGGTTGCAAGCTGTTTCTTCATTTTCTTTCCCATAATTAGTGGCATAGTTACCACGAAAGCTGGGGTAAAAGTGCTCACACAAAAACTTTTCACTATTTGTGCCTGCACGTACAGGCACCTTCTTTGCTGAACTGGCTGTGATTCTAAGTTTCCTAGAACTGTGCCACAGATCAGATGCACTCTGCCCCCTCGTCTCAAGTTCTAGTGTATCAGCTTGTTTGCCATCCATACTAACATAAGCCTGGTAGAATTTTTGTCATTTCACACAACTCAGATCATTGTCATGATTTTGATGTGACAAAATTGTTAAATCATTGATGGTTCCCTGTTCTTTTGAACTCCCCTTTTGTTCTGCTGATGGAGTGGCATTGTAACACTTTTCCAGTAGTGTATTCTTGAGAAGAAATAGAGGTTTTGTTAGAGATTTGTCCACACTCTCTCTAAAGTCTTTGTGGGACTGATACTGTGGTGTGTTTGGGAGCTGACTGCCAACTGCCCTAGTCTCTTCCTCATACTCATCCTCTGCCTTGTGGTGCCTAAAATGAATCTGGCTCAGACGCTTGGGCTGAAGGTTCTTGGATGTTCCTTCATTCCATCTCCGCTGTGTGTCAGTACATGCAAGCCCTGTCTTTCCACTAACCACTGCATTCTGGACCTGAATCAGCCATAACATAATGTTGATGGCATTTTTGTACATTAACGGCATTGCACACTACAGTAGGCTACTGCATAAATTCAATATTTCAAACACAGACATTGTCCTGCACTTTACTTAGAATAAAAACTGCAGTTAAGCTGTTTTTGTAAGGGGTATTCTTTATTGTTTTCAATAATTTACAGATTTAATGTGTAGCAAGATCGCTCTAACAGCCTATACCTACCTTCCAAATGACAGCTGCTGCATGGCTACAAGATTTTCCTAGCCCTGCAATGCATGAACAGCCGACTGTTTCGATTATACCAATCGGCCTCGTCATTATCCAAGCAAGTTGTTTGGGCTTGTTGATGCTCTGACTCGGCTCGACCTCAGCCTTAAGGAAGATGAACTCGTCGTATTTTGTACACAGTATTTTTCCAATTTTGTTGCTGTGTAGATAGTTGTAAGCCTCTGTGCTCTTATAATTTCGTAGTGTCTCACCATCAACACCCTCACTAAGCACGAAATAGTTAACGATATCCACATAGCTAACGTCTGGCCACAATTTCATATCGTCTACCCATTCCGTTAAGGTAGACGGATGGGGCACTTTAACTGTTCTATCGCCAGTTCTCGTAAGATAGTCAGGTCCATGGGACCATCTGTGAGATGTGCTCATTTTGCCAGCGGCGTTGTTGTAAGAGTATAGCACTTCTACTCCTAAATACTAATAGCGTTTAGCTGATAGCAGCAGCTACAGGCTAATGTAAACAGGAAGTTTGATACCGGCTTGTTCTAAGCATTCTACGTTACCATAGCGATTCATGGAAAGGTCAAAGTTCGGGAAAGTTGTGGATAAAATCACTTGTATAACAATTACTATTATAACACAATAATATTTTGTCAGAGTTTATCACTTCATTTGTACTGACACTTCACATCAATGGTAGCAATGTGGTAAATCATGATAAACTATGGTAAATCATGCTAGAATCACGGTACTCTATGGCAGTGTTGGGAACCCTAATCAAACACACCTGATTCAACTCATCAGCTCATAATCACATAGGTTAATGAGCTGATGAGTTGAATCAGGTGTGATTGATTAGAGAGACAGAGAAAACGGGTCCTTCAGGACAGGTTTGGGAACCACTGCTCTATGGTAAATCATCCTAGAACGTAGTAAATCATACTAGAACGTGGTAAATCATGGTAAATCTTGCTAGATTCATGGTAAATCATACTGGAACATGGTAAATCATGAAAAATCACACTAAAATGTGGTATATCATGGTAAATTATGCTAAAACATGGTCTATTCCATCTATGATGTCAGTGGTTAAATGCTTGCTACATAAAACTTAATGTCTTTTGATGCTTGTGTGGTTAAAAATCTTAAATGCCTTAACTGCTTGAACACCGCTAAATGCTGCTTGCAGCTTTAATTTTAATTGTTGCTGTAATTGTAACCTTTTTAATAAAATAGCAAATAATATATTTACAAGGTAGATGTAAACAAAATCTTAAAAGGTCAATATAAGCCTTCTCTTCAAATTATTTGTATTGTGTTTTATTAGTGACAAATTTGGGGAGAGGATACATATCCAAAACTTTCTGAAAATACAGTATGAGAATTAACTACACAATTACTAGAAATGTTCACCTTGGATATTATACAATTTGCAAGCAAAAATACAAGTGGAAAATACTATTTTTTTCTAGATGTTTCCAACTGTGAACCAATTTTGTAGTATATATATATTTCTTTGCTTGTGTCCTTGTATTCTTTCTTGTGGCTCAGTGACACACCTGTGAAAAGCTCATTATGCAGGCTCATTAAGCAGGTCTTTTGTCTTCACAGGTGTGAATCAGACCATTATACACGAGTCACGCCCATTTCGCATATTGCCTTTCCAAACAAAAAGTGTTTTACTAAATTTAAATCAATGTATTGTTTTATGTGAATGATTTGGCAGGATGATTTTCAGATCATTTTGAAGCAAAAATCCTAGGCGAGAACATCCATTAGTCAAAAGTCTTGTGGACACATATTTAGTATGTGTTTTGTGGCCTTATTTCAGAGACTTTAAGTTTTAGTTTTTTCAATAACCATGCATAAACAATATTCTCTCAAAAATTCAAACATGTACATACATCTTGCTCACATATTATGGCAGCCCTGTTTGTGCTATATAGAGTGAATTTACACCTTTGCCATTAACATGTTTATAAATAACTGAAAAAAGCACAAATGTCAGAGCATGTCAGAACACCTCCAGGACCCAGAAAACACCTTGGACCCCAGAGGTTTAATGTATTTGGTCTTGGCGGAATAGATCTACTACACTACTGCTGCAGAGCAAGTACTGAGACTTGCTACTGCGAATACCTTCACAGACATTGCTGTGAGCATGTAAGACATACTGCAGCTTCTGCTGCACATGTAACATACATGAATTAACCCTCAAACAAAGCAGGAGACAAGAGAAAAGGGCAGAGCCCTCTTCAACACAAACATCCAAACAGATCATTTGCGGGTTGTACACCCAATGCCAATAAAGCTGTTGTGCAACAGCTGAAAAGAAGACTATTGCTATACATTATAAAGCAATGTTTCACCCTACACAGTTGCACAGGGTAATGGGAGAAACAGACAATATAAGTTCTATACATGTGCTGATGAGTGAGAAAACAAGCGCTGCATTGGCAGATATGCATATAGATACATAATGATGACATAAACAGGAAGGGACAGAACCAAACCCCCCAAAAACAAGCAGATCTATTGCAAAGTCATATGTACTTTTTTTTTTAACTCCCACAACGAACTCCAAACAAACTTCGTTTTGGAAATGACGTCACATAAGTACGTTCTTTGATTTCGCTGAAATTATATAGGGGTCATTAAGTTGCTAACATCATCATGAAGAAACAAGCCATCTAAATTATCTATCCTCACTTATTTTCTTTATTTTACTTAAATCTTTTCTTTTCCATTGAGAATCTTGTTTTCCAAGTTAAGTTTGGCTGGAAAGCTACAGTCTATGACTCTATAGTCTTTGCCTGCCTCTAATTTCCAACCATGAGACTCCGCTTCTTCATCGGCCAACACGCCAAAGTTATTAGCTTACAAAGATGTCACTCTAGACATGACAAGATGTCCAACGAACCAGTGAATCAGGGAAAGCCTTCTGGGATCCCCATTCAAAGAGCAGCAACAAACGCAAGTAACGCCTCCAGATTCTAGCGTAGATTTGAAAATCAAGCTTTCCCCGTTATGGTTAAATCATGGAAGCTACACCAGTTGTTTCGCCAAGAGATCTTATTTATTATTTTTACACATGTGTCAGACATACAAGAGAAACAGGCATAGAAGAAGAAGGTTACAGGCGAGGTGGTCTTCATTCCAGATTTCTCTGTTCCCCATATCTCTGTCCTCTAGCCCCATCTTACCTCTCACTCCATCATGCCAGCTGTAAATGTTTCTCGGTGTTTCTCTTCCCTCACCCCTCATGCCTCTATGTGTTTCTCTGGGGTTACACTATAAGGACTTAGCTTATATACACCACTGAGGGACTTCCAACTTCCAACTGTACACATTTGCTGTATCATCATCAGTAGAACATGTACATTGCACACATATTTCTATGCAAAATATAGCTCATCCCATATCTCTCCTCAGCACAGATGTGCAACATACTCTGACTTCACAAAATACATTATACAAATTATGATGAAAATAAAGAAAAAATAATACTGAAAAATAACATTAAACAGTCAATTTTTAATCTTCACTATTCAAACTGGTGCATTGATATAAAATTCAAAACCCAGTCTAAGAAAAAATAGAAGGGTTAAATTAATGATTGATGGTTCATTCAGGAATTAGAATTGGAGCTGAAACAAAGCAGCTTTTCAGTTTGGAGAATGCAGCATCAACCGTGCTGGACCATCTGCACGTCGTTTTAGTGGAGGTCAAGGCAGTCAAAGGGGCGGCTGGCTGGCGGTAATTGCGAATTAAATGCAAAAAAATTGTCAAAGCCCAGAAACCTATGCAGGTCCTTCTGGGAATCTGGAGTTGGCCAATCTATCACAGCCTGAACCTCGTCAGGAATCATGCGCACTCCCTCAGATGACAATATAAAAGGGAACTGACTGTGCGTGAAAAACGCATTTATCTGCCTTGACATAAAGCCCATTTTCTAGCAGCCTCTGAAACACTCGTCTTACGTGCTGAACATGTTCACGGAGAGAGCGGGGAAAAGTCAATATGTCATTTATGTAGACATAGGCTATATGAACTGGTTGACCATGTCTCTCAGCACGTCTTTGCTGAGAGACATGGTCTCTCCAGTGCCTGGAAGACTGCGGGAGCATTGGACAGCCCGAACCGCATAACAAGATATTCAAAATACCCCCTGGGGGTATTAAAAGTTGTCTTCCACACATCCCCCTCCCTTATGTGTACCAAATGATAGGCGTTTGTGAAAAAGGAAACGCCCTGCAGTCGTTCGAAAGCTGAAGACATCAGTGGCAAAGGATAAGTATTCTTTACCGTGATGCTGTTCAGCCCTCGATAGTCAATACAGGGACGCAGGGAACTATCTTTCTTTTCCACAAAGAAGAAACCCGCACCTGCAGGGGTAGAAGGGCAGATGAGTCTGGCTGCCAGAGAATCAGAAATATATTTCTCCATGGCCTCCCTTTCCGGAGCAGAAAGCGAGTATAATCTGCCTTTAGGCAGAGACGTACCTGGCAATAAATCTATAGCACAGTCATTGGGACGAAGGAAGAGAAGCAACTTGAGACTTAATGAACACCCCCTTGAGGTCAAGATACTTGCTGGGCACGATTGACTGGTCCGCATGTTCATCCTACAACACAGAACAGGACACAGAAGATCAGGCAGACAACAAACACAAAGCATGACAGTATTCACTCCAGGAAGAAACAGTGTTCTGATGCCAATTTATGTTGTGGTTTTGGAGTGAAAGCCAGGGGTGACGGAGAACAACTGGAGCCAATGAAGAGTCCGTTAAAAGAAAGCAGATTTCCTCTGTGTGGTTGCCAGAAGTAATGATACTCACTGGCCTGGTGGTATGAGTGATGGGTGGAAGAGGCTGGCCGTAGAGTGCACTGACGGAGATGGAATGGGTGAGTAGAAGCACAGGAATTTTCAGCTTATAAGCGAGGTTGATGTCCAAAAAAAACGGGAGGAGAGTAGCAACAAGAGAGGATTTTTCAAATGCGACTCCACCCGTCAGTAACCTCTTCTCTACTGACGGGCTTTGGCTTTTACCGGACGCTGTACCACAGTACAAACCATGGGCGTCGGAAGCAAAAACAAATGCGGGTGGGACATCCTCCAGATTTTTTTTACTGGAGTAGATTAGGGGTGTTCCCGAAGACAAATACCTTTTCTAAAATCTCTATGCAATAATGAGTGAAGTGAATGATTGAGTAAAAATGAAACGAGCGCAAATCCGTCTATGCGTGCATCTCTCAGAAATCAGAGCTTGGCAAGAGTAATATCTAGTATTACCCTAGTAGCATGGAGACTGCACTGGGCTGAAGTAATCCACACCAGGCTGGTAAATCCACAAGAGGCAGGTAAATCCACACAATGGCTCGACGCGGAAACAGGGACAGAGAACTAGAGATACACTGGTGAGAACAACGACAGGACATGAGCAAACAACGATCTGACAACAAACACAGCAAAATGTGAGGCAGATATAGGAGTGTTAATACACACCAGGTGCAGCCGTGCTGATTAACTCATCTGCTCCGAGGTTGCTAGGCAATGTTAACAAGCGATCACACCAGCGACAACAACAGACAGACACGCAGAGATAAACACACAGGCCCATGAACCGTGACAGTTATGTGCTTACGAATCTAAACAGCTAATCTTGTTATCTTGCTAATAAATATTGCTAATGTTTTCACTATACTTTGGATATTAATATTCGCTGCAGGGTTGATAGTTATGGTCTGTTAAAAAATTCTCTATAAATATATTTAGTAATTCCCTCTGAGCTAAATTGACCTGTTTCCCTTACAAGTATAAAAAAGGTTTATCAAGATGAGTTGATAATCATTTTATCACATTGCAGGCTCGCAGCCCTCTGAAATGTAGGAAAGGGATAATGCACATCCAGCCAGTTGTTCTCTCAAAATAAACCCTGACAGGGGGATGAGAACTGAAGGGATCTTCCATCAGCCTGAAGGGGATTATTTTGAGAGAACAACCGGCTGGATGTACATTATCCTGCTTATTACACGGCTTCTTGCCACATAAGTAAATAATTATACACAAAATATTGATCTGAGTTGAAAATGTTTTATTAGGTCTTTAAAGGGTAACTAAACCCTAAAACAACTTTTTTAGTTAATGATCTGTAAGACTGGGGCTTTATTAATGCTGTTCATTGATTCGAGTAAATTTTTTGACATTTGGGTATACACACACAACACAGGGACGTAACACTGGGAATAACATACCGCTGGATGGCGTGTGTAACGTGGGAACAGGAATGAAGTGGAGAGCGAATCCAAATGCAAGCACAAATTTAATTAAACAAACAGGTAATCCAGGGTAATCGACTGAAACTCAGAACAGGAACAAGGAGACAGCTACAGGCAACATAACAACATCAAAACAACTTCAACGACCGACAAACCACAACTGACACACAGAGGTATAAATACACAAGCAGACAAGCTAAACAAGATAACAAGGGGGCGTGGTAAATCCGAGACACCTGGGGAGACTAATCAACAAGACAAGGAACACCTGGGCACAATAAGCAAACAAATAACAAAATGACAAGACACATGGCAGGATCACATGAGAAACAGGGAATCACATGACAGACAGGACAAAACCCACACCGTGACATAGCCCCCCCCCCCTATGGGCGGCTCCCGACGCCCCTTAAGACAAAACCAAAAAAACACAATAGTTCAGGAGGGTGGTGAAGCGGAGGTGGTCTTGGGGGAGGGAAGGAGGGCCAAGTCTTTGCAGGGGAATGGGACCAGGGCAGAGAAGGTTGTGCAGGGGACCAGGGCGGAACAGGCTGCGCAGGGGACCAGGGCAGAGACGACTCCTCGGGCGGCCAGGGCGGTGAAGACCCCTCGGGCGGCCAGGGCGGTGAAGACCCCTCGGGCGGCCAGGGCGGTGAAGACCCCTCGGGCGGCCAGGGCGGTGAAGACCCTTCGGGCGGCCAGGGCGGTGAAGACCCCTCGGGCGGCCAGGGCGGTGAAGACCCCTCGGGCGGCCAGGGCGGAGCAGACACCGGCTCAGGAACAGCAGCCACTGGCTCTGGAACAGACGGCACCGGCTCTGGCTCTAGAACAGCCACTGGCTCCAGCTCTGGAACAGACACTGGCACTGGCTCAGGAACAGGCATTAGCTCAGGAACAGACACCGGCTCAGGAACAGACACCAAAACTGTAACAGCCACAAGAACAGACACAAACACAGAAACAAACACTGGTTCTGGCGCTGGAACAGGCACTGGCTCTGGAACAGACATTGGCTCGGGAACAGGAACAGACTCTGGCTCGGGAACAGGAACAGACTCTGGCTCGGGAACAGGAACAGACTCTGGCTCGGGAACAGGAACAGACTCTGGCTCGGGAACAGGAACAGACTCGGGGGCGGCCATCTTGTCCGTAGACACTGGCTCGGAGGCGGCCATCTTGTCCGTAGACACTGGCTCGGAGGAAGTGACGTGAACAGTCTCTGGATCAGCAGAAGTGATGTGAACAGTCTCTGGTTCGGCCATCTTGTCCGCAGACACTGGCTCGGAGGAAGTTACGTGAACTGACTCTGGATCGGCCATCTTGTCCGTAGACACTGGCTCGAAGGCGGCCATCTTGTCCATAGACACTGGCTTGGAGGAAGTGACGTGAACCGACTCTGGATAGGCCATCTTGTCTGTAGACACTGGCTCTGTAGAAGTGATGTGAAGCGTCTCTGGCTTGGCAGAAGTGACGTGAACAGTCTCTGACTCTGCCATCTTGTCCGTAGACACTGGCTCGGAGGAAGTGACGTGACCAGTCTCTGACATGGCAGACGTGACGTGAACAGGCTCTGACTGGGTAGACGTGACGTGAACCGTCTCTGGATCAGCAGAAGTGACGTGAATAGTCTCTGACTGGGCAGAAGTGACTCGGACAGTCTCTGGATCGGCAGACGTGACTTGGACAGTCTCTGGATCGGCAGACGTGACTTGGACAGTCTCTGGATCGGCAGACGTGACTTGGACAGTCTCTGGATCAGCAGACGTGACTTGGACAGTCTCTGGTTCGGTTGGACTGACGTGAAGCTCAGGCATGTCGTGGTGAAGCTCTGGCTGGACGTGGCTGACGTGAAGCTCTGGCTGGACGTGGCTGACGTGAAGCTCTGGCTGGACGTGGCTGACGTGAAGCTCTGGCTGGACGTGGCTGACGTGAAGCTCTGGCTGGACGTGGCTGACGTGAAGCTCTGGCTGGGCGTGGCTGACGTGAAGCTCTGGCTGGGCGCGGCTGACGTGAAGCTCTGGCTGGGCGCGGCTGGCGTGAACCTCAGGCTTGGTGGGTACTGTGGGGTTGCAGGGCTCCTTGTCCGCCAAACCCACTGTAAAGGTTGAGCCGCACAGTAACAGGGCCAAATCAATATAAAATTCTAAAGTCCATTGAGGATTGTGCAGTGGCATGGCTGATCCAAGTGGCTCAGATAGTCCTCCTCTAAAGAAAATCATGAGGCACAAAGAATCCATTGGAGTTACATTTGACAGTTCAATAAAGTCTCTCACGTAATCCTCAATGGGCCGGTCTCCCTGACGGAGGCGCATAATTTGTGCTACTGGATTCATCGTTGGGTCGGTCATTCTGTAACGTGGGAACAGGAATGAAGTGGAGAGCGAATCCAAATGCAAGCACAAATTTAATTAAACAAACAGGTAATCCAGGGTAATCAACAGAAACTCAGAACAGGAACAAGGAGACAGCTACAGGCAACATAACAACATCAAAACAACTTCAACGACCGACAAACCACAACTGACACACAGAGGTATAAATACACAAGCAGACAAGCTAAACAAGATAACAAGGGGGCGTGGTAAATCCGAGACACCTGGGGAGACTAATCAACAAGACAAGGAACACCTGGGGCTCGTTCTTCGTACGTCGCTAACTCAGTTAGCTGGATTTGATTGTTGGCGATTTGGCATGATCTTGGATCGTTTGGTTCTTCGAAGCTCATCCTAGACTTGCTGTCATAGCAACAGGTGCGCCAGCTTGAACCTGCTCGCGAGCAGGCTTATTTCATGTAAACAGGATTAGATTGCGGCTTTATAAGCGGAGGTGATACGGGAAGTCTGTTGTAGCCATGTCTTGTCCATTTTTACGACAGCAACCTGTTGCGGAAGGTGCGAGGATAATTCGCAGAGCTTTTCGAATTAATCGCGTATTGCAGGATAGACTGGATCCTTTAGCGCAGCGCGACAGTGTAATTTTTGAGAGATATCGTTTTTCTCGTGAGGGTGTTATTTACATCATTAATTTGCTGGAACCACACATTAAATGTTCAACACGGAGGAGTCGGGCTTTGACAACTGCACAGACTGTGTGCATTGCCCTGAGATTCTTTGCGAGTGGCACGTTCCTTTACACTATTGGAGATGCAGAGAACTTAGTGAAAAGTGCTGTCTGTCGTGCCATTCGCAAAGTTTACTTGGCACTCAAGCAGTTTTTAGGGGGTTTTGTGGTATTTCCAAGCCACTTAAGACCCCAGGTTGTAAAGCAGAATTTTTTTGCTATTGCAGGTACATTTATAATTGTTAATGACATGCAATCATGACCATGCCAAAAAGTATGACTAACAGTATGTGTCCTTCAGGCTTCCCTAACGTGATTGGTGCCATAGACTGCACACACGTCCCCATCAAGGCCCCACCAGGGCCCAATGAAGGGGATTTTGTGAACCGAAAGGGGGTTCACAGTGTAAATGTGCAGGCAAGTTACTATTACAATTTATAATATTCCAGATTAATTAGTAATATATTACATAAAAAAATGCATGTAATCAAAAAGTATGCAGTTGACTGACTAAAATCTCTTAGATGGTGTGTGACTCTATGTTCCATATAACAAATGTGGAAGCAAAATGGCCAGGATCAGTGCATGACTCAAGAATTTTCAGAGAGTCACATTTATGCACATTATTTGAACGTGGTAAGGGAACTTATAAATGTCAAGCTCACAGTATTACACACACTTATGCTGAGCCTAACAAAACTGCATTTTTCCATTATACAGGGAATTTTGACGGGGTCCTGCTTGGTGACCGGGGCTATGCCTGCAGGCAGTACTTCATGACGCCATTCCCTGACCCAAACCCTGGACCACAAACCCGTTACAATGCAGCTCTAGCCAGGACAAGGGCACGCATTGAAATGACCTTTGGGCAACTAAAGGAAAGATTTCAGTGTCTGAAGGGTCTGAGGGTTGCACCTGACAGGGCCTGTGACATAATTGTTGCATGTGCCATATTGCATAACATTGCCACTATCAGAAAGGAGAGGACCCCTGTGGTGGGGGTGCAGCCTGATGATGACCTCCAGCCAGTGCACTTGGACCAACCTAGTGGCAGAGCTGCACGGGAGAATTGTGGAACACCATTTTTGAATGTGTAATAAAAGACAAGACAAAAATGCTTAGTTCCTGGAGTTTTATTTAAACAATTCTTTATAAAGAAAAGCCAGCAAGTCATCCTTTGCCTGCAATAAGAGATAGTTATGTAAACTCAGCAATACTACTATGTGTCAAATGATGTATTAGCACTTACTCTGAAGGTCCTTTTGAAGCAACTCTATCTCTAGTGCAATTTTTCTCTTTTTCAAGTTGTCAAGTTCAATTTCTCCTCTTAATTTGTGTTTTTTCAGGTCAAAATACTCGATTTTTTGTTGAAGATGCCGTTTATATAGGGAACGGATGTCACCCTGTGTCATTTTGTGAAAGAAAAAGGGTCAAAACATGCCTCATGCAACAAAAGTAAAAAGTAAAAGTACAACACTGTCCACCTCTGTATCAGTTCTTTGTGCAGACTCTTCTGTAGGCCTTTCTGTAGGCCTTTCTGTAGGTGTGGACTCCTGCAACTCATATTGCAGACAGAAAGAATAGGTACACAAGTATATACAAATTAGTGTAAAGTTATTTATGCACTTACAGGTTCTTCCTCCAAAGGACAGTCATCTGAGAGGGTTTCTTCACTGTCCTGTGCAATGGAAATAAATGGGTATTACAAAGTGTTGCACTTTCTTCCCTTTATGCAAGTTAGAAAAAGTACACAACTTACTGCATATGCTTCAGCCACCACTTGCTTGGGAACAGGTAAAAGTGTTGGTGTATTATGTAAAACTGCACAAAAGAGGGGAACAAAAAAAATTGTCATTACAATTAACTACACTGTAAAAAATATAATGTGATCAATAACTCATGGCAATATATTTTATATTAACTAAAAGTTTAAAATTTTTCACTTTCACAAACGGTTTAAATTACTGTACAAGCCATTTGGATTATACTTCATTTATATTTACAGTGTACTAAGAGAATTGAAAACTCATTTAGCCTACCAGTAATAAAGGTGTTGCTGCTACTGGTCCCTGGCTTTGGGTCTGAGGAAGAGCTGCCCCCAGGGATGCCCTCCACAATGGGTCGGTTTTCATTCAACCCAAGGGCCAGCTCCTCTGCTGGGGTATATTGTGGTGGTGCAGGACCACCACCTGTTTTTTTTTTTTCAGCCTTTTTCTTGGTGGCTGTTATAAACAGACAAACACATTATTTAACAGTGGCTTTTAAAAAGAGGAAAAAAGTGGCTTTTTAAAATAAAGACAGTATAAGAATTAAAGGCTACCATTTTGTAGAATATTCTTGTACTTCACTTTTACTTGTCCCCATGTTCTAGTGGGTCCCGCGGAGGCTCTGACATAAAAGAACAAAATAAATATGAAATTATTAAAATGCAAAAATACATACTGTAGAAAGTGATATAAATATCTACCATGGACAGCACTTACGCATTTAATTTGTCTGCTACTTTTTGCCAGCCCTCTCTCCTGGATTTTGCAGACTTCGAGGTGTTCCCTGTCGTTTTAATTAAAGATTCAAATTCGGCATAACCTTCCATTAAAAGCTCTTGTTCTCCTTGGGAGAAAAACTGGGCGCGTTCTTTGGCCATGCTGAACAGCCAATAGCAGCGTTGCTGATCATTGTTTCTACTATCGATACATATCCCCTTTTAACCCAGCGCATGAACGCGCAATTATCTCAGATAACTCAATCCAGCGATACTAATCATAAACAACAGGTGTGTTCGAAGAACCCAATTAGCCGGATCATGATTAGCACGATGATATCATCTTGGATGTCTCATTTGATCTCGGATGTTTTAAGCAACGTACGAAGAACGAGCCCCTGGGCACAATAAGCAAACAAATAACAAAATGACAAGACACATGGCAGGATCACATGACAAACAGGGAATCACATGACAGACAGGACAAAACCCACACCGTGACAGCATGATTGACCAATCAGAATCAAGTATTCCACAGAGCCGTCTAATAATCTAATTTAATCGTGCCTTAGGACTGCCATCAGCCAATAATACTGGCATGATTTTACACATGCTTCAGACACTGGGTTCCGTGGATGTATCCCCATAGTCTCAGCAACTCCCAGGTGAAAAGGAAATATATTTAAATTATGCTTTTTTGGACATACTTAATATATTTAAATTGTACTATACTAAGTGTGTATTAAATGTATTATTTTGAAACAACTTCAGTGATATTATGTGTATTTGAAGATATGCTTAAAGGCACACTGTGGAATTTTTGGCCACTAGGGTGCGCTCGACCTGTAATTTTCACGTCTAGTGCCCCTAGAGGCCACAAGCGCCGCAGCATTGTCGCAAAAGTCAATAAACAGTCAACCGGTCAACCTCCCGTGTCTTTATGTGTGTGTGCAGACGGCATTTGATTTGTATGTTGGAGAAAGTTAATCGATTCACTACTGACCAAAATAATAATATAAATATAAGATTAATAATATAAATCCTATAAAGAAAACAAATTGAATAAAAGTAGCATACGCAGAAAACAATGTCTGATCAGGTAAGTCGCATTGACAAGGGTTGCCCAATCCTGCTCCTGCCGATCGTCTGTCCTGCACAGTTCATCTCCAACCCTAATCAAACACACCTGAAGCAAACAATTAACATCTTCAGGATCTCTTTGCAATGGGTTGGAGATGAAATCGAGTAGTCGGGAAATCGTGTGTAACAAAACTGATATAACTCACTACATAATTCCCGTTATTTGTAGTCTTCAGTTTGTTTTTCCTTTTACACAAATACAAACATATATGAGCTGAAAGGAAAAAAAAACACATTTACATTTGTATACGGCAGTATGTTGTGACTTATATCAGTTTTGTTACACGAATTCGCAGTAAATATTACATTATATATACACTTTTATGCCGATATTTATTTTAAAATTTCAGTTTACATTAAGTGTACCTTTTATTCAATATAAAGGCTTGACTTCTTTGCCTGTTAGCTTTGTGTACTAACTCTTCTAACGTTTCTAACGTTAATGCTACCAGATGAATTGCATACAAATTAAACAAAAGCCTGTAGCTAGTTGTTAAGTTGCAGCCCTGTTTCGTTTCAAAATCGGAGGATAAAGTGTCTGCTGAATGCAAACCTTTCCCAATATTTATAAAATGTATATTTGTACTAACATTTAGCTACCAGATTGATAATTCGCTAACTAGCATTCCTTGTTACATTAAGTTAAATGGAGGACAATATAGAATCAGTAACATGGCCAGGCAGAGAACAAATTTGAAAAAATTGAGATATTGTGCAAGCAATATATTTAACTTACTAGTCCAAAAGCATGACGGCCAGGTCAGCATCGGTCGGGAATCCCTCATCCTCCTTTATCGCACGCCAGCGAGGGAACGCTTGACCAATGTTTATCCTCGTCCTTGCTTTTAGTTTATCACTCTCCTTTTTCTTTTTTTGGTCTCCTCTGACAAAATCTTTGCTTTCTTCCGAGTAGCTGTTGATTCAGCCATGACGACAACATACAGACGCCGGGAATCAAACGCGAGTTGAGCTCTCACGTTAGAATTTGAGGAAGTTGGGGTGGTGGGGGAAGTGACGTATGCCGTAAAGCGGTCGAATTTTGTAGTTCTTTTTGTGCTCGGGTTCCTACCCGAAACCCGAAGTTACATAGTGCTAGTAAAAGCGATACAGACACCTTCAGGCTTCGGCAGACGTGTCATTCAACCTATTGTAAGTCGATGTACCATCTCAATGGGTTTTGGTAATATATTATAAAGGTTGAAAAGTTCCACAGTGTGCCTTTAAGATCAATTTTAAGCTATTTTTAAGCTAGCGTGATCCCTATTTCAGTCGATGTCAACTACGGCTAATGTTCTCAACTGAAAGGGAACGAGACGCTGCGTCAGCCCAGGTGAAAAAGACGTAGTATTAAATGTATTAAAAATATACTTGAAATTCAAGTAGTATGTTTATAATACATTTGAATTCCCAATGTGCTTATTTGAAGTGCATTAAAAATACATTGAATTGCATTTTAATATATTTCTAAAAAGTATACTAGAAGTACATTTGTAACCCACCTTCGGGTGCCGTGTGGGGTGGGTGATAGGAGGATAGTGTTGGATGTCTCGCCCGGTAACCATTCCCTGTGGGCTCCTTACTCCTCCCTTCCACCATAGCCATTGGAGTCCCCCGTGGAGCATGATGGTCCATCTGTAATGGGTGGGTCGGCCGCTTCACCCGGGGCTACCCCAGAGGACAGGACGCCGATTGCAGCTGGCTTCTGGAGATGATGACTCGACTGCGTTATCTCCCTCTGGGAGCGTAACTTTGCCCGAGCCGGATTCAGAACGGTCAGCTATGCTGAATTGGGCCGCCGAGGCTGTTGGGCTCGAGTGGAACCTTCCACCGTGTCTCGTTCAGTCTCGGTTAGATGATTGGTATCTCGGGGCGAGCCGTGCTGGTTCTCAGCCCGCCGCCCGAGTGCCCTTCTTTCCCGAAATGCATGGAGAGCTTACTAGGTCGTGGACGGCACCTTTTACTGCCGAAAACTGCCTGAGTGGTTCTTCCCCCCTCGCTACCCTTGAGGGAGGAGCTGTGAAGGGTTATGAGGCTATCCCTCCAGTGGAGCAGTCTGTCGCGACACAGGTGCATCTGTCTCCGGCGGCCGCTGCCTTTGGGGGGATCCTTGTCTCCCCTCGCAGGCCTGTGAGCTCGCGTCAGGTTTAACGGTCAGAGCTTATAAAGCTTGCGGGCAAGCCGCCTCCTCTTTGCATGCCATGGCGTTGTTGCAGGTCTATCAGGCCAGGAAACTCATGGACATGCACGAGGGTAGCCTATACCGTGCACTCATGAGTGAGCTCCGCACTGCTGCTGACCTCACCCTCACGGGAATGAGTGTCGCAGCATGCGCGGTCGGTCTAGCAATGTCCACCCTAGTGGTCCAGGAGCGCTATCGTTGACTCAGCCTGGTTGAGATGGTGGATGCGGACAAGGTTCGGCTCCTGGACTCCCCAATTTCCCAGGTTAGGTTTTCCGGCGACGCGGTGGAGAGCTGCGCCCAACAGCTCTCCGCCACCCAGGCGCAGACGGAGGCCACCCGACACTCCCTGCCCGGGCGGCCCGCTTTTGCCTCCAACCTGCCGCCGGGGGCAGTACCTCCGCCTGCTCGTCACCGAGGGCATCCCCTGCTGCTGCCTCCGGTTCCACGGGGCCCCCACAGCAGCCTCCACCCAGGCCCCAGCGAAGAGCCAGCAGCAGGCAGGCCGCCCAGTCTGTCTCAGACACTGCCAAACCAGGGGGCAAGTGTCAGACGTAGCGTCCCTGAGACAGGCCACCCAGGGATGGGGGGACGTGCTCTTCAGATGGTTACTGTTCCGCCACTGGCTCCCCGGAGTCCAGTGGTACCCGAATTGTCAAGAGAGCAAATTCCTCCATCCCTGGGTCCCAAGAAGGTGAGGCTGGCGGTGTGCGACCCTGTAAGACAGCCTTGCACCCCTCAGCCCCCTCTTGTTCGCCAGCCGGCAGCATGGTGCGTTCAAAGACCCGGTCATCCGCCTTCTCACGCATCTCCTGTTGCCCCGTGGAGACAGGTAAGTGTTACAACACACACTCAGACCCCGCTTCGGGCCGCCCCCGGGCCTTCTGAGCTGGGTCCCTGTCCTCCACCTCGCTGCCCCACCTTGAGTACGTCTGTGGTCTTCTGGGCCTGGTTCGTAGAAGCGGAAAGAGCTTCCCAACCGGTCCGGACCAGACTGTGACCATCAGACTCGGCTATGCAATTCATTATCGCTCTGCGCCCGCTCAAGTTCAGTGATAATCATCACACTAGGTGTTGAGCAGGTATGCTCCTGAAAGCTCAGTGATATTCATCACACCTATGGTTGAGCAGTGCTCCTGTCTTGTGCACGCATGTCGCTGTCCTACTGGCAAGCGGCTCTCCAGCTGATGTGAAGGCCAGTTTTAATAAACCCGTTCTTCATGTACCTAGTATGTGGTGGGTCATGACCATCTTGGCCCTTTGTCACTTGTAACGGGCCCTTTCTCGAAAGCCCCCATCCAAGTTGCTACACAGAGAGGCATTTTTCAGAATGCCCCGCCCCCAAGCTTGGTCTGCAGCGTTCGACCTGAATGACATGTACTTCAGATCTCTAGCCTCTGCACCACAGGCTATCCTGCGTGTTGCGTTTGAGGGTTTGAAGTATCAGTACAGAGTCCTACCCTTCGAGTGCTTCATAGCCAGTTGGGTCTTCAGGTCAACTGGGAGAGAGTAATCTCGCCCACGGGCTGAGTATCTCTTTTCTGGAATGGAGATGGACTCGGCCCAACATGCCTCTTCAAGAAGAGTTTGTGTCTGGTCTGAGTGTAGCGTCTGGACCAATCACACACTCACAAATTATTCATTATATTTAATGAATAGTCCGGCAAGCTCATTCTCCCAACAAAGATCTGTGTAACTTCCCCCGAAACTAACATCACAATGAAGCTAACACCACTGGCAGAACTCAGTGTCCTGTTACATTGATAAGAATTTTTATGACCCCAAAAAAGGAATGTGCAGAGGGCTGTGACTCTTACTGAATTCTTACTGAGAAGGAGAAATAAACCCTGTTAATCCTATATATTCTATATATAACCACTTGAGAAAGGTATAAACATGTATCTAATTTTCCCATCTCATGATTTTCCTTTTTATGTTGTTTGTCCTATGTGTTCTTGTAAACTCTAATGGGTTAATGTTTCAGACTGTGCATACTATGGTTAAGCAAAAACATATGTGTGGCATGTTTGGTCTCTATAAACTCCGATCTTCGTTCCCCATTTGTTAATTTATATTACATTTTGCTAACTCTGTGACGCATGGGTATTATAAGAATCTTGAAGATTCTTTTGCTTAAACACCCAATGAAATTACAGATTTAAATGCCTTACTAGAACACAAAGGGTCGTAAAATCTCCCTCCAGAGGGACAAATTCTTATTGGCTCACACACCTCCAGAGGGTGTGACATCTTCACACTTTAAAAATCACTGATCAAGATCAGCCCGCTCTCTTATCTCTTAGCGCTCTCTTAGCTCTCTTAGCTCCCTCTCTTACTTCTCCTGAGAAGTCCTGATGTGAAGATGATGCTAAACTAGAAGTTTTCTAAGGACCCCCAAGCTTGTTCCAGGCTGCGGCCTTGTCTTTCCATTCACCAAAGATCCTCTGACTTCCACTGGTTCTCTCTCATCAAGACCATGTCAGCAAAGACCAACAGGAGCCTCAACAAATTGCATCAGGACAGTTTAATTCAAATGGGCGAGACATGCAAGTATCAAACTTAGTCTCATTATCAGATACATTAAGTATCCTTACACCCTTTTAAAGAAGGGTGTGTTAGAACTAAACTGATGGTTTGCTCAAGGCTGTTGATCTGCTGGATTTCAAACAATGCTATAAATTCTTGCTTTCCTAAATTCTGCTTCAGCTCTCTTTCCCTTGGTAAACTGTATGCATGTATGTAGGGCTGGGTACCGAGTTCGGTACTTTTTAGGTACCGACCGAATTGCCTCGATACTACCGAGTATCGAAACATGTCTTGTTTTTCGGTACCAAATTTCGGTACCTAAGTGGTTAATCTCGTCAATTTTAGTGAAACAATTAGTAGCCTATGCAGCATGATTGGCTGTGGCGGAAAAACACTAGTTTACGCGGCTGCCCAGAGACGTGGCTCGTCGCATGTGAGGCTGTAGTGTGTGTGTGTTTGTGTGTGTGTGTGTGTGTGTGTGTGTGTGCGTCCCAACCCAAATATATAGAAAATATGTGGAAATGATCAAAAGTGAACCCATGTACCAGACTCGATGCCAGAAGCACGCGATGCAATATTTTCAACAAGATAATTGCTGCCAAGACCGGCAACACGGTAAATCTGATAAGGCACTTAAAAGTGCACAGAATACACTTGAGAGTAGAAAGTTTATCCGTCTTCGACTGCAAGAACTGGAGCGCGTCACAAATGAACCGAAACTCAGCGTATACGATACTTGCCTCACAGACATGAGAAATAGTCTTATATACGGTCAAAATATGTCTACTTTTAAACGAAACAATTAGAAATAAATAGTTTGATTACCTAATCCATATAAGCACGCGCGCATTCACTACTGCAGGAATGACGAGTCGCCATAATCATCTTTGCAGCCAACACACTTAGTAAACACTTCATTAATAAACAATTAAAATATCTGCTTGCTATTGTTTCCCGACACATCCATAATCATTAGGCTACTTTTGCCAGTGCTTTCGCGGCAAGCTTCATGTGTGCTGAGCCTGAGGCATATATCCCGCCCCCCAGTAGCCTATATTTAATTCAATTCACATTTATTTGTATAGCATTTTTCACAATACATATCGTTTCAAAGCAGCTTTACAGAAAATGCATGTGTCTAAATTACAATTTAGAGTGATCTGTTATCAGAGGTGACTGTGTGTAATGCTTTTCAATTAATTTTCATTCAGTTTCATTGTTAAACAATGCATTAAGTTAAGGCAGAAACAATGAGCTCATTGAAGTAAAGAATACATGTTGTTAAATTATTAGGAAACATAGAAAACGTGCTTTTTTACAGACTCAAAATATGAGTGTAAAAAAGTCAACCATAAAATTTTTTTTTTAGGTAATGTTATATTGTTAAAACTGGTTTCATAAAATTGGTATCGAAAAAAGTATCGTTCAGGAACCGGTATAGAAGTCAAGGTATCGTATCGGTATCGAAAATTTTGTTACGATACCCAGCCCTACATGTATGTATGTGTATGTTAGAGTAATTTAAGTGTTTAGTCTAGTTAATAAAATCTTGTTCATGTCACACGTAAAGTTGTCCGTGTCTCAAACTCATATCTGGAGTCAATAATCATATTGATCTTGACTACTTGCTCTAAGTAGTAGTACTTAGTAAGAAAGACATTTCCCATGCCCCGGAAATGTACATTTATATTAATAAATTAATAACCAATATTGAGGGTTAAATGAGGGGTAAAAAAATTGAGGGGTAAAAAAAAATTAATTAAATTAATGATCAATATTGAAAACCCTCAGCCCGTGTTCAGACCTTTCGTCCCTCTGGGCCAACCGCTCCTAGAACGAGGTCCACTAACACCGACTGAGGGGCCATGTACAAAGGGCATGCTTTAACAGAGGTTTGGTCGACCTCCGACTGCATTGGTATTCATACCTTGAGTTGTTGCAATTCTCTTCGCTTTGAGCCACCGCTGCTCAGCGAGCTGGTACTGCTCTAAAAGACAGCATCGCATGTCACAACTCGCCCATTCACCTCCTCCTTGGAGTCAGAAGCTTCTGAGGTCGCTTCATTCCACTATTTCTTCCAGCCTGCTCAATCGTGCCGCCGACGAGCCTCACGACAGTCTATGGCCAGGGAGAGTGGAGACTCCATCCCCTGGCGGTCCAGCTGGGCAGGGACCAGTTCGGAGCCGCACAGTTACATCTGTTTGCCTCTCCGGATTCGTATCTCTGCCAGTTGTATTATTCTGTCCGAGCGGACAACCCTTGGACAGACACTGGCTCTCAGCTGACCCCGGGGCCCCGCAGAAATGCGTTCCCCAGTGAGCCTTCTAAAAAAACGGCTATGTGATTCATTGTCGCTTGGTGCCCTCTCAAGTTCAGTGATTTTCATCACACTCAGGTGTTGAGCAGAGATGCTCCTTAAGCTCAGTGATTTCTTCACACCTGGTGTTGAGCAGTGTTCCTGTCTTGTGCGCGCATGTCATGTCACTTGCACCTACTGTGCTAGATCAGGAGTAGGGCAGGTCTTGATAGTTGCCCCTTATTGGCCCAACCAGACCTAGTTCCCCTCGACAGCCCTTCCTGACATTCCCCTGAATACATTCTCAGGGACGGGGCATGATGGCACCCGCGTTCAGACCCCCGGTCCTAAATAATGGATGCGAGGTTCAGGTGGCTACCGCAGGACTATGTGGTAGTCACCATCACTTCTGCGAGAACACCCCCTAAGAGGAAGTGTTGATTACGCCAATTAGAAGTGGAACCTATTCGTTGAGTGAGTCTTCTCTCCGTGAGGAGATCCTGAAGGCGTTCGGTCATTTCAGTGCTCTGTAGTGACTGACCGAATCCTGTTTTCCTTTCACTACTGAACAAATATGAACACATATATGTTTAATTCACAAAACCTTGAATCATGTGATATGGTGCCCCAATGCCTGCCAGCAGGTCATTGATTAACTTAATTTATGACGCATTGCGCAATAAAGAAACAGGTCCCCGTTGTTCTCAAATCCTTACACTGCTTGCAATTTGTGTTCAGTCACAAAGAATAAGAACTGATCCATTCAGGGTCTCAAGCTAATCCCCCCCCCCCTCATCAATTATTATGTCTCCTTAGGCTGATAAGTGGATTTACACACAAAACTACCCTTTGTCTTGAAGACAACCATTTGCGAACTAAACCCTCACGTGGTACACACCACGGATGGACAGATGCTGACCATAAGGATACCCACACATGCCACACGTCCTTTGTGTGCAACTTAGGATAGAAATGTCCTTAATGTATATAACACAGAATTGTATCTGACCTTCCTGTATGCATGCATATTTAATTAGTTTTGTCTTATTCTATAGGTGTAATTTGAGACTGGTCTGTAACTTCGAATCTTAAGTGTATTTCTAAAGAAAGATTACCTAACAGGATCACCTTCTGTAACTCTCCCTCTTGCTAGGTCATAAAACTTTATGACCCCCAAAAGGAATTCCAAGGGAATCCCAGCTCCCACTTGAATACTGATAAAGAAAGAGGAATAGACTCTGCAATCTTATATTTTCTATAAGTATAACCACTTAAGAAGTGTATAAACATGAATTAGATTTTTCCTAGGTCATGGTAGCCGGTATTATGGCTTGATGAGTGAACATTAAATGTGTGTAATTCTGCATATGAATGTAATTTTATGTTTCTTCTACTTTTTCCTGCCATTCTCGGTACCTGTTTGACCGTCTTGTTTTGACTAAACAAGCCATACATAGGATATTACAGTAAAATGTATTGTTCTGTGTGTACAATCTTTCTGGTTAGAAATGACAAAATTTTATACCATCATAAATCATCCTGACAAGACAAAGAAGAACTTTTCCCGCTCGAGATACTCTAAGATGATTGGTTCACGTACGCGAAGCAGGCGTGAACCCCTCCTCTCCATAAGAGACTGACACAGAAGTTTCTCGGAGAGCACTTGAGAGCACTTTCCCTGTGAGAGGTTTCCGGTCCCATGGCTCCTTAGGGAGCTTTACGCCGCGTTTCTTTTCTTTTCCTTTCTTTACTAAGTTTTATTTTCATTTTAAAACTTCACATTCGGTGAACCTTTAAAACTTCCCACGAGTCTGCTCGCCCCGGAAGACACGAGAGAACAAGCCTATAGCGCCGAAGGACAAACACGCACACGACTCTGCGTTCCTCAGCAACACAAAGAGAACCATACGCAAGTATAGGTTATTGATTTGATTTGATTGATGTGATTTCTTGTTGTCTCTCTAAGGGTTACGTTGTCTGTGATTTTTGCCATGCTGCGATCACCCCGGTGATCTCTCTCATCCTGACCGTTAGTTTCACTTTCTCATCCTCTTACTCTCTCTCTCCCTCGCTCTCTCTCTCTCTCTCTCTCTCTCTCTCTCCCAATCTCTCTCTCTCACTCCCGTTCGTTATTCGTCTTTCTCATTAGTTTTACTGTTTACTGTACATACATGTATCCCGTGTTTAAATGTAGAATTCTGTATCCGTAGTTTCATTTTATTAAAACCATTATATTCTTGATTGCTTCTGTCTAAAATGCTCATTTTACAAAGTCAATGAAATGTTGATCCTAGCTACAAAAGCTTTTATTATGGACTACTTTGAGTAGTTTAATCTTATAAACACAGGAAAATTAATGTTCACGGCCAGAAAATTAATATTTCTTGGAGTTTATAAGAAAGGATAACTTTGTTGAGAAGTTGATAAGTTAATCTTACGGCCGTTTGCTGGACAAACAGATTGTTCGATAGCTAAATTAATTCCATTAAAGGTTATCTCATATAATCGATCTGGAAAGGGACCATTGATACATGAATGAGGAATTATAATTCGTTGTGATTGATCATTCATATATACAATCGATCTATTTTCAACTTCGATAATTTAACTGTAATATGCAATATTAATCATATTCATGATTAATTATTAAAATTCCCTATATATCATTTGAGCTAATGTTAATGCATTTAATGTAAAACTGAATGTTGTTACAGCTCTCTTCCCTGCAAGATGGGTTGGAGTAGGGTCTCCTCAAAATGATGTTTCCTCTATATTTTCTTTGACGCACATCATAGTGGAGTGATCGTCAGGTTTCTGAGGGAGCAAGGGAATCTACCTTGCGCCCCTCTTTATCCTTTTGGGCCTTATCTCTGGTGCTACTGCACTGCAGAGACTGCCCCCGAGCCACTGCAGGCAGTGAGTTAAAAATTCTGTTTTTACAGTTCTCCTGCTTGCGTGGTCTCTACTAGAGGGTAGGGACTTGCTCACCTTCGGTCAACAGGTTGTGCCTGGAATTCGGGCCAGCTAACACTCACGAGCTGAGACCCCGGCCTGGATATGTGCCCAGGGTTCCTACCTCTCCCTAAAGGTGGGACCAGGTGGTGTGCCTGCAAGCGCTACCCCGGAGGAGGCAGACCCAGCCCTGGCTTTCTCTGTCCGTCCGCTTCATTGCGGTTATACGTGCACAGAACACAAGCCTTAGGATCTCAGACCAGCTCTTGTCTGTTTAGGAAATCAGCAGAAAGGGAAGGCTGTTTCCAAGCGAGTTTGGCCCACTGAATGGTGGCTGCCTTCATCTTGGTGAAAATCCCAAGATGCACGTGTCCACTTAGGTGGTGAGCTCCTCTGGTGATCCCATATGTGCATTCTTCCACGGTACGGCTCCCTGCGGCAAGCCCGTGTCTTCCCTCGGCAGAAGACTGCTCTGCCGTCACTGTCTGGTTGAGTCTCCCCCCTGTCATAGGCTGGAGCCACCCCAGCGACATTCCATATTTTGTACTGCCCGGTCTTCCGTCCAGTTCATATGTGTATTCTCCACGTTACCTCCCTTCGGGCAAGATGTGGCTTCCGCAGCGTCCCTTCCTTCCATGTACAAGGAATGCTTTCCCAGTGGTCCTGTAGGAACAGCAGTGTCTTCCCTGGCCTAAAGCCCTGTCCCTTCTCCGCCTTAAATCGCGGGGGGATCAGGAGGCTTCTGTCTAGGCACTGGAAGGTGGCAGCACTAGTGGTGTTTTCAATAGATCCCCATTTCAGTCGACGTCGACTACTTCTCCCTGAAGGAGGGAACGGAAGACGTAGTCCCCTTGCCACTATTGCTGGAC
Organism: Gila orcuttii; assembly: GCA_026230005.1. Classification (NCBI taxonomy): domain Eukaryota; kingdom Metazoa; phylum Chordata; class Actinopteri; order Cypriniformes; family Leuciscidae; genus Gila; species Gila orcuttii. The sequence continues at coordinate 53,278,318 of JAPDVR010000001.1, read as the reverse complement.
CACCGCTGACTCCGGGGGCCGCTCGGCTCCTCAGCGGAAAAAGCAACTGGTGCGTGCGTCCACTTCTGTGTTTATACCCGCGCTGCAGTGTTGAATTGGCTTGATTAAATAGTAGTTTGAAGAAGACAGGCTCCCTAGCGTGATCCCCATTTCAGTCGACGTCGACTACGTCCTCCGTTCCCTCCTTCAGGGAATGCTGGGTTGCATACGCAACCAGGACGTTACATAAGTAACCCTAATACATTTCGCAAGTTATAAAGTCCAAATTGCAAGTTAAAAATTGTGAGATATAAACTTGCAATTGTGAGAAATTAAGTCGAAATTGTGAGAGAGAAGCAGGTAAGAAAAAAGGTAATTATGACTTCAAAAATAGTAATTGTATGGAAAAAAAAGTCACAATTACCTTTTTTATTCCATGACACCTTTCTTAGGACTACCCTTTTAAATGGGAAAAAAAATGTACCTGGTTTTATTTTTCTCAGCGTTTATATTTTCATGTAGCGCTTGACAAATATTCATTTTCTGTGCATTTATTGTGTTTTGTATATTGACACTGATATTAAGAACAGCTTCTGACAGATTCATCGCACATATAAACACTTTAAGCTCATTCCAATGTGGTTCTGACAGGTTGGTTTAGTTGGTTAACTGAACAGATCAGTCACCTTTATTTTTATAGTGCTTTATATAGTAGGCCTAGATTGTTTCAAGGCAGCTTCACTGTAATAAACTGGAAAATAACAATTAATGCAAACTCAATCAAAAATAAGATAAATTCAATTTCAGCTGTAAAAGCAGCTCTAAAAAGACAATAGAGTAATTATTTAGCTCAATTCAGTGCTTATAAATAAAAGCATGCCGTTACAGTGGGACTAAGACGAGAGGCGTGCGGATCCATATGCAAAGCTTTTATTTACAGATGTGTTCAGAACAGGCAGAGGCCCAAACAAAGGCAAACAGGTACGATATGGACAAGACAAAGAGCATTCCAGGGACAGGCGAGGGTCAACAAACAGAGACTGTAATCCAGTGGACAAGGCAAGAGGATAAACCAACTGACCAGGCTAAAGTCCAGGCGTGAGGCAAACACTATCCAAACAGGGCAAGACGAAAGAGGTAATCCAAAGCAAGCAATAGTCCAGGGCAGGCAAAGAAAAGTCAGAGCACGGGAAGCCAGGCTAGGATCAAAACACAGGGCAAACGAGCAAGAGTAAGACATCTACAGACCAGGAACACTAGGATAGGCCCCATAAAGATGCTATAAACGAGACAGCGATATGAGTTAACAATACTCGACGATCGGTGAGCTTGTGCATCAGTGTTTTATAGTCCTTGTGATTGAATACAGGTGCAGACATAATTAAAGCCATGGAGCATGGGAAATGTAGTCCAGGGTAACCTGTAACTCTGTATGCAATGAAAAAGTCTTAACGGTGAACAGGTGACCTCTGGTGGTGAGTGGAGGGAAACGGCAGGCGTAGAGTACGTGACACATGCAGTGACGTCTCAACACGTGGTTTACTGGCCTGTTGCGTAATTCTCCGAAGTGGCGACAGCATCTGCCAGCGAACAAATGCACCTGAAAACTCTAGCTGCAAAACCAATGTTATTCACTTCCACTCCAGGATGATTTAAATGGGAAAATCTATTTGAGGAAAGCAGCAAAGAACATCTTGATCCAGCCGAGCTCAGGACACACGCTATTATTAACTCGCTGTACCTTTAGAAAACATTTCAGCAAAAAAAGAGCAAAGTTTTCTTGCAGCATCATCTCTGATCTCAGGAGAAATAAGCTTTCCCGCAGGTCATTTGTTTAATGTTAGAGGCTTTTCATAGAGTTTGAGGTATTTCTAATTGGCAGAAACCTAGAGACTTGAGCTGGATTAGTCATTTAGCTGAAGGGTTTGTGCGTAATTACTAATATTTCTTATCTTAAACACACTTGCACTGGATGTTCACTATTCTTCACAATGCATCTGCAGCACTTCTCAAACTGCTGGTTGTGTCAGACGTGTGTCTCACTTTTGGCTCGTTAATACCTGCCATCATCGTCTGATCCTGCTGATAAATAAATAAATAAAAGAGCATCTCTATTCAGTCCCACACAGTTTCAAACTTGTTTTCCACAATGAAGTCATAAAAGAGCATAAAAAAGGACACGCAGCAAAACTTCTCATAAAAGAACAAAAAGGACACAAATAATAAAGCATATTTTGGGCATGTGTGGTTTGGAAATGAGGTTAGATTGCTTTCACTTGCTCACGCTCTGACAGAAGTAGCACAGAAAACAGGAAGCGCTGGGGCGAGTTTCTCTGTGACTTCCTGTGATGTCAGTCCTTTGTGTCTGTGCTTTCGGCCTCCAGCTGCCTTACGGACACTCGTTTGTTACTCTCACCGTTAATATACTGTTGAGGAAGTTTGGATGAAATCTACACATCTACCAAAAGCCTTCCAGAGAAAACTGTCTCGCAATATGAGGGGTTTTAATTAAAACTTCATCAACACTGTGTGATTAAACATTTATTTTGCTGAGACAAACTAACTGTGAATAATTCTGCGTTTAAATATGCCTTATATTATATAGAAAAATCTAGAAGTCTATTGCTCAAATATTTTCAGTACATGTCTGAATCTAAATCTCAGTTTCAATAATGCAGAACCAACTAGTTCAAATACTGAGTCAGTTTTGCGATCCTTTAAATTATTATAACACTGAACTCATGTGACATGAACTGAACAAAGCAATTCATCAGCAAAACATCACAAAGTTTGTGGATTTACACAATTTTCTCTCAATTCAGTTGCTGTGTGACAAAAAGTAGATGAAACTCAGAACGTGATGATTTTGCTTGTCTGACAGTGGGGTGAAGCGCTGATAAATGTTTCCAAATGAACAGCACAGATCTTAACTTATATGGTTGTAATTCCTGAATGCTTTGGAATACAGACCTAAGGTTGTGACACTGTCACACGTGACTAATGTTTTAAGCTGCTCGATATATTATATTGCTTTTATATATTGGAGTTTTAATATGTGTACATGTTGTCTTAGCCATTTTATTCCTCATTTACAATGTATGTCTTTAATTGATGCTGGGTATGCCTGTGAGTGAACACATTACAGAAAATAGGAAAATGGACAGCATAAAAGAGCAGCATGACAAACAAACTGGGTCGCTAACCTAAAGGGGCTGTATGTATAAAGCCACACAGAGTAAAATTTTAGTCTTAAGTGTGTCAAAATTCTGAGAATTACATAATTTTACTCTTATTCCTAAACTTAAGAATAAGTGTGATTCATAAAGTCAAGTCACATTTATTTGTATAGTGCTTTTTACAATACAGATTGTTTCAAAGCAGCTTTACAGAGATAACAGGAAAATAATTCAACAAAGTTTGTTTCCAGAAGAAAATAGCATCACAGTCCAGCTTAAGTAAGTTCTGTGATGTTTCATTTTTGTTGTAAAAAAGTTATTAATTTTGTTAATTTATAAATATATGTATATAAATATATATATATATATATATATATATATATATATATATATATATATATATATATATATTAGGGCTGGGCAAGTTAACGCGTTATTATCGCGTTAACGCATTTATTAATTAATGCCGACAATTTTTTTATCGCACGTTAACGCAGTTTTTTATATTATTGTTTTGAAAGCCCGTTGCTCACTGGCTCTGAATACACATAGGCCTACAGTCAAACCATGATCACAGGAGGGGTGGGATGTTGGTCAGCCAGCAAATAACTCACCCAAACAAGCAGTGGAGAGAGGCAGGTTCTCTCTGGTGAACAGTTAAAGGGTTGCGCTCCGCGAGTGAATGACAGGCGCTCTATGGATAGTAGTCTACCTATAAAACCTATAGATAATAACTATTTAGATTCTGGAAACTCACTAACAGCGAGCCGAGGATCAGTCTCTCTTCTAATGATTTGTGCTGCGCGTCCTTTATAAAAAGTTATAGACAATTCAACTTCGGTAACGAGCGGGCGCGGGCGCGTGCGTGAGGCGAGCATGACCGCAACAGTTTCACAGGAACGCACCCGCTTTTCGCTGCACCTTGTGCTCGACCACTTCACCTCACTCTTGGCTGATTTATACTTCTGCGTCGGACTTACGCCGAAGACAATACGCTATAGACTACACGTTGGTTTTCATTTATATCTCTGCGTCGTTGTCCGCGTTGACGCGCAATTACACATGCAGAGGGAGCATATGAAACCCTGGGAGCGGTTCTAGCAATCACTGCGCTTGCGGTACGCGTAGAATTGACGTTACCTTTTTGCAGAGGTGCACGTCAGGGTACGCCGAAGTGTACGCGCACTACACAGCTACGGCGTGAGTATAAAGTATAAATTGTTTTTTTACTCTGTTTAATGTAATCTTACGTGGGAAACCATGGCATGACCAAACCTATGCTACTATAAGTAACGTTGGTCGACTTATATAGTAGTGATCATGACCTCTGACTACTACATAGACTGTTTCTGCTGCTCCCTGATAAAAGATACCTGTTGATACCTGTTCAAAAAAAAAACAAGAAAACTGGACTCGTTTTAACTAACTAGATAAAAGGTAATGCCCTGGCAGTGGCAAATAGCTTTGTTTAAATATTTGATTTGATTACATAATGTTTAAGTTGAGATTTGAGATTACTGTGTAAAGGGAATACTGCTGGTATAAAAGCACCTTATTTGTTTAAAGTTATTGCACTTTTGTGTACATAGCAGTACATTTAAATCAAAAGTGCGCAATACACTACTTTAGAAGTCATTATTCAATTTTGCGCATAACAATGCGATTAATCGCGATTAATCGCAAGAAAATCATGCGATTAATCGCGATTAAAAATTGTAATCGTTGCCCAGCACTAATATATATATATTAGGGATGCTCCGATCAGGATTTTTGCAGCCGATACCGATAGCCGATTTCTTGTCATGGTGATCGGCCGATATCGATCCCGATGCTTAATATACTTAATATAAGACAAAGATAAATACAAACAAGATGGAGCAGTCTGATGCAGCCCACAAGGTTAAATTAAACATTGTCCAATAGTAAACTTTGGAGGACAACATAAACATTTAATCACCTAAAATAGAGAAGTCTGATGTAACTTAAACCTTGTCCAATACAAGTCTGAGCATGACAAAAAATGTATAATTTAATAATTTAAACTCCTAAAAGAACAAATTGGAGTAGTTTGATGCTACTCATTAAAAGGGATGGGCATTTCAAGCAAAAATAATATTCGAAGATAGCTGGGTATTATTCGAAAATCGCACCCCTCCCCCATACACACACACACATGCATGTATTAAGTGAGAAAAGCGGAGTGGTCTGACGTTTAAATATAACTTAAAAACGTAAATATACATTTCATATTTGTTTTATATAATATAATGTTCTTTTTTAAATTTCATCTATGTTGTTTATATGAAAAAGGAACCGCATGAGATGGGATGGGTCAGACATGATTTTGACCACTTAATTAAGTTTTGTTTTGTAGAAAGCCATTCTTTAAAGTGAATTTCGTTTTGTAAAAATTGTATCTTAATTTCGATCAATGTTTCATCAACCAATTGGCTGTATTTAACCCTCTGAGGTCTATGGGTTTTTGGGGTCCTTGAGGTGTTCTGACATGCTCTGACATTTGTGCTTTTTTCAGTTATTTATAAACATGTTAATGGCAAAGGTGTAAATTCACTCTATATAGCACAAACGGGGCTACCGTAATATGTGAGCAACATGTATGTACATGTTTGTATTTTTGAGAGAATATTGCTTATGCATGGTTATTGAAAAAACTAAAACTTAAAGTGTCTGAAATAAGGCCACAAAACACATACTAAATATGTGTCCACAAGACTTTTGACTAATGAGTGTTGTTGCCTAGAATTTTTGCTTCAAAATGATCTGAAAATCATCCTGCCTAATCATTTACATAAAACAATACATTGATTTAAATTTTATAAGACACCTTTTGTTTGGAAAGGCAATATGCGTGGAGGCGTGTTCACACCTGAGAAGACAAAGGCCGGATAATGAGCCCTATAATGAGCTGCATATTAATTAGCCCTTTCACACAGGTGTGTCACAGGATCCCAAAGAATGCAAGGACAAAATAAATGATCTATATATACATATTTTACAATTAGAAATTGTAACAAATTACAAATAGGTTACAATTACAACAACAATTACAATTTTAACAATATTTCAAATGTATTTCTTTGTAAAAAGTGTACATTTTATCATACGTATTAAAAAAGGTAAGGATTCATTAGTATGAATATTGGAACAAACACTATAATAACATCTTAGTTGATAATTCAATATACCTACTTTATTTTTGACAAAACATCATACTATAGTATATTTAACTATGAGCAGAAATTGGTGAACAAAAGCTTAACTATTTAATATGACAGTAGTCTTTTTTTTACAGTCAAAACTTTATAATCTATCCAAAACTAATCACAAAATCTTGTCTAAACATTCATATTTAGTCTGTAACATATTGTGTATGATATATTAGTATATACATGTGAATTTGCAGCTTGTTGCTTATACAGAAATTTTATTTCAACATATTTCAGTCTATTTTTACTCATCTTAGTAGGCTATAGCAATATAGTTTGGATGTGTTCATGTAAACATAACGTTTACTAATGTAGGTCCGAGAGTGAATGAACGGCACAGACACGCGCTGTATAACTGTAGTAAGCAAAGCGCGCGCGCCTGCATGCCGTTCATTCATCATTTAGCCTACACACTATAATAACATCTTAGTTGATAATTTAATATACCTACTTTATTTTTGACAAAACATCATACTATAGTATATTTAACTATGAGCAGAAATTGGTGAACAAAAGCTTAACTATTTAATGTGACAGTAGTCTTTTTTTACAGTCAAAACTTTATAATCTATCCAAAACTAATCACAAAATCTTGTCTAAACATTCATATTTAGTCTGTAACATATTGTGTATGATATACTAGTATATACATGTGAATTAGCAGCTTGTTGCTTATACAGACATTTTATTTCAACATATTTCAGTCTATTTTTACTCATCTTAGTAGGCTATAGCAATATAGTTTGGATGTGTTCATGTAAACATAACGTTTTCTAATGTAGGTGCGAGAGTGAATGAACGGCACAGACACGCGCTGTATAACTGTAGTAAACAAAGCGCGCGCGCCTGCATGGCGTTCATTCATTTAGCCTACACACAGACACGCAATTCATATTTAAACAGTCTTTTTGCGGTTTACAGTCAGACACTATTCAATATCGCGATTAGAACAAAGCACTTAAGAATAAATGACTTACTACATCAGCTGGATCCGTTGCTCGAAATGAAACTACCAGCACTTCTATTCCAGGGTTATTAGATAGTATTATTCCTCACAGCGAAAGGATACGCTGTGTACACAGCTGTACAAGATACTTACTAAACACGATGTATTTTATAATCCAGCTGGTGGGCGTTGGCATGTTTGAATGGCTTGCCTTAGATCATTTGCGTTCGAATACCATATTAACGCGTAATGAGGTATAATGAGCTGGAAAGAAAAATACTGACATCTCTGTCTTTTCATACAGATTACATAAACTGAGAAGATTTGTTTTTTATATAAATTAATTCATTTAAAAGAAGAGAGTTCAAGCTTCATTATGGAAAAACGCTCGTGCCTGTATGACAAGTATTCGCGAAATTAATTTTCGGACGCGTTTCAGAATGGACTTAACTGACAGAGAGAAGGCAGAACGCGCATCATGTTTGTTTTTCTTTATTTGGTGAAAAGCACATTGTGAGTATCCAGAAAAAAAATAGAGACTTATCAGGATCTAATGATGTACAACACTTAATATGTAAGATCAAAATCAACAGAGTATTTTGAGTTTCTTTTGCACTGATAAGAAAAAAAGCGAGACTATCGCGCCCGCGTGATAGCCGACCTCAGAGGGTTAATAAATAAGAAGCGAAATTATAATAGGACACGGAGGCGCCCGCGCGTGAACTGAAGCGCGTCTCATAAATGAACAGAAAATAAGCGTATAAACGACTTCCCTCACAAACCTGAGAACGTATGGAAAGCTTGAAATGTTTACTTAAAAAAAAAAAAAAGATAATAAAAGAAATGGGGTACTCTCTGCTTATGTAGGCTAATCCGTATGAAGTGTGCATTTCTCTCTATAGGAGCGTTTACTACACGTGAAGATGCATCAACATCGCCAACTGTATCTTTGCAGCCAGAAAACACTAGTTTATTAATAAACAATTAAAAAGTATCATGCTTGCTAAACATTGTGCATGCGCTTGATATGCGGAATATTGGCAATATTACGATAACGCTCAAATGGTTTAGTATTTTCTCCCATTTTAAGTAATTAAATTAATATAAATATGCGATTAGACTAATGGCTTAAATTAATTACTACTAGTCAACTAGAAAAAAACTTTAGTCGTGCACGGCAGCCCTACTTATTTCACATATTTCCTAACCAGCGCGTCACATATTTCCTAACCAGCGCGCTAAGAATGCTCGCACTGCGGGCATTCTGAGCGAGCGGCGCTGTGTGGACTGAGCGAGCGAAGCAACTCTTCAGAAGGCGATCTCTCTGCAGGACAATGCTCCTCCTCCACATGAGATTCCTTTGAAACATACATGGCCAACTAAGCAAGCCAAACACCAGTGGCAACAAAGGTGAAAAAGGGCGAAAAAGGCGACAGTGGCAAGGAACCAAAGCTCCATCAGGTGGCAGAATGGAGAAAAAAACTTGGGAGGAACCAGGCTCAGTCGGGGGCCAGTTCTCATCTGGCCAATAAACGAACAGTGTATGATTATGATTCATGCAGCTTTATTGGTCAGAAGTCAGATTGAATTGGAACAATCATAATATTATCCACTTCTGGTTGAAGATCGGAGTCATCACGCCGGTATGGAAACAGGATTGTTGAGGATCAGTGGTGATAGCTGCCGTGTCAATGAGGCCTTACAGGGGAACGTCTAGTTGACGCAATCTCTGCTGACACTTCAGGGATGTGTTGTGATCGTGTCTAGGCGCAGGTGCTCCATCTGATCTGGATACAGCCGGGATCCGGCTGACTACATCATGCATTGTGGTCGTGTCTAGGCGCAGGTCCTCCATCTGATCTGCATAAGGCCCGAATTCGGCTGACTACATCATGCATCATGACGACACAGGCGTAGAGGCTGCCATCTTGTCGGAAGACAAAGGCGTAGAGGAGGCCATCTTGTCGGAAGACAAAGGCGTAGAGGCTGCCATCTTTTTGGAAGACACAGGAGTAGAGGCAGCCATCTTGTCTGAAGACAAAGGCGTAGAGGCTGCCATCTTTTCGGAAGACACAAGAGTAGAGGTGGCCATCTTATCCGAGGACTCTGGAATGGCAGCGGCCATCTTGGCCAAGGACTGACGGGCTGGAGCCGATGTGGATACTACCCACACACTCAAAATCACCGTGGCGACTATGATGAGTGCTGTCTTTTCCAGAACTGACTCAGGCTCGGAAGGCATGACGTGAAGAAGCTCAGGCTCGGCAGGCATGAGGTGAAGAAGCTCAGGCTCGGCAGGCATGAGGTGAAGAAGCTCAGGCTCGGCAGGCATGACGTGAAGAAGCTCAGGCTCGGCAGGCATGACGTGAAGAAGCTCAGACTCGGCAGGCAAGATGTGAAGAAGCTCAGGCTCGGCAGGCATGAAGAAGATCAGGTTCAGCAGGCATGATGTTGAAGCTCAGGCTCGACAGATATGACGTGAAGCTCAGGCTCGACAGGCATGATGTGAAGACTACAGGCTATGTAGTTTGTGGATGTGTGGTGATTGTCCAGGTTGGAGTGCCCTCTGATGGTTATCCCGGGCACTCTCACTGGTGATCATTACATGGATCCCCCTCAAAGGAGCGGCTTCCAGATGTTGCTAAAAATTGTCCAGGAGAGGAGAGGCGGAAGAGACAAACTGCTGGGTCCATGTCGGCGAAGTCTTCTGTTACGAACTGCTCTGAGACACAAAGGTTAAGGATCCAAATGCAGTTTATTTAAAATGGTAATCCACAATCATAGTCGAAACCAGGCAAAGGTCATAAACACCGGGAAATCAGTCCAAACAATAACAAACACAACACGGCAGGGAACACGGCAAAAGAGTTATCCACGGAACAGGCAAGAAATCCAAAAACCAAGAGACATGAAACCAGGGAGAATGCTCGGAATTGCAGTGTAACACTAAACAAGACTTTGCAGATAATGAATGAGAAAACCAGGCTTATATGGGGTGAGCTAAACAAGATAAAGAGACACAGGTGAATGTGATAATGGATGAATAGTCCGGGCAGTGAGTTATGAGAGATGTAGTTTGTGAGGGAATGACAATAGTCTGATGTGGAGCGCCCTCTGGTGGCTCTCAAAGGCACTCCAGCTGGTGACCGTTACAGAGTTATTGCTCTCTGTGTTTCAGGATGTGTCAAGTCTTTTCAAGGGGAAAAAGAAATAGAGGTTAAAAAGAGGTGGAAAGGAGTCACCAAAACAACACCAGAATCGGAATGCATCCGTCAAATAGGAATATTTGTTTCAAATGCCATCACCTGGCTGAAAAGAATACAAAATAAACAAGGAAAGAAATATGATGTTCCAATTCCAAATTTGATGGAAATAAAATATGAACTTCTACATGATGTTTGTGATATAACTGACCAATATTAGAGATTTTTTAGATCACAGTGAACTCACACTAAACTAACAGAATGAGAGTTTAACACAATGATATCACAGAGGTCTTACATGGTGAACTCACAGTATGAGCGCACAGTAAGTGCAATGTGACCTCAAATTGTGACCATAGTATCAGCACACAGTGAGTGTGCTCTGAAGTTACACTTTTAGCTCATTGTGACCTCACATTGTGACCATAGTATGAGCACACAGTGAGTGTGCTCTGAGGTTACACTTTTAGCTCACTGTGACCTCACATTGTGACCATAGTATGAGCACACAGTAAGTGTGCTCTGAGGTTACACCTTTAGCTCACTGTGACCTCACATTGTGACCACATCATGAGTATCCTGTAAGCTCACATTTTGAGGGCACACTGAGTGTGATGTGTGATCTCATTGTGACCATAGTATGAGCACACAGTTAGTGCGCTGTGAGGTTACACTTTTGTGACCTCACATTACAATATTACTGTTGCTGGAGCATCTATATCGTAAAACAGACACTGTAGATTGACACACTAAACCCTTAGAATTTTCAAATTATGTTTAATTTGTTATCCTTCTTAATATGTTTAGACAGTATTCTTTATAGTAAATGTAAACAAAGTGACGTCAAGCCTGAGGTTGGGTCAGTGCACGTCAAGAGATTAATAATCATAAAACTAATGACACAATCTTTAGGAAATCTATTGGAAAAATGAAAAGCACTTTTACATAATTTGTAAACACATGCTTTCACACTTCGTTTACATTCCTGAATGATTCTGGAGAAAACACTGAAGCAGAGCCCCAAAACAAGACATTTCATTCAATGTATTAAATATTTAAGACGGGTTAGATTTAACCAGACGACATCAAACTGATGTAATTTTGCACACTGAGAGCGAGACTGGGGAGAAACAAGTATCAGAGCGACACCAGCGGAGTTTGTTGCATTAAATGAAGCATGGCAGACTGGCCAATTAAAACCTGTTCTCTACACTCATTCTTTAAATATTTATATGCTCCTGACAGTCAGAGAGAAAGATTTAGTTTCACATTTAAACTAAAGTCGAGCCTGACTAGAGTATCAGCATGTCTTACATCTACTGAATGCAGGAGTAAAAACATTAAAGTCTCTAAAGTGTTTGGATTCAATCAAATGAACAGATGTTTAGTGCCTTCATTGATAAAGGTTTGCATAGATTTCATTCTAAAAGTGTACATATTATGCACTAAACATTTTCAGAGTACATCAGAACCTGTGCAAAATTCCCTTTAGAATTCTAGTCAGCTGAAGATTGTGTGCACATGCATCTCCTCCTCAAAATAACCAGTGGTCTGTTGCATGAAGCCGGTTTCAGTTGCTAACCAGGTGGATTTTAAATTGATTTGAACAAACTCTGTTTTTTCTTGCTCAAGAAGGTGGATTGGTTTTCAGCGAGTTTTATTGCCATGGTAACTTGCACTACATGGCTAACCTGCCATGCAGGTTTTATTATGAGTAAGAGATCACAGACCAAAACTCAACCAATCAGCTGTGAGTAAAGTGACATGTAGATTGATCAACTCACACATCAGTTATGGTAAACGGAAGCTCAAGCATGTTCGCTTGACATGAGAGCACCAATGAGGTACATTTTTGTGTTACACAGCATGTTTGAAAGAAAAGAAAAGGGGCGCTCGTCCCAAAAGCAAATTAGACGAGCGCTTCCTTACATCCAGTATTTCACCTCCACCACAGGGCCTCAGATGATCACAGTGAGCTGTCCAGATCGTGGAATAAGCCATACTCTTCTCGATTATTCAGCCCCCAAGTTCATGTTTATTCGGGAATAAAAGGGTTGAAAGAATATTGTTATGAGTCAATGCCCCGGGCTGAACAGACTCTCGCGAGTTATCTGTCGCCCTGTCCAGCATCGTCTCTGAAGGCCTCGGCTTTGCCCACTAAGCCACTAACGACAACATCTAACTTTGTGGGTAAAGCATATACGGCAGCAGGTCAAGCTGGAGCCTGCCTTCACACGATGACAGTGCTTCAGGCTTATCAAGCTGACTTGCTGGGGGATTTAGACAGGAGTAAGGGAGTGGGGCCCGATGAGGTTCACAAACTTCATCGGGCTACAGATCTGTCTCTCAGGGCTACTAAGGAGACCGCCAGAGCAATTGGGCGGTCTATGGTGGCCCTTGTAGCCACTGATAGACACCTCTGGTTGAATCTCGCTGAAATCAAGGAGAAGGACAGAGTCTTTCTCCTTGATGCTCCGATCGATCCTTCTGGTCTCTTCGGCGATGCAGTAGATGCTGTCGTCAGTAGATTCCAGGAGGCTAAGAAACAGTCAGAGGCATTTAAGAGATTTCTCCCACGCCGTGTCCAACCCCCTGGGGTTGCTGGGCGTGAGCAGCCCCAGCCGTCCAGCTCCTCATATCGTGCACAGCCGAAAGAGAGTGTTGCATCTTGTGCACCTCCACAAAAACACTGGAAGCAGACGCAACACTCTGAGCCGAAGCCTTCTAAGTCGAAGCCGGATCTGAGGACCGTTCTTCAGGCTAACAAGGCTTCGGCCCAAAAGAAAAGGTCCTGATGCCACTGGCGTCAGACCTGTGAGGGCAGCCCCAACTGGGGTGGAGCAGTGTACACCTCAGAATACGGTGCCCCTTCCATCTCGGTGTCCTCATGGGACGTTCTGCCTACCCCGCCACCCTTGGTGCTTCGGGGCGCAGCGGAGGAATGAGAGGAGCCTCTGGTGCAGTGTCAACTCGACATTGCGTCAGACTCACAACCACTGAGGGGGGTTCAAAAACAGTCAGTTCAGGTAGTTCCTGCCGATATGTTTCAGGCTCCTGAACTGGCTGTCTCTATAACACCAGAGGCCAGCCTCGAGAGGCTGGTTCCCTTAGTAGATTTTCTGGCAGCATGGAAGCTACTGCCGAATATATCTCAATGGGTCCTGCAGATAGTAGAAAGAGGATACAGAATCCAGTTTGGTTCTCGTCCTCCACGCTACAACGGGGTTTTGCTTACAGTAGTGCATCCCGAGCAGGCTCTGGTAATTGAGCAAGAGGTAAAGGCCCTGTTAGCGAAGGAAGCTATAGAACAGGTGTACTCACCCGACAGAGAGTCTGGTTTTTACAGCCGTTTTTTTCATTGTTCCAAAAAAGGATGGAGGGTTGCGTCCCATACTAGATCTTCGTCTGTTGAATCGTTCGGTACAGAAACTCAAGTTCAAGATGCTAACACTCAAACAGATCGTGACTCAAATCAGATCCGAGGACTGGTTTGTCACGATAGATCTGAAAGACGCTTACTTCCATGTCTCCATCTCTCTCAGCACAGGAGGTTCCTGAGGTTTTCTTTTTGGGGCAAAGATTACCAGTATCGGGTACTTCCATTCGGTCTAGCTTTATCACCCCGCACGTTCATGAAGTGCGTAGATGCAGCTCTGGCCCCGCTCAGGCAGCGGGGCATACGCATTCTGAACTACATAGACGACTGGCTGATTCTAGCTGAATCAGAACAGTTAGCGGTTCGGCATCGAGGTGTCATCCTCGCTCATATGCAAATGTTGGGGTTGAGGCTCAATGCCAAGAAGAGTGTGCTTTCTCCAGTACAGAGGACCACTTTTCTTGGTGTGGTCTGGGATTCAGTCACGATGCGAGCCGTTCTATCGCCCGCTCGTGTAGCTGCTATCCTTACAGCCACAAAAGAGCTAAAGCTAGGCCAGTCAGGCACTGTGAAACAGTTCGAGAGACTGTTAGGCCTCATGGCAACAGCGTTCAATGTGATACTCTTTGGCCTGCTGTACATGAGACCTTTGCAGTGGTGGCTCAGGACCAGACGGTTCTCCCCGAGGGGAAACCCACTCCGTATGATCAAGATCACGCGGCAGTGTTTCCGTGCCTTGGTTGTATGGAGGAAACACTGGTTCTTGTCCCAGGGTCCGGTGTTGGTAGCTCTTTGCCATCGAGTTGCGATCTCGACAGATGCTTCCCTCACCAGCTGGGGAGCGGTAATGGAAGGCCGCTCAGCTCAGGGCCTGTGGAGGAGTCATCATCTCTCTTGGCACATACATTGCCTGGAGATGATGGCTGTCTTCAATGCATTGAGACATTTCCTTCCAGACCTGAGGGGCCATCATGTGCTTGTCCAGACAGACAACACATCAGTGGTCTCTTATTTAAATTTTCAGGGGGGTCTGCGTTCGCGTCCACTTTGCAAACTGGCGCATCAGATCCTCCTGTGGTCCCTAGGGAAAATACTCTCTCTGAGGGCAGTGTATATTCCAGGGGGCCAGAATATTCAATTCAATTCAAATTTATTTGTATAGCACTTTTCACAATACATATTGTTTCAAAGCAGCTTTACAGAAAGTGCATTTCAGAAATGTACGTAAAAAATACAGTTAGTTAATCATCATGTATTAATTTAGGGCATAACATATCGCCGGCGTTGAGTCGTCTCTTCACAGGCGTCGAGTCGTCTCATCGCAGGTGTTGGGGACTCTGAAGTCTCTGTGAGAGGCTGGATACAGACTGTAGCTGAAGAACGCTATTTACCTCGGGACTAGCGTCCCGAGATAACAGCAGAAAAGCAGATGGGAAATAATTAGCGTAGCTGCTGTTCATAATATTAATGCATTCGATCTGATTCAACAGTAGTATAAGAGGCAAGCATTATGTGAATGCTTGGCTGAAGAGATGCGTCTTTAATCTAGTTTTGAACTGGGAGAGCGAGTCTGAGCAACGAACAGTATCAGGAAGGCTATTCCAGAGTTTAGGAGCGAAATGCGAGAACGCCCTCCCTCCTTTAGTGGATCTGGATATCCTAGGAATGACCAGAAGCCTCGAATTTAGGGATCTTAAAGAACGCGATGGATTGTAGGGCGATAGAAGGTCCATTAAATATACAGGAGCTAGACCATTTAGGGCTTTATAGGTCAGTAATAGTACTTTGTAATTGATACGGAACTTAATAGGTAACCAGTGCAGAGATGATAAAATTGGTGTTATATGATCATATTTTCTTGACCTAGTGAGAACTCTACCAGCTGCATTTTGCACTAACTGTAGCTTGTTTATTGAGGATGTAGGACAACCAGCTAATAAATCGTTACAGTAATCTAGTCTTGAGGTCATGAATGCATGAACTAACTTTTCTGCATCAGAAACAGATAGCATGTTACGTAGCTTAGCAATATTTCTAAGGTGGAAAAAGGCTGTTCTTGTAACATATGAAATATGATTTTCGAAAGACAAGTTGCGGTCTAGTATAACACCCAGGTCTTTTACTGTAGTGGATAAAGTAACTGGACATCCTTCTAAATTAAAGTTGTATTGTACGAGGTTTTGTGGGTAGTTTTTTGGACCAATAAGTAATACCTCCGTTTTATCTGAATTTAATAGCAGGAAATTACACGTCATCCAGCATTTTATATCTTTAAGACACTCTGTCAATTTAGATAAGTTAGTGTTTTCATCTGGTCTTGATGAAATATATAATTGAGTGTCATCAGCATAACAGTGGAAATTAATTCCATGTTTTCTTATAATATTACCCAGTGGCAGCATATATATTGAGAATAGCAGAGGGCCTAACACCGATCCTTGCGCCACTCCATAGTCTACTGACGTTATCTTCGATTTTTCACCATTTAAACAGACAAAATGGTAACGGTCTGATAAGTACGATCTAAACCAGCTTAATGCCTGTCCCTGAACACCAGTGTAGTTTTGTAGTCGATCCAAGAGTATTTTATGATCTATAGTGTCGAACGCAGCGCTAAGATCGAGTAGAACTAGTATTGAGATACAGCCTTGGTCAGAAGCTAAAAGTAAATCATTTGTAATTTTAACTAGCGCAGTTTCTGTGCTATGATGCGGTCTGAATCCTGACTGAAATTTTTCATAGATATCATTTTCTTGCAAGAAAGAGCACAATTGAGCGGACACAATTTTTTCTAGTATTTTAGATATAAATGGAAGATTTGAAATGGGTCTGTAATTTGCTAAGTTATTTTGATCTAATTGCGGTTTCTTAATAATAGGTTTTATTACTGCCAGCTTAAATATTTTTGGAACATGACCTAAAGATAAAGACGAGTTAATAATATTGAGAAGAGGCTCTTCCACTACAGGTAACACTTCTTTCAGTAGTTTAGTGGGTATTGGGTCTAATAAACATGTTGTTGGTTTCGCTGCAAAGATAAGTTTATTTAGCTCTTCCTGTCCTATAGTTGTAAAGTGGTGTAGTTGTTCTTGAGGGGCGATAATTGTGGCTGAATCATAAGACACCATAGAGGATTGTACATTTACAATTGTATTTCGGATGCTTTCTATTTTCTCATTGAAGTAATTCATAAAATCATTACAACTATACTGTAACGGAATATTTTGCTCTGGTGATGTCTGTTTATTTGTTAGTCTAGCCACGGTGTTAAATAAAAACCTTGGATTATTTTGGTTATTTTCTATTAGTTTGCGGAGATGCTCAGCCCTGGCTGCTTTTAGAGCCTTTTTATAACGTGACATACTGTCTTTCCACGCGATTCTAAAGACCTCTAAATTAGTTTGTTTCCATTTACGCTCTAAGTTACGAGTTTCTCTCTTGATAACATGTGTAGTACTATTGTACCATGGTGCTTTAGTTTTCTCTCTAACCTTTTTTAATCTAATTGGTGCAACAATATCTAATGTACTAGAGAAAATGGTGCTCAAACTGCTAGTCATTTCCTCTAGTTCATCTGTTTGTTGGGGTTCACTGAGCAGCTGAGATAGATCAGGTAAGCTATTTGTGAATCTATCTATAGTGGTTGGAACAATTGTTCTGCCTGGTCGATAACGTGGCGCAACATGGCAAATTTCAGCAGTACGTAATATGCACGTTACCATACAATGATCAGTGAGATCGTCACTTTGCGCTATAATATCTATATCGGTTGGATTGGTTCCATATGATATAATTAAATCTAGTGTATGATTTAGACGATGAGTGGGACCACTGACGTTTTGCTTGACCCCAAATGAGTTTAATAAATCTGTAAACGCAGCCCCTAACGCATCATTTGTGTTATCTACGTGTATGTTAAAATCTCCAACAATTATTGCTTTATCGGCATTGACCAATAGATCTGAGAGAAAGTCTGAAAACTCTTTTAGGAAATCAGCATAGGGCCCTGGAGGTCTATATACGGTCGCTAAGGCTAGAGATAATAGGGATTTCTTTTTTACATCTAAGAGCGTAACATTTAGCACAAGTACTTCGAACGAATTAAACCTGTGACCTGTTTTCTGAGTAACATTTAGGATATCTCTATAGATTGTTGCAACACCGCCGCCACGACCGATCGGACGGGGCTCATGCTTATAACAGTATCCTGGTGGAGTAGACTCATTTAGACCGAAATAATCATTTGGTTTAAGCCAGGTTTCAGTAAGGCACAGAACATCGAAATTATTATCTGTGACCATTTCATTTACAATAACCGCCTTAGGTGTGAGCGATCTAATGTTTAGAAGACCTAGTTTTAGAAATTCTTTTTGTTCACTGAGATTTAGATTTTCTGGTTTAATTACAATAAGATTTTTCCTAGATCCTAAACTAGATTTATTGTTTGGCCTCACTAGACGAGGAATAGACACAGTTTCTATATAATGTTCTACACTACTTGTATCAATTGAGTTGGGACAGCAGAGATTGTGATTTGAACTTTGACTTACTAGTCAGATGGTGTGTAATGTCTTGGAGATGTTGTCCGACAGCACAGCCGCTCCGATTCTGCTGGGGTGCAGGCCATCAGCACGGTAGAGCCTAGGTCGCTCCCAGAACAGATTCCAATTATTTACAAAGAGCAGTTTCTGTTCATTACACCATGATATTAGCCATTCATTTAGACCAAATAGTCTACTGAACCTTTCTTGTCCTAGTCGGTACGTGGGAAGCGGTCCAGACACGATGATCGTTGCCTCAGGCGCTGTGCTGCGTACCGTCTCGATCAGGCTCCTGTAGTCCTTCTTCAGAACCTCCGTCTGCCGCAGCCGGATGTCGTTCGTTCCCGCGTGCAGCACCACAGCTCCGACGCGCTCGTCACCGTTCAGGATCTCGGGAACATGTGCAGCGACATCTAGAACACGAGCACCAGGAAAGCATTGAGTGCGCACATTACCCTTACCTGAGGTAGCGCGGACATGACGGACGATGGAACTGCCGATGATCACGGCGTCGTCACGTTCCGACTCGCGAAGAGGGGAGAAGCGGTTCCGGGTGGAGATCTCGAAGACCGGGAGGGGTGGAGAGGTTCTTGGTCTGGTCCTGGCTCGTGTCTTCCGCTGAGGGATCACCCAGGGTCCATGGCTTTGTGTCGGTGCCGGAGTGAATGAAGCCAGAGATGATCGCGTCCTCCTGGGCAGAGAAACGCACGGGGTAGACGAAGTCGGAGTCAAAAAGTTACTAACCACTGACTTGTGAGCATCGGCGCGTGATGTTTCAAGCGCTGATCGCCGATCTCGCAGCTCGGCTTGCCTCTCTAGCAGACCACGGATCTGCTTCTCCACGGACTCCAGCTCCAACAGCACCGAATGCAGCTTGAATGTGTCCTCACCTGCACTCAGAGGTAGCGTTAGACACACATCCGATATATTCGCCATTATAACAGATGAACAGTAAATTAGTAGTGATACTACCAATATCCCTACTAATTTAGGACTGAAATCCTGGATATAACCCGTATCCTTTCAGTGAAACGGGTGTAAAATCCGACGGTCGATTGGCGCGAGGCCACGCGTGAAATGCTAGCGGGCTAAAAGGCTAGTAGCTGGGGTTCGCAAAGTTGGATCTAAGTAGCGATATCAAAGCAATCCGATTGTTTTTTATAGGGAATAGTATCGAGGATAAGTTCACACGATATAAAAATAGAAAGTACTTGTTTATAAATGAGTGGTAAAGAAGAAAATCAAGGATTAATGAATCAATTCGACGGAGCTCCAAACACAAACAATCACCGCACGCGCATGCGAGCAATATAGGAGCAGACACCCTGTCGAGGCAGGGACTGAGGCCAGGGGACTGGAGACTCCACCCCGAGGCGGTGGAGCAAATATGGGAGTTTTATGGCCAGGCAGAAGTGGATCTGTTTGCGTCACAGCACATGACGCACTGTCCACTCTGGTTCTCCCTCACTCAACCAGCCGCCTTGAGGCTGGATGCTATGGTGCAGACGTGGCCGAGGCTACGTCTGTATGCATTTTCCCCTGTTGCTCTGCTCCCAGGAGTTCTGGAGAGAATCCGCCAGGATGGAATAAGCCTACTGCTAGTTGCACCACGCTGGCCGAGCCGAATTTGGTTTGAGGACCTCATTCATCTCCTCTAAAGCACTCCCTTGGAGATCCCGATCAGGAGAGACCTTCTGTCTCAGGCAGGGGGCACAATATTTCACAGTTCTTCATAGTTCTAGAAGGCCTATTTGGGGCTCCCTTCGAGCCCTTAGATTCGGTCCCAGAGAAATTCCTTACCTTGAAGACTGTTTTTCTGCTAGCTATTTTGTCCCTTAAAAGAGTCGGAGACCTTCAGGCTCTTTCGGTTTCTCCCACCTGCCTTGAATTCGTACCGGGGATGGTCAAGGCATTCTTATACCCTAAACATGGATATGTTCCTAAGGTGCCAACCATTATTCCGAGGCCTATTGTGCTGCAGGCTTTTTGTCTTCCCCTGTTTACTTCATCGGATCAGGAAAAGCTGAACCTCTTGTGCCAAGTGCGAGCACTGGACACTTATGTTCATCGGACTTCTCTGTTGAGAAAATCCGACCAATTATTGGTCTGCTTTGGATCACCCAAGAAAGGTCTTCCTGCCTCTAAGCAGACGGTGAGCAAGTGGATAGTCGAGGCTATTTCTCTTTCTTATGAATCCTCTGACCAGCCATTCCCTTTGGTGCTCAGGGCTCATTCTACTAGGAGTATGGCGCTTCTAAAGCTTTGTCATCTGGAGTTTCTCTCCAAGACGTTTGTGATGCGGCGGGCTGGCCCTCACCACTCACATTCGTCAGGTTTTATAGCCTGGACCTGGACGCTGCCTCAGGGTCTCAAGTGCTTAGTGTAGTATGAGAACAGGCTGACACTCAGGCATTTGAAAGTCTGGCGATTTGGGTATTCTCGTTCCCAAAGCGTCGTTGACGCATCGCGAGTTCCCTCGAAAGGGAACGTCTCAGGTTACGACTGTAACCATAGTTCCCTGAGAAAGGGAACGAGACGATGCGTCGCCCTGCCATACTTCCTGCATCCCTGTGATCGACTTGCTTCAGCAATTTTCGTAGCTAACCCTCTGAGGTCGGCTATCGCGCTGGCGCGATAGTCTCGCTTTTTTTCTTATCAGTGCAAAAGAGACTCAAAATACTCTGTTGATTTTGATTTTACATATTTGTGTTATACATCATTCGATCCTGTTAAGTGTCCATTTTTTGTGTGTATACTCACAATATAAACAAAGTATTGTGCTTTTAGTCAAATAAAGAAAAATAAACATGATGCTAGTTTTGCCTTCTCTCTGTCAGTGAAGTCCATTCTGAAACGCGTCCGAAAATTAACTGTAATTCCGCGAATACTTGTCATACAGGCACGAGTGTTTTTCCATAATGAAGCTTGAACTCTCTTCTTTTAAATGAATTAATTTATATAAAAAAACAAATATTCTCAGTTTATGTAATCTGTATGAAAAGAGAGAGATGTCAGTATTTTTCTTTCCAGCTCATTATACCTCATTACGCGTTAATGTGCCACGCCCACGGAGAGCGCGCGGAATTCAAACGCAAATGATCTAAGGCAAGCCATGCAAACACGCCAACGCCCACCAGCTGGATTATAAAACACATCATGTTTAGTAAGTTTCTTACTATCGCTGTGTACACAGCGTATCCCTATGCTTTGAGGAATAATACTATCTAATAGCCCTGGAAAATGTACTAGAAGTGCTGTTAGTTTCATTTCGAGGAGCAACGGATCCAGCTGATGTAGTAAGTAATTTATTCTGAAGTGCTTTGTTCTAATCGCGATATTGAATAGTGTCTATAAACCGCAAAAAGACTGTTTAAATATGAATTGCGTGTCTGTGTGTAGGCTAAATGATGAATGAACGGCACAGGCGCGCGTGCTTTGTTTACTACAGTTATACAGTGCGTGTCTGTGCCGTTCATTCACTCTTGCATCTGCATTAGTAAACGTTATTTTTACATGAACACATCCAAACTATATTGCTATAGCCTACTAAGATGAGTAAAAATAGACTGAAATATGTTGAAATAAAATGTCTGTATAAGCAACAAACTGCAAATTAACATATATGCTAATATATCATACACAATATGTTACAGACTAAATATGAATGTTTAGACAATATTTTGTGATTAGTTTTGGATAGATTATAAAGTTTTGACTGTAAAAAAAGACTACTGTCACATTAAATAGGTAAGCTTTTGTTCACCAATTTCTGCAAATGTTAAATATACTATAGTATGATGTTTTGTCAAAAATAAAGTAGGTATATTGAATTATCAACTAAGATGTTATTATAGTGTTTGTTCCAATATTCAAACTAATGAATCCTTACCTTTTTTAATACGTATGATAAAATGTATACTTTTTACAAAGACAGAATACACTTGAAATATTGTTAAAATTGTAATTGTTGTTGTAATTGTAACCTATTTGTAATTGGTTACAATTTCTAATTGTAAAATATGTATATATAGATAATTTCTTTTGTCCTTGCATTCTTTGGGACCCTGTGACACACCTGTGTGAAAGGGCTAATTAATATGCAGCTCATTATGTATGTGGCACATTATCCGGCCTTTGTCTTCTCAGGTGTGAACACGCCTCCACGCATATTGCCTTTCCAAACAAAAGGTGTCTTATAAAATTTAAATCAATGTATTGTTTTGTGTAAATGATTAGGCAGGATGATTTTCAGATAATTTTGAAGCAAAAACTCTAGGCAACAACGCCCATTAGTCAAAAGTCTTGTGGACACATATTGTCACGGTAGACGTATTCTCTGGTTTCTTCTAGTCTTGTGTTTATGTTGTTGTATGAGCGCACATGTGTGAGAGCCGTGTATGTATGTCATTACCTGATCCGCTCCAGCTGTTCATCATTACTTCACCAGCTGCTAGCGATCTCACCACTCTATTTATACTCACCGCTGTTCTATCATCCCTTGTCAGATCGTTGTTTGATGTCTCCTCGTTGGTCTTCTGGTTCCGTGTTCCTGCCTCATGTTCCTGTTCCTCGTTGTCATCATTGTGGATTTACTTCGTCTCACCGTCTTCACTTCACGTCTGCACTTCACCGGATCTGACCGTCGAAGTCCCTGCGTCACCCTTCATCATCTGGCTTGTACTGTTATATGGACTGTTCAAATAAATCGCTTACTCGCGTTTGCTTCCTGTGATCTCTGTACAGCTATGACAGAACGATCTGACCACGGAAGGGAAGCAGCGAGCGTGTCTCCCTCATCACTAGAGGAGTTTATCCATCGCAGTATCCGAAGAATGGACTTGCAGGAGAGAGAGATCGGTGACACAGGTCGCGCAGTACAAGCCCTGGTGACGGAGGTTTCCAAGCTCACCCAGCAGATCCAACACCTACGAGCTCCCACTGCGCCGCCCACACCAGCCGTTCCTCCCGCACCACCTGGAAGCCCCTCCCAGTCAGAGCCCCGTCTGCCGATTCCAGAGGCATATGCAGGTGAACCGTCGCATTGTAGAGTGTTTCTGACCCGATGTTCTATGCATTTTGCACTGCAACCACGTACTTTCAACAATGAACAGGCCAAGGTGGCTTTTGTTTTGACTCTGTTGACTGGGAGAGCGGCGCTTTGGGGAACGGCGGTGTGGGAGAACCAGAACCCATGTTGTACCTCGTTCCAGACACTCGCCGCCGAAATGAAGCAAGTATTCGACCGGGCTGTCTCTGGAAGAGAGGCAGCCAGACCATTGGCCGAACTACGACAAGGGGAGAGGTCAGTTTCCGATTTTTCTATTGAATTCAGGACTTTGGCGGCGGAATGTGGATGGAACGAGGAGGCCCAGTGGGACATGTTCCTGCATGGGTTGGCTGACCACTTCCAGAAGGAGATCTACGCCCTGGATCTTCCCACCACACTTAACGGACTCATTGATTTAGCCCTGCGGGTGGACGCTCGGTTATCCAGAATCGAGCGTCGAACTCCATCCACCCGCATGCTCAGGGCAGTCGACGGTCGACGATCCAGCGGCAGGGACGTGGTCAGCCCTGTCTACGATCACGAACCCATGCAGGTGGGTCGAGCTCGGCTTTCCCGAGAGGAGAGGGAGAGGCGGAGGTCCCAGGGTCTTTGCCTTTATTGTGGAGGAGCCGGTCATTATGCATACAACTGCCCAGTAAAAGGCCAAGCCCGATAGTAAACTTAAGGCTATTATCGGGTGGGATCTCCGCCAGGAAGACCTCATCAATGACTACATCTACCTCCACCCTCCTCTCGGTAAGACTAAGATGGTCAGTCCACCAGCACGATTGTCAAGCACTGTTGGATTCCGGGGCTGAAGGTAATTTCATGGACCATAACTTTGCACGCAGATTTCAGATTCCCCTCAAACCCCTCAATCACCGGATCGCAGTTCACGCACTTAACCCTCTGAGATCTAAGGGGTTTTTGGGGTCCTTGAGGTGTTCTGACATGCTCTGACATTTGTGCTTTTTTAAGTTATTTATAAACATGTTAATGGCAAAGGTGTAAATTCACTCTATATAGCACAAACGGGGCTACCGTAATATGTGAGCAACATGTATGTACATGTTTGTATTTTTGAGAGAATATTGCTTATGCATGGTTATCGAAAAAACTAAAACTTAAAGTGTCTGAAATAAGGCCACAAAACACATACTAAATATGTGTCCACAAGACTTTTGACTAATGAGTGTTGTTGCCTAGAGTTTTTGCTTCAAAATGATCTGAAAATCATCCTGCCTAATCATTTACACAAAACAATACATTGATTTAAATTTTATAAGACACCTTTTGTTTGGAAAGGCAATATGCGTGGAGGCGTGTTCACACCTGAGAAGACAAAGGCCGGATAATGTGCCGCATAATGAGCTGCATATTAATTAGCCCTTTCACACAGGTGTGTCACAGGATCCCAAAGAATGCAAGGACAAAATAAATGATCTATATATACATATTTTACAATTAGAAATTGTAACCAATTACAAATAGGTTACAATTACAACAACAATTACAATTTTAACAATATTTCAAGTGTATTTCTTTGTAAAAAGTATACATTTTATCATACGTATTAAAAAAGTTAAGGATTCATTAGTTTGAATATTGGAACAAACACTATAATAACATCTTAGTTGATAATTCAATATACCTACTTTATTTTTGACAAAATATCATACTATAGTATATTTAACTATGAGCAGAAATTGGTGAACAAAAGCATACCTATTTAATGTGACAGTAGTCTTTTTTTACAGTCAAAACTTTATAATCTATTCACAACTAATCACAAAATCTTGTCTAAACATTCATATTTAGTCTGTAACATTGTGTATGATATATTAGTATTTACATGTGAATTTGCAGCTTGTTGCTTATACAGACAATTTATTTCAACATATTTCAGTCTATTTTTACTCATCTTAGTAGGCTATAGCAATATAGTTTGGATGTGTTCATGTAAACATAACGTTTACTAATGTAGGTGCGAGAGTGAATGAACGGCACAAACACGCGCTGTATAACTGTAGTAAACAAGTATTCGCGGAATTACAGTTCATTTTCGGACGCGTTTCAGAATGGACTTAACTGACAGAGAGAAGGCAGAACGCGCATCATGTTTTTTTTTCTTTATTTGGCGAAAAGCACAACACTTTGTTTTTATTGTGAGTATCCACAAAAAAAAATAGACACTTATCAGGATCTAATGATGTACAACACTTAATATGTAAGATCAAAATCAACAGAGTATTTTGAGTTTCTTTTGCACTGATAAGAAAAAAAGCGAGAGGGCGCGATAGCCGACCTCAGAGGGTTAATGGTCAAGAGCTCCCCACCATCTCATTATCCACTGAAGACATCACCCTCATCACCTCTGGCAACCACACTGAGACTATCTCGTTTTATATTCTGGACTCACCCCTGGCACCTGTCGTCCTGGGACACCCATGGCTCATCCAACACAACCCCCGAGTGGACTGGCTTCATAGATCTGTGCTGGAGTGGAGCAAGGAATGTCATAAGTCTTGTCTCGTGTCTGCTTGTTCGTCTGTACCTGTTTTTGTGTTTCAGGAGGAAGCAGGGGATTTGTCTAACATGCCCGCGGAGTATCTGGACCTGAAGGAGGTGTTCAGTAAGTCTCGTGCTGCTTCTCTCCCTCCGCATCGTCCCTATGACTGTGCAATAGATTTACTGCCAGGTAAGTCTCCGCCTAGGGCAAGTTGTATTCACTCTCAATTCCTGAGAGGGAGGCTATGGAGAAATATTTCTGATTCTCTAGCAACCAAGTTCATTCGCCCTTCCTCTTCTCCAGCGGGGCGGGGTTCTTTTTTGTGGGGAAGAAGGACGGCTCGCTACGACCTTGTATTGATTATCGAGGGTTGAATAACATCACGGTAAAGAATACTTATCCTTTGCCGTTGATGTCTTCAGCCTTCGAGAGGTTGCAGGGGGCATCCATCTTCACAAAACTGGATTTGCGTAACGCTTATCATTTGGTTCGCATTAGGGAGGGGGATGAGTGGAAAACTGCCTTTAACACCCCCAGGGGGCACTTTGAATATTTGGTCATGCCGTTCGGGCTGTCCAACTCCCCAGCGGTTTTCCAGGCACTGGTCAATGACGTGTTGCGAGATATGATCGATCAATTCATATATGTCTACCTGGATGACATATTGATTTTTTCTTCTTCTCTCCAGGAACATGTGCAACACGTCCGATGAGTGCTTCAGAGGTTGCTAGAGAATGGGCTTTTTGTCAAGGCGGAGAAATGCGACTTTCATGCACAGTCTGTTCCTTTCCTAGGGTACATCGTGTCGTCTGAGGGAATGCGGATGGACCCTGAGAAGATTAAGGCTGTGGTAGATTGGCCAAGTCCAGATTCCCGCAAGGCCCTGCAGAGGTTTCTGGGGTTCGCCAATTTCTACCGGCGTTTCATTCGCAACTTCAGCCAGCTATTCGCACCTCTGACGGCCTTGACCTCCCCCAGAACTACGTTCAGGTGGTCTGACACTGCTGAGGCTGTGTTCACTAAACTGAAAGGCCGCTTCGTTTCAGCCCCCATCCTCATCACCCCTGATTCATCACGTCAGTTCGTGGTGGAGGTCGACGCGTCATAGGTGGGAGTAGGGGCAGTGTTGTCTCAGCGTTCTCCTGTAGACGACAAGATGCACCCTTGCACGTTTTTGTCTCACCGGTTATCCTCAGCCGAACGTAATTACGACATTGGTAACAGAGAGTTGTTGGCAGTCAAGTTAGCATTGGAGGAGTGGCGCCACTGGTTAGAAGGGTCGGGGGTACCTTTTATCGTCTTGACTGATCACAAGAACCTCGAATATATTAGAACTGCTAAAAGATTGAACTCCAGGCAGGCTCGGTGGGCACTTTTTTTCGGTCGTTTTGATTTTTCTCTCTCTTACCGTCCGGCTTCCAAGAACATCAAACCCGACTCCTTATCTCGCATATTTGATTTTTTCGAACGCCCGTCTACTCCTGAGTGTATTTTACCCGAAACCATATTTGTTTCCACACTCACATGGGAGATCAAATCGAAGGTCAAGAAGGCCTTAGAAGGGGTAACGCCTCCGCCCGGGTGCCCGCCGAATCATTTATTTATGCCGGAGGGATTACGGTCTGACGTCATCCAGTGGGGTCATGGTTCCAATGTGGCTTGTCATCCAGGGGTCAATCGCACTAGGTTTTTAGTCAAGCAACGATTCTGGTGGCCACTCATGGCTTACGACATTCACAGTTTTGTTTTGGCTTGCTCAGTTTGTGCCACTGGTAAGTCTTCCAATCGACCTCCAGACGGGTTACTTCAGCCGCTGCCGGTGCCTTCGAGACCCTGGTCCCATATCGCTCTAGATTTTATTACTGCCCTCCCACCCTCCCAGGAAAACACAGTGGTTTTGACTGTGGTGGACCAATTCTCGAAGGCAGCCCATTTCATTCCCTTACCCAAATTACCTTCAGCTAAGGAGACAGCGGTAACGATCGTAGATCACGTCTTTCGGTTACATGGCCTCCCGATAGACGTGGTTTCCGACAGGGGACCCCAGTTTGTGTCCAAATTCTGGCGAGAGTTTAGCAAATTACTGGGGGCGACGGTTAGTCTGTCCTCTGGGTTTCATCCCCAGAGCAATGGTCAAACTGAGAGAGCCAACCAAGATTTGGAGAGAATGTTGCGATGTTTGGTTTCCAAGAATCCTTCCTCATGCAGCCAACAACTGTCTATGGTGGAGTACGCTCACAACACGTTGCCAGTGTCGGCCACGGGCCTATCTCCGTTTGAGTGTAGTGTAGGTTACCAGCCACCTATTTTTCCCAGTCTGGAATCCGAGGTTGGGGTTCCCTCCACTCACGCCTTTGTCCAGAGGTGTCACCGTACCTGGACTAGAGCCCGTGAGACTCTACTCCAGGTGGGGGCGCGCAACAAGGCCAAGGCCGATTGCCACAGGTCAAAGCCTCCCGTATACGTCGTTGGTCAAAAAGTGTGGCTTTCAACCAAGAACATTCCTCTTCGCACCGTCTCTAATAAGCTTGCACCCAAATTTATTGGCCCGTTTACTGTCACCAAGATCATTAGTCCGGTGGCAGTCCGCCTCAAATTACCTCCTGCATACAGGAGGGTCCATTCCATGTTTCATGTATCAAAAATTAAACCCCTATTTCATTCTCAAATTAATCCGCCGGTCCCGGTTCCTCCCCCACCGCGATTCATAGATGGGGAGACCACATATTCGGTCAATCGCATTCTGGACTCTAGGCGGAGGGGACGCGGATTTCAGTACTTGGTGGACTGGGAAGGTTACGGTCCGGAGGAGAGAAGTTGGGTACCTGCTAGAGACATCCTGGATCACTCCCTTATCGATGATTACAATCGACAGGTAGGGGAGTCTGGGAACGCCAGGAGGCGTTCTTAGGAGGAGGGGTACTGTCATGGTAGACGTATTCTCTGGCTTCTTCTAGTCTTGTGTTTATGTTGTTGTATGAGCGCACGTGTGTGAGAGGCGTGTATGTATGTCATTACCTGATCCGCTCCAGCTGTTCATCATTACTTCACCAGCTGCTAGCGATCTCACCACTCTATTTATACTCACCGCTGTTCTATCATCCCTTGTCAGATCGTTGTTTGATGTCTCCTCGTTGGTCTTCTGGTTCCGTGTTCCTGCCTCATGTTCCTGTTCCTCGTTGTCATCATTGTGGATTTACTTCGTCTCACCGTCTTCACTTCACATCTGCACTTCACCGGATCTGACCGTCGAAGTCCCTGCGTCACCCTTCATCATCTGGCTTGTACTGTTATATGGACTGTTCAAATAAATCATTGTTTACTCGCGTTTACTTCCTGTGATCTCTGTACAGCTATGACACATATTTAGTATGTGTTTTGTGGCCTTATTTCAGACACTTTAAGTTTTAGTTTTTTCAATAACCATGCATAAACAATATTCTCTCAAAAATACAAACATGTACATACATGTTGCTCACATATTACGGTAGCCCCGTTTGTGCTATATAGAGTGAATTTACACCTTTGCCATTAACATGTTTATAAATAACTGAAAAAAAGCACAAATGTCAGAGCATGTCAGAACACCTCCAGGACCCAGAAAACCCCTCAGACCCCAGAGGGCTAATGCCGGTTGCACCGGATGCACTTTTATCTCTTCCTGGTCATGACGTCACCCACCCGTGACGATCATTCTTTCCATTGGACTAGTTGACATAGATGCTTCAGACGCATTCACGCTGGGGGCGTTCCCAAAGGGTTGTTGACGCATCGTCTCGTTTCCTTTCTCAGGGAACAATGGTTACAGTCGTAACCTGAGACGATTTATTCTCACGTTTTGGTTGAGCTTCTGTTTATATTTGCTGATCAGTGTTTATATTTGAATGAAATCCTAAATTCAATCTGTTCATCATATAAAGCGAATTTTGTTCTGAAAATTGTGGAGTAATCTGCTCAATTCATATGGATTAGATTTACAATCTCTTTAAGAACTATTTTGATGCGTCAAAGTGTCCGTGTAGTAGCTGTCTGTGGAGGCACAGAAATCTTCATCAAAAAGATCTTCATTTGTGTTCAGATGTTGAACGAAAGTCCAGAGGTGGGTAGTAACAAAGTACATTTACTTCGTTACATTTACTTGAATAGTTTTCTTTTTTTTGGAAAATGTGTACTTTTAAGAGTAGATTTAAAAAATGTGTGTACTTTTACTTTAACGAATACATTTCTAATGAAAAGTTTTACTTTAACTTTGTTACGCTTGGCGACATTCCTCTTGTTCCTTTAGTTTAATGCAATACATGTTAAGAAATACGTATAGCTATTCCAAGCATGTGCTGTCTCTTTTTTATGGGACAGGAGCGATGACCCATTCACAAATGAATCATTCTATTGAGTCGATTCTGTTGAAAGACTTGATCAAACAAGTTGGCAAAACTGTCTGAATAGGTTTGCGAATCAGTTTGAATTATTTCTTCAGTTCCCTGTATGCACTGAATCTTCTGAAGCAGTTTCTCACTCTGAGTCGTAATTTAAGAGCATGAAAAGCGTTGGATGAAGTAGCTGTGGACCTACAGTCAATTAAAAGTAAATCTGAAAATGCATCCTATTGTTTACCAGAGATGAAGATCTTTATTAGTTGAACATCTGCATATGCTGTCTGTGAATGAGCTACATTCGTTATACATTTTACAACCAAACAGATTATTACGCCATGATACCACTATACCAAAATATGACATTACCAGTTATATTTGGACATATAACTTAATTTATACATTAAATGATTGAACACCCACCAACCTGCAGTAATTTGTGAGTAGCCTATTGCGCAGTAGCGGCAACCTGTTCGTCTTGAAAACGAATGTCTTTGCTTAGACACAGTTAGTTTACACATGCCTGCAGAAATATACATTTGATTACATTTTGGAGAAAAGACAGAAGAAGATCCATCAATGTGCATTTGATCATTGTTTGTGTTCAGATATGTAGTAGCGATTATGAGTGTGAGCACATGTGAAGAGTTTTCACTGTCAGTGGTTCCTGCTGTATTTTGATTCTGTTAAAAAACACAAATAAGAGCCGGGACAACGATTTTCTTCTTTTGGTTTACTACACAATATGAATTACCAAACTAAGCTAAGTACCAAGCTAAGTACTTTATGACCATGCAAGTTTGTAAAAGATTATCCTAGCTAAAGGAAGAAGATTTCAACCACAGGTAGTTTGTAAAAGACGGTTTGGTTCAGGGATGGCACGGCTCGAACCCTGCCAAGATAACGGCAGAGGTTGTTTGATCCCAAGACAAAAAATCAAAAACAGACCTTGTTCTTCTTGAAACCTTTGAATGACCTCTCTTACCACAGGATTGAAATCCAGAGAAAAACCCACAGAAATGCTTGATCAGAATGCACCAGATCATTCCAAATCCTAAATGGACTTATAATCAACATTGTTCAACTGAATAATTATATATCATGCCTATAACCTATATATATATATATATATATATATATATATATATATATATGTGTGTTACAGATCACCCTAGCCATCATCTTCTGCACTACACATCCCAGCATCCATCCTGGTTCCCACTTGCACGTCCGTCATTCCTCATCACACTCACCTACATCTCATCATCACCATCATTACCTCCTCTATAAATCCACTCATCTCACCTCAGTTCCTGGTCCGACCTTGATTGTTTATACGTTTGTGCTATGTGGACTCGTCTCCCAGTCTCCAGCGATCTCCCTGTCTCCAGTCTCCAGCGATCTCCCAGTCTCTGATCTCCGTGCTAGAGCCCTTGTCCAAGATGGCCGTCGCCGGCCAGAGCCCTCGTCCAAGATGACCGCCTCCGCACCAGAATGTCCAGTCTCTGTCCTCATCCTGAGTCCTGAAGTGACTCCAGTCACCGCCCTCTTCCAGACCCCAGAAGGGATTCCAGTCTTTGTCTTTCTCCAGAGTCCAGTGAGCTCCAGATATTTTTTTTTGGGGGGGGGGGGCATATACCCTCAATGCCGGCTATGTCCTCGTCCTGGTCCCCTGAGCTGCCGGCTCCGTCCTGGTCCTCTGATGGGCCTCCTCCGCCATGGCCACCTGAACCAGCACCGCCCTGGAGGCCACCTGCTCTATATGGGCCACCCCATCATCAGCTTCCAGGGCACCTTTCTCTATCATCCTTTGGACTCCACTACCCTGCTCACCTCATCACATCCTTTATTTATTCAATAAATCACCATTCACCATCCATCTTCCTCTCCTGTGTCCATATATCTGTAACAATTTGACTATTATGCTTAGATCACATATAAGTCATGCAATTGTTATAACCATTAGATGGTTGATTCAGAGTTTGCGACACCTGAAGTCTTTGCAGGAGTTGGCACTGTCTCTTCACAGGTGTTGGGAATCTGTAGTCTTCATAATAGGCTGGATTCAAACTGGAGCAGACAAACTCTCTAGTTACCTCAGGATGGGCATCCCAAGATAAAACAGAAGCAAAAAAAAAAAACCTGTTTCTCTTACAAACGAATAATTTAAATTCAATATCTATCTAAATATTAACATGTTATTGTATTGTTGTTATATAGAGCATATGTGACCCTGCCTGTGAAAACCCAGCTAAAGTCATTTTTTTGTGATTCACTGTTTTCTACATAAAATCATCCTACATAATGTAAAGAACATTCAGTGAAAATATAACCTTGATATCTTTAATATTGACTGAGTAAGGCTATGTCAAAGATTTGCTGAATTTCGGGCTCAGAAAATCATGTTTTTGAGAAATTCCGATTTAAAAAAAAGCTTATTTTTAAAACTGCAACACATTTGATCCATAATTATCCTCCATATGTGCCATATACCACATTAAAGCTGAGATTCTCCCCTTTTTAGTGATATAGGACACATTTATGGGAAAATTCTTAAAGTTTTGTAAAACAGGCCTATTTATTATGATGCGCATGTCCAAAAAGCTAAAAGCATAAAAACATTGAAACGAATGGGGGTACCAGAAGAGCTTGATTGTAACAACAATTACCATGTCAATTCAGTTGAATGATTTGTATAACTTTATTAGTAAAATGAAATATCAGAGAAAATATAATATCAGACTAATAGCTTGGGGTTCAATCACCAAAACTGGCTCGTCCTCATCATCATGTTGGTCACTGCCTGAAAAAACAAGGAGAATTGTTTCAATTCAAAGCAAGAGACCTAAATGGAGACCTAAACATGCAGGGGGAGGGGGGTTATCCATTTTAAATCCACATTTAAAATGGATAATGAAGCATTTTATATGAAGATATCAGACTGGATCTGATTAATTGAGGGGAGGGCATAGGGACAAGAAACAGGTATGGATATGGCCATGGCTTCAATTCAGAGTGTAATCAAACAAATAAACATCATGTCATAAACGTAATTAATTTAAACTGACTCAATCCCAATCAACAAATGTAATAAACATTTAAATCCACTATTTTTGCATCACAGGATGATTTCTGTGTTAGCATTACATTGGCTGAACACTGACAGTAGGCCTATGTTACATATTCAGCATAAAAAAAAAATAATGACAAAAACTTACCGTCAAATTCCTCGTCAGTTTCGTCAAAGAATGTGTCCTGTTCATCATCACCATCATCCTCCAGAAAATAATCCGCTATAAAACCGGTTAAATCATAATTTGGGGCAATTCCACCGAGATTAATATCTAACAAGCTGTTAGCAATCAGCTATTTTACGTTCCTGCTCATGCTTCGGTGCTGCCATGTCAGATGTCAAAACAACGCAGTAAATTACCATCCAGCAAACGAATTATATTACTGACACTTAGCAGGCCTAAAATGTCCTTAAAATAAGATTAATATTATTGGCAGAATACTGAGCTACAAAACAAATAAGCTGTTCTTAAATGTTTGTCGATGACACGAAACAATCTCCTCAGACATCTGAACCCGGCTTAAGTCGCATTTTTTTTTCATTGCGTTGACCTGTTTGCCGCTCGTGCGGATTGATATTAAGGTCTGTTCACTCTTTCTAATAGAAATAAGTAGAAAAGAAGTTCCTGAACTGAATGATATAAGAATCAGCAGGTGTTGTTGCGCCAAAAAATAAACCCAGAGACGATTGAAATGTATAGAAAGCCCACGTCCGGTATTTTTTTTTTGGCGCAAAAGTATAACGTAGTGTCAATAAAATCATTAATTTTAGTATTTATCATGTTATAAATGAAAATGTGAGTATTGCATCTCAAAACCCTTGGTATAATCTATCATTTACAGCAATAAACACACATTACCTATTTTTGTCATTTTTATGGCTATGACTACTTTGACGCTCTTTTACTCATAATTAGATTCTGCGACTTTAGCCGGGGGTTCACAGGTGGGGTCACATATATGATCTGAAGTAGTATCTAGCTACTTGAGTAGATTTTTCATTGGATACTTTTTTAGGCTTACTAATGTAACTATTAAGATTATTACTTTTAATTTTACTTAGAGTAAATATTTCTATATTTCTATGTACTTGTACTTTTATTTATGTACAGTTTTTGGATACTCTACCCACCTCTGCGAAAGTCTTAACGGGTTTGGAATGACACAAGGGTGAGTGTAACACAGTTAGATGTTGTGGGAAGAAGGAGGCGGGAAGGGGCAAACATTCAAAACACACTTTAATAATAAAATAAACAAATACAAAACGACAAAAGCAAAAGACAGCAGCCCCTCACGGACGACTGCTGTCACATATAATAAAACAAACACAACACAAATCCAGGCCTGTCCTCTCTCGATCTCCACTGTCGTCACTCCTCCTTTTATGCTTCCGCTCCTCCGTGAGAGATACGAGATCAGTGCGTCACGCAGGTGTCGCTCATTAGTAATCACGGCACCGGCCTCGCGCCGTCCTCCGTGAAAATTTAATTTCAACATATTTCAATCGATTTTTACTCATCTCAGTTTAGCAATATCAAATGTACAAATTAATTGACATGACAAAAATAAATGTACAGAATAATTTCTTTATTACATTTACAAGTAATAACTTGTATTACAAAAATTAACAATGCACAGAAATATTTTTTTGTTTCATTTACAAATTATAATTCACATAACAAAAAGTTTATTTCTCTACCAATCTGTCAAGAAGAGAAAACAATCTGTCCATTCTCTCCCTGCTCTGTCTCTCTGAAACTTCATGTCCTCCCTAAATATATCAATCAGCTCATCCTCTCGTTTTCTCTTGGCTGCTGCTCAATCTACCCTTCCTCAATCTACCCTTCGCGGCCCAGGGAAAAGAGGACGGTAGGCAGGGTTGCGAGGTCTGTGCAACAAAATAGCCTAAAAAGCCCATCGGCTCTTCTCCATCCGGCGGCCAAATTCTCCACTGGATTGTACGTCTGAGGGATTTTTTGGGGGTGTTGGAGCGTACTTCGTTCAAAATCGTACTTACGGGGATGGAAATCAACCAGCGGAATTTTTTTTTACCCGTGGCAACAACTAAAAGGGTAGCCCAATTCCGCGGGAAAACCTCGGACTTGGCAACGCTAACGGTAGGCTTGGGACAGCCTGTGATGCAATTTGCCTTCAAATGCGGCCTTCGAAGGATGCAGCCCCTGAATTGGGACACACCAGAGACAATAAAACATTGTATCTTCTGTATGCAAACACAAAGGATGCATACTGTTCTTCACCCCTTCCCCCGCTTGGTCGCTCAGATCACAACCTTGTCCATTTGCGCCCTGTCTACATGCCTGTGGTAAATAAACAACCTCCAACCACAAAGTATATGAGAAAATGGTCAGAGGAGACCAGTGCTGTGCTGAGAAACTGTTTTGAGACCACGGATCAGGATGTACTTTGTAGGCCACATGGGGAGGATATCACGGACTATCTAAACTTCTGTGTGGAGAACACCGTGCCTACGAAGAAGGTTCGGTGTTTCTCCAACAACAAACCCTGGGTGACTTCTAAGGTCAAAGCACTGTTGAATGAAAAGAAGAGACTTTTCAGATCGGGGGGTAGAGAAAAGCTGAGAAGGGTGCAAAAGCAACTCAGAAGGGAGATAAAGAAAGGAAAGATCAGCTATAGGGAAAAGGTGGAGGAGCGCCTTCAACATAACAACATAAGGGAGGTCTGGAGAGGACTGAAGACAATATCTGGCCATAACAAATACAGTGGGAGGGGCCTAGTTTCTGGTGGCGAGGATAGGGCAAACGAACTAAACCTGTTTTTCAACAGATTTGATTCTGCCCTCCACCCTCCACACTCCAACCTGACTTCAGAATTCGTAACAATTCAACCTCTGCAGGATCCAGACCCCTCCCCCCATCTCCCTCAGCGGGGGGTCATCCACAATACCCCCCTCCAATCTCTCTCTAACAGTCGACCAGGTGAAGAAGGAGTTAAGGAAGATGAAGACAAGAGAGGCCATGGGCCCAGATGGCATCAGCTCGAGACTGCTCAAAGCATGCGCATATCAACTTACTGAGATAGTTCTGCGCATCTTCAACCTAAGTCTCCATCTGGAGCAAGTTACGGTCCTTTGGAAGACTTCCTGTGTTGTTCCAGTACCATAATATGTACACCCCAACCGTTTTAGAATGGTAACCTTAACTTCTCACCTGATGAAGACCATGGAGAAGATTATTTTTAATGACCTGCAACCCCTGGTGGGAGCTGGACCCCCTTCAATTTGTTTATCAATCAGGCATTGGGTTGGATGACGCCATTATTATCTACAAAATGCACAGATCCTATTTACATCTGAAGGACACTTGAAGCTCTGGGAGAACACAATACAGCTGTCACTCAGAGAGAAGCTATTAGGAGCCAGAGTTGATTGCCACCTGGCTGCATGGACCATCAACTACCTCACTGACAGACCACAGTATGTGAGGCTACCGAACTGTGTCTGATGTGTTGGTTTGCAGCACGGGGAGCCACAAGTACAGTGCTCACTCCTTTTCTTTTCACCCTGTATATATCGGACTTCATATACAATACAAGCAGCTGTCATCTGCAGAAGTTCTCTGATGATACTGCCATCATTGGACGTGTATCGGAAGAGAATGATCAGGAATTCCGGGGGGTCATTGCTAACTTTGTCAACTGGTGTGCGTTAAACCACCTTTGCTTCAATGCCAGCCAGACAAAGGAGATGGTGATAGGCTTTCACAGGAAGGTGCCCCAGATTACTCCAGTGAAAATCTAGTGTTTGGACATTAAGATGGTGACTACATACCAATTCCTGGGTGTTCCCCTCAACAATAAACTGGACTGGTCTAACAATACATAGGTTCTGTACAAGAAGGGCCAATGTCGCCTTCACTTGTTGAGGAGACTGAGGTCCTTTGGTGTGTGCAGGTCATTGCTGAAGTCTTTCTATGACACTGTGGTGGCTTCTTCAGGCTTTTAAGTGGTAGTCTGTTGGGGAGCGAGAAGCACTAAGAGGGAGAGAAAGAGATTCAATAAACTGGTGAAAGGGGCCAGCTCTATCCTGGAATGTCTTCTGGACACCATCGAGGAGGGTGGGGAGAGGAGGATGTTAGCTAAGTTGACGTCCATCATTGATAACATTTCTCACCCCCTACATGAGACTGTGGGGTCCCTGACCAATTCCTTCAGCAACAGACTGCTGTACAGAGTCCTTCCAGTTAGACTCTTTAATTGCAGTAACAACACTATGTAGCACTTATTATATTTATTATTACTATCTAGTATTTTTATTCAATGTGTTTTTCCATACTTGTTTTTTTTGTTTGTTTTGTTTTTTTGGAGCTGATGTAATAAGTTAATTTCGCCGGTGTGGGATTAATAAAGTCTACATACTTAATTATCTCTGGTCTATTACTAAATATTAGGTCAATCTGAGTACTAGTGCTATTTGTTATACGTGTTGAACCTTTCATGAGTTTGACCAAAGAAAAAACAGTGATTTGCTTATGCTTCTTCCTCAAAGATAGTCTTTCCAATTTAAATTAAAATCACCCATAACAATAACTTGTTAAAATCACACTGACATAATAACTTTTAAAATTTATCATAAAACTATTTAAAGCAGGTGGCTGATAAATAACTATAAGGTAAAGGACATCTGAGGTGATAAAATTATGTTTAAATCTATACATTCTAGATCAGTAGGATTTTGCCATAAAATCTCATTACAGACAGTGTCTTTCACATACTGTAAATCATAACTCCTCCTCCTTTCCTTTCAGTTCGATCCTTCCAGTAAAAATCATAACCCGGGACAGTTAAAGCAGCTGATGGAGAATTGTCATGAAGCCAGGTTTCCGATAAACAGAAAAAGTCTAAATTAGATTCTAATAATATATGATTTATCTGATCACTTTTTGATTTTAAACTTCATATACACTGAACAAAATTATAAACGCAACACTTTTGTTTTTGCCCCATTTTTCATGAACTGAACTCAAAGATCTAAGACTTTTTCTATGTACACAAAAGGCCTATTTCTCTCAAATATTGTTCACAAATCTGTCTAAAACTGTGTTAGTGAGCACTTCTCCTTTACTAAGATAATCCATCCACCTCACAGGTTTGGCATATCAAGATGCTGATTAGACAGCATGATTATTGCACAGGTGTGCCTTAGGCTGGCCACAATAAAAGGCCACTCTAAAATGTGCAGTTTTATCACACAGCACAAGGCCACAGATGTCGCAAGTTTTGAGGGAGCGTGCATTTGGCATGGTGACTGCAGGAATGTCCACCAGAGCTGTTGCCCGTGAACTGAATGTTCATTTCTCTACCATAACCCGTCTCCAAAGGCATTTCAGAGAATTTGTCAGTACATCCAATCGCCCTCACAGACCACGTGTAACCACACCAGCCCAGGACCTCCACATCCAGCATATTCACCTCCAAGATCTTCTGAGACCAGCCACCTGGACAGCTGCTGCAACAATTGGTTTGCATAACCAAAGAATTTTTGCACAAACTGTCAGAAACCATCTCAGGGAAGCTCATCTGCATGCTCGTCGTCCTCATCTGGGTCTCGACCTGACTGCAGTTCGTCGTCGTAACCGACTTGAGTGGGCAAATACTCGCATTTGATGGCGTCTGGCACTTTGGAGAGGTGTTCTCTTCACGGATGAATCCCGGTTTTCACTGTACATGGCAGATGGCAGACAGCGTGTATGGCATCGTGTGGGTAAGCGGTTTGCTGATGTCAACGTTGTGGATCGAGTGGCCCATGGTGGCGGTGGGGTTATGGTATGGGCAAGCGTATGTTATGGACAATGAACACAGGTGCATTTTAATGATGGCATTTTGAATGCACAGAGATACTGTGACGAGATCCTGAGGCCCATTGTTTTGCCATTCATCCACGACCATCACCTCATGTTGCAGCATGATAATGCATGGCCCAATGTTGCAAGGATCTGTACACAATTCCTGGAAGCTAAAAACATCCCAGTTCTTGCATGGCCAGCATACTCACCGGACATGCCACCCATTGAGCATGTTTGGGATGCTCTGGATCAGCGTATACGACAGCATGCTCCAGGTCCTGCCAATATCCAGCAACTTCGCACAGCCATTGAAGAGGAGTGGACCAACATTCCACAGGCCACAATCAACAACCTTATCAACTCTATGCGAAGGAGATGTGTTGCACTGCGTGAAGCAAATGGTGGTCACACCAGATACTGACTGGTTTTCGGACCCCCCCCGGACCCCCCCAATACAGTAAAACTGCACATTTTAGAATGGCCTTTTATTGTGGCCATTTATTGTGGCCAGCCTATGACACACCTGTGCAACAATATTTGAGAGAAATAGGCCTTTTGTGTACATAGAAAAAGTCTTAGATCTTTGAGTTCAGCTCATGAAAAATGAGGGCAAAAACAAAAGTGTTGCGTTTAAAATTTTGTTCAGTATATTTAGGTGTGCACCTAATATACCCTTTGGTTTTACATTCGGATCCCAAATAATTCTAGAGTTACTTACAGTTTGAAAAACTTCCAATTTCTGATTCTTTTGTATTGCACTGTTCACCACTGCACACTTCTT
This sequence comes from Gila orcuttii, assembly GCA_026230005.1. Taxonomy (NCBI): domain Eukaryota; kingdom Metazoa; phylum Chordata; class Actinopteri; order Cypriniformes; family Leuciscidae; genus Gila; species Gila orcuttii. The sequence continues at coordinate 53,238,266 of JAPDVR010000001.1, read as the reverse complement.
TTTTATGTACGTGTTTATGTACAATTAAGTTTATCATTCAACTGTGTCACTTGAAAAAGTGCCGTTGTCGATACAGAGTGAATCCCCACCAACGAAGGCTCTACCGTCCGCGAGTCCACTGGTGGATGACCGTCAGTCTGCACCACCAGGCCAACAGATCGACCCCGCCACTTGGCCGCCAGATCCTCCGGGGTACTCAGGGGCTCCGATGCCAACGACAGCCCTCCCCTCCATAAGTTTTGCCGAGGACGCTAACCAGGAGCAAAGCCCATCGACTGAACTAGATCGGCATCAAAAGTTCACCTGGGCCATCATCGGATCCTCCATGGAGCTTAGGGAAAGCACACGGCACAAGTATACATTTCTGCCCTACAAAGGCAAAAGACCTTAACTCACTAGAGTGTGTGTGTTCTGCGTCTTTTCAGTATGCGGTGGTTTCAGCTGTCCTATCATTGTGCTTGTGAACTTGGCTCATCCCCCGGATTTATTCCAGATGCTGTGATTGTAGGTATAACCCACTTGTAACAGCTGGTCTGATGTTGTAGGCTATGCATCAGTAGCCTACACTTGTTGCTTCATTATATTGTATTTGTATGCACCAATTTACCCTTGTTGCTTCATTATCACTCCCTGTGATATAGTCCTGCATAGCACCCGGCGCTGTTTTGGCACTCTGCCAGCTAGATGCATGAGTGTTTCAACCAGGTCCGGTACCCTTACTGGGTGAGGCGGGGCTTAAGTTCTTTGTTGTATTCACCTGCTACGGCATGTGTAACATTTTTCTGTCAACTCTGCATATATCCTTCATGATCGAATTCGTACGTTTGTCGATGAAGCGGATTCAGACCATATTAAATGTTCTGACCGCATTTGTGCAGGACAAAGCTCTGAGGACATCAGAAGTTACAGGGACTGATGGCAGCTGTACAAAGCACACAGACTACACCGTCATTTAAATTTTAATGGAGAGTAAAACAAAGGCAGAACACCGTACAATCTGATAGGTAGCATTATTTAAAAGAACACCCGCACAGTAATTTCATATTGAAGCGCGGATGAACAAAGACAGAGTACCGTAATTCAATATGAGCCTTCCAAAAAAAAGCCAAAGAGCGGTAACTGGTGTTACGGTGTTCTGCCTTGGCTTCTCATGGGCTGTTGGAAGTTACTGTTAATACAACCCATTATTTCTTGCAAAAACAACGGAATTGACTCAAGATACTTATCCACATGATAAAGGAGGTCTTGAATGTGTCAAAAATATCAATAACCCATTTTCGACCAAAAACGAAGTTACAGTCTTTTGCCTTTGCACAGCAGATTTGCTGTCTTGTTTTAAAACATGAGTTGCCTCTGAATGAGCTACTGTGCATATCTGAGTAGAGGTAGAGTTGCAGATGGAATTGTTAATAATGCAATAATGCTGTAACAATGGTTGGACCAGGGCACTGGTGAATGTCCCTGGACAAAAGTAAGCAGATGGCTAGTATCACAGTCATCTGATAATAAATCATTGTGTTAAAGGAGAAAAGCTGGTCCTGAGCCCCTCTGGTGAGGACCTGCTAGCTCTGTTAGTGTCAGACATCCTAGATGCGTGTTCAATCTATGCAACACTAACAAATGGCTAACAGGAGTCGGAAAAGGGCAGATGCAGGTGTAAAGTTGAGGGGTTTACTGTTATGTTCTTTCTTCTTCTTTCTCTTTTTCTCTTTTTTTGTAGAACTGAAACTTACAAAGATTGCAAATGGCATGTTACAACATGTTCTCAAAATCAACACAACTGAATTTCCATTGTTTACAAATATTCTCTGAGCACATATACCAAAGGCTACATTGTAGAATAGTTAATTTTTAAACTCAAACTTATAAATTACAAATATATATAAATGTACATACATTCATTCAAACACTGAAAAAAATGTTAAAAAAAAAAAATTAAAAAAATATTTAAAAGGAAAAGTCTTTCCAAGGCACACAACCTAAAGGAAACTGAGAGAAGAGACTTTTTGGCCAACCGCAGGGAAAAAATCTAGAACACTGCAGTAATTTCCTGGTTAACCTCTAACCCATGGGTCACACGATCTAAACCAACCACTAAGAAAACAGCTCACAGTCATCCTTGTTCTTTGTGGTTACTCCAAACTGCCACAAGATGGTGCTAAAAAATAACAAACAAATGTGTGTCATGACACATTTCGTGATGTGGTCAGAGCCATATCAACATACCTCCATTCAGCCATATCTGTGAGGGTTTGTGTTTCTGCTGTAAGTATTCCTACTAACACCTTGTAGTGGCAGAACTCAGGTATAGTCAGACCAGAAGATGACCTTATTGATAGGGAGTGTCGGCTCAGTTTGGATCACCTTGGCTAACTGGGCACCAGTCAGTGCTGCGCTGAGCTCCAGACAAGACATGGACAGATATTTTCTGGGAGCCACTTTAGATCTGGCCAAGATGAAAGCAACATGGACATGTCCTTGATCATCAGTATGTAAATATACCACTGAACTATATGTTCTTTCCAATGCGCAAACAAAGATGTGAAGCTTTCGAGTTGCATACGGGTTGTCAGCACAGGCTGGTGTGTAGGGTCAAGGAAACTGCAGCTGAAGGAGATTTGGGATTTCTCCTACCCAGGTTAACCACTTTTCTCGTAGATGTAAAGGCTCAATCAGATCGTCCTAGATTTTACTTTCCAGAGGTCTTACATAAAAACCTTAGCTCTTGTAGTGAACGCGATAATAAATCGCAAAGGGTCATAGTGACTTGCCAAGGTCTTATACATGTTTCTTATGGTAGGCTGCAGTGTCTCTGTAGAGTGTAAATTATAACGAAAAGTATCACTAAGGCAATTCCACCGCAGGCCAAGAGTGGGTTCTTGCAGGTCCGTGCTAGCTTTCTTCAACCATCGTTCATTGATAACGGACTGAGCCTCTGCAGGAAAATGCTGGATCACAGATGGTACATTGCATGCCTACTGTCTTATGTCGAAGCCTCCCTCAGAAAGCAGCTGGTGCAGTCCATCTAACACAGCTTGGCCTCATCTGGTGTTGGTGTGCTGTGAAGGCAGTTATCGACATAGAATGAATGTTCAACTATGTCAACAAAGTCAGTCATAATCCCCCCTGTGCTCTTGGGCATGGTGTTGGAGGGCATAAACAGCGCAACAGGGGCTGCAAGTGGTTCCAAATGGGAGTACTTGGCCACTCATATATGTCCAGTTCCACCTCCCTATGCATGTCCCTCAAAAGGAACTGCAGCACTGGCTTGTCATCAGGCAGTAGGCGTACCTGGCGGAACATACCTTTTATGTCCCCACTAATGGCGACAGTATGTTGGTGAAACCTCAGGAGGACCCCCAATATGGATGGTCCCAGAGTCAGTCCTGGCAGCAGTTGATCATCAAGATTTCCCCTGATACCGGAAAGAAAGGTTAAAGACTATTCTGTCTTTACCCTTGTGGTGCACCATATGGTGTGGAATGAACCAAGACTCTGCCATTCTGGCTGCTTTGTCTGCCATGATCTTAGCCACATTCTGTGAAGTCTCTCCGAATCTGGCGTTGTGAACAGCCGAGGACAGAAGGCCTCAAGAGTGACCTGATGTAAAGTTGAGAAAGGGACCTTAGGAAGGTACTCAGGATGAGCATGCAAAATTAACCATTCTTAAAGTGCAAAGTCTAGGCAGGATGAAAATGAAATATTTTCCCCTGCGCTTGAGACAGAAGGTTTCTCCTCTCCAGTATCGCCCAAGACGAGTAGTCGAGGAGAGATATTATCTCCGAGAACCATACTCTGTTCGGCCAATGCGGTGCTATCAGTAAGAAAAAAGACCCCTTGTTGGTGAACTCTGGCTTGAACTCCCGGGAGCAGAGTAACCGGAGGAAATTCTGGGCTATGTATGCACCAGCTGCCAGGTTCTGATGTCCAGGGATATAGACTGCTTTAAGTGAAAGGAACTTGTCCTGAGCCCAAAGAAAAATCTGCTGCGCTAGCCCGTTTAAGTGGCATGAGCGCAGACTGCCCTGGTGATTTATGTAAGAGACTTCTGCTGTGTTGTCCCTCTCAGCTGCTGGAGGAAGCATTTCAGGGCCAGAAATATAGCCACTAACCCTCTGGGGTCGGCAATCACGCCGGCGTGATTGTCTTGCTTTTTTCTTATCAGTGCAAAAGAGACTCAAATAATTCTGTTGATTTGTGTCATACAGGCAAGTGTTATACATCATTCAAAAGTGTTAAATGTGTTCTTTTATTTGTGTACACTAATAATAAAAAAATGAGTTTTTTTGTAAAATAAAGAAAATAAACATGATGCGCGTTTTGCCGTCTCTCTCAATGTGAAGTTCATTCTGAGACTCGACAGAAAATGACCTGTAACTCAGCGAATGTTTGTCACACACACTTGAGACATATGTCTTTACAAAGCTTGAATCTCTATTTTTAAATAGTGTAAATCATATCAAAAACAAATATTCTCTGTTTAAGTAATCCGTATGAAAGCAACGAGATGTACAGTTTCTCAAACGGGTCCTCATTAGCTCTAATGTGACCACACACATGTGCGCACGAGCAATTGACATGCAAATCGTCCACGTGAAGGAGCAGACCTGTAAACTCCCTCATTACCTCTAAACAAAGAATCAGAGACATCAGTACACCTCTGCTTTTCATCGAGTTTGGAAGACTGTGTTTGTGCTGTGCTGTTTACCTTGGATTTACCTCAGAAGAATGAGAAGAATGTGATTTGAAGATGAGAAAAAAAATTAAGGTAAGATTAAGTTAAGATTTTTAAGAAATTTCCACTCATAATAGTAAGCATGTTATTGTTGCATAAACTTCATATTGTAGCTACTAGTTAAACTGGAGCCAGACTAAAATGTATGTGTGTGTATGTATATATATATAATATATATACTAAACTAAACAAACATACATACATAAATACATGTATAGGTAAAAGGGTGAGTGATAGCATGGAACTGGAAACCGGAAAGGGAACTATGAAAAGAACCATCAATATTATCATTTTCAAAGCACCTTCTTAAATTGATACTTGCATGGCTTTGCAGTGGACACAATTCTTGAAGTTGTTGGAAATTGAAGTCGTTGACGGTTCCGTGAGTGTCAAATGTTGAAGCTGCAATCGTTTTCTTCTCCGTTGGATGAAGAAGATGATGAACTTGCATGGGTAGTTCGACTCTGTTCTGGTTGGAGGTTTTCTCTCTCTCCATAAGCACATGGCTGAGCACATGCAGATTGTGTGACCTGCCGGCCTTGGGCCGGAGACGCCATGCAGGCAACCAAGGAGTGAGGAAGTCGGCGTAGTTGGTTGCCCATTCAGTGATGGTAAAGTGGTAGTTTTCTTCTGAGTTGAAATGAAGGAAATACAGTCTGACTCTGTTAGGAGAGTGAAGGCATAGTAGGCTGTGGTCACAGATCCCATGGGCCCCAGACATCAGCCAGCAGTCGAGAAGCAGGAGCAAGAGCGCACTGACCTTGTGATCAGTGATTTTTAACATGAAGATGTCACACCCTCTGGGGGTCTGTGAGCCAATAAGAAGTGTTTCCTTTGGAGGGAAAATTTGAAAACCCTTTGTGTTAGAGCAGGACATTTGAATCTGTAATTTCATTGGGTGTTTAAGAAAAAGAATCTTCAAGATTCTTATAATACCCATGCGTCACAAAGTTAGCAAAATGTAATGTAAATTAACAAATGGGGAACGAAGATTTGAGTTTATAGAGACCAAATATGCCACACATATTTGTATGCAAAGTCTGAAACATTAACCCATTAGAGTTTACAAGAAAACATAGGCCAAAACAACATCAGAAGGAAAATCATGAGATGTGAAAATTAGATACATGTTTATACATTTCTCAAGTGGTTATATATATAGAATATATAGGATTAACAGGGTTTATTTCTCCTTCTCAGGAGAATTAAGTGAGTGTCACATCTCTCAGGAATTTCCTTTTTGAGGTTGTAAAAATCCTTATCTATGTAACAGGACACTGAGTTCTGCCAGTATTGTTAGTTTCAGGGGAAGTTGGCCACATATCTTAGTTGGGCGAGTGAGTTTGCCAGACTATTCATTAAATATAATGAATAATTTCTGTGTGATTGGTCCAGACGCTACAAATATATGACACGATGATGTTTTTATGCTCGATAATAAAACACAGCATGATATAGCCTAAAAGTAGGCTAGTATGAGTGTTTACTCTAATATGGTGAATATAAGAATGTTTAGACCATTGTTTACTGTTAAATACTGTGTTTTTGGATATCTGCTAAAATGTAGATATGTATTATGTGGTAACAATAATGTTTCATAGTTTGGAGCGGCTCGATCGCCTCAGTAAATGTTCTCTATACGCGCTGTGAGTTTGAGGCACTCGCACAGCACGTTTGAAAAGCAAAACGCGCCAAACGTTAGGCTTCATGTTTTTACTCTCTAGTGTAGTGTAGCCTACTGAAGTGTTCCTTTTTAACCATTTATAGGCCGTCTGCTACAGGCTATTGTTATAATTTTTTTATGCAGCCCTACAAGTATATGCCTACAAGGCACAACAAACCTGGTGTTCATTTATATATATATATATATATATATATATATATATATATATATATTGTAAATTTTAAATCGCAATTTTAACTAGAAAATTCCAAAATGTATTCCCAAAATTGTGCAGCCATATAGTTTCTCTTGATATCAGCATGATCACAGTTGTTTCTGGGTTTTTTTTACAGGGACCAGATGCCACTGATGAGTCCTGCTGACTTCAACATTCACATGAGTCTCTATACATGAACATGGTAAAAATGAAAAATCAAACACATTGGACATTACAGGTATGCAGTATGTTTCAAAACCAAAACACTTCACCAAAACCACACTACAAAAGGTATGTGACTGTTCAAGTCTCTGTCTTTAGATCAGTGTGTTCAATAACGTGCTTTTTTGTCCTTTTTTGTGTATCTTTGGATTATGTTGTGTTGTAAATAAATCCAAACAATCAAAAATCCATTCTTTTTAAAATTTCTCCTCATTCTTTGATTAAGGTTCCTCATAATGATAGGGCCTGGTAGCACTTGATAGGGCCATTATGGGAGGGTCTTTGTCTTTCTCAGGTGTGAAACACATCAATATTCATGATGATTCATGCCTCCTCGCATAAAGCTTTCTTAGGGACCGTTCGGTATTTATGGAATGGACCACCGGAGGAAAATAGGGGAGGGCCTTTTAATCTTTGTTGAGGGGAGGGTCATCCAACTTTTTTTAGTTTAGGGGGAGGGTCACCCAACTTTTGTATTCATGAAAACAGCAACATTTCAAAGTGGCTTGTTTGGTACATAAATGTCCATGTAGCTCCATGTAGCTCTCTCAGTCTCGGCCCCACATCGCTAACAGATGGTTCTGACCCAACAAAAATCAGACGCAAAAGATAAAGTCCAGTTTGGCGCTGTTTGACAGTGCGCGCGCTTTGGGCGTACGCGCTCAGAAAAAGTGCATCATGTCAGAACATAACGCCAATGAAATGTTTACCCGGCAAAGCTTTAAAGTATGAGCAAATAATGAACTTTTGTGATTTGCGAATAAGTGCAGTGTCCTGTGAGTGTAACTCTACCGCTGCATTAACATGTGATGTGAATGTGCGTCGAGTTTTACAGTATTGGGACTTAATCCTTGTTTATACTGTTGCCTGGCTCCGCAGCGCGAGTCTCCGCTGCCTGCGTGCGCTCCTCCCCAAATGGACGAGGTGTTTATACTTGACGCGCTCGCTGTTGTACTATTCTTTGAAATGACAGGAGGCGACTCAGAGTAATTGCCCTCTAAACCAGTGGTTCCCAACCCTGTCCTGGCGCCCCCCAACACTGCGCGTTTTCTTTGTCTCCCTTATCAAACACACCTGATTCAACTCATTAGCTCATAATCACACGGGTTAATGAGCTGATGAGTTGAATCAGGTGTGTTCCCTTTTCCTGCTCTAAACCACCAGGAATCAGCGGTGACAAGAAGTAAGGTGCAGCCGGTAAATGTTTATTTTAGTACACTTCACCAAAACCACACTACAAAAGAATCGTGTAAAGCAGTAAACATTGAGATTATTACTTGTTACATTAGAACAAAATAAATGAATTTGAGAACATAGCCTATATACAACTAAATTAACGATAATTTACATATTTTCTAATTTCACTAAACACTTCGAGAACATATTTTATAAAACCTGGACCATAATTAAAAGGGCTTATGTCTGCTATTGTAGACTCATTTTGTAAATTTAAGCAAATACTAGACGCACAAACTGGGTGCCGGTGTGATGAGACGTATATGCTCGGCCACATTCGGCTCGAAGTCGTGCATCTTCGGATGCAGAGCCGCGCGCGCAGTTACAAAATCTGCCGTGCGCACCTTCGCGCTCGTGCCGACGCGGCGAGTATAAACAAACTTGAGGCGCCAGAACTGCACGATACTATCATATTTCTTCAAAAGCAGAACGTGGAGACATTAAATCATCCACGATCAAAAATCGTGATATCGCATAAGCACAAGTATAAAACGACTGTTATGTCTGAAAACAAACACAAGTAACGGAGTTTACAAAACTGTATCGCACGCGTGCTGCAGTGGTACATTTATTCATCGCATAGACCAGTCTTTTCGTAGATATATGTCGCACTGTACAGCCCTGTACAGGACCCTTTTTAATGAACGTTTGGTGGTGTAGGTCTACTAGGCATAGAGATATCTGAACATCTTTGCCAAGCGCAAACGAGTACAGAATAATCAATAAATTATCGGGGAGGGTCATGCCTTTTTTCACAATCATTTTGGAGGGTCATAGAAAAATGTATTGCTGGCGAAGGGAGGGTCAAGTCTATTTTTACTATAGATCTCAAAACTCCTCCGGTAGCCCCTTAAATAAAAAACGAACAGTCCCTTACACAAAACAAATTTTAAATCAATAAATTTTTTTATTTGAATGAGTACGCAGGATGATTTTCACATAGGTTTGAAGCAAATATTCTAGGCTACATGATAACAATGACCTTATTTCAGGGACAACTTTTTTGTTTTTTCACAAACCATGCATAAACGTTATCATCTCAAAACTACAAACTTTTACATACATGCTGTTGACGCATTATTGTAGCAGAGTTTGTGCTGAATACAGTATAATCAGATTTTAGCCATGAGAATGTCACAAGTAACAGAAATAAGCACAAATGTCAGAGCATGTCAGAACACCTCCAGGGCCCAAAAAACACCTCAGACCCCAGAGGGTTAACTCTAGGCAGTTGATGTGCCAATCGAGCTGATGACCATCCCATTTCCCTTGGATTCCCCGTTAGCATTTTGCGATGGCAAGACGCACCTAGAGTGGGACCCAAGGCAAGGAACCGGGGTCTGAGCCATATAGAGAGGGTACATAGCGTGCGGCACGTAACACTTATCCGCCATCGGAGATTGGCCCTTGGATGAAATCCCCTGGCTTTGAGTAACAACTGGAACGGTCTCATATTCAAAAGACTCATAGGGATCACAGAGGACGCAGATGCCATGAGACTTAACATTTGTTGATAATTATGACCAGTACGATAGTATTAGCCAATCGCCTTTATAATTCAAAATGCGGATGCCCTGGAGTCGCAATGGAGCCAGTGCTGCATCCATGCACTTTGTGTATGTGCGGGGTGATAAGGCTAGGCCGAATGGAAGAACCAAATATTGGTAAGCTTTGCCCCCACAAGCGAACCTCAAGAACAACTTATGTTGTGGCAGTATTTCTATTTGAAAGTATATGCATCTTTGAGATAGTTAGCATATTGAACTTGAGCGCCTTGACTGAACGGTTAAACCCTTGAAGATCTAAAATCGGACACAACCCCCCATCCTTCTTGGGAACCAGGAAGTATCTGCTGTTTTTACCTGACTCTCTCTCTGGAAGGGGAACATGTTCTATGGCCCGTTTGACCAGAAGAGATGGCATCTCTTGTGACAGAAAATGCGTAGTGGTAGTTCATGGTAGAGGAGACCACACCATTAAAACGCAGAGGATGATTCTGTAACCTTTTTCTACTGTCCTTAGATCCCATGTGGAAATACCTGGCAGTGGCTTCCACACTGCCAAGTTCTCTGAAATGGGTACTAATTTTGATACTTCCTACTGAGAGGATGTTGGATGTTCCGTGTCCTGGGCGACAACAGTAAGCAACAAAACGCTCAACATATTTTGCTGGAAACCTCTGCTCCCCAAAACACAACGAGCTTGAAAAGGGGGAGCGCAACTTGCCACACTTTGTTTCTGTTCCTCACGTTTAGAAGGACCGGGATGAGGGTGGGTGGCCGGCAGCCCCTCTCCCTGAGTGCGATGAGGAAGGAATTGCATGAAACCTTCCTTGTGTTTCTTCACCTCCTGAAACCTGCTGATTAAAGTGTTAACCGAGTTGCCAAACAGGGGGTCTCTTGTTCGCATGGCCAGTCTATCAGTAATCTGGCCAGCCTACGAGTAATCACCTCAAGCAATTTCTCAACTGCTTTATCATCACGCGAGGAATTCTCAGAGGTAGGCAACGATGGTACAGAGGTTTCATGAGGGTGTCAGGAAGAGGCAGGTAGATTTACGCTCCCCGTCCCGAGGTGGGCTACCCCCACAGGGCTGGGCGCAAGACCATTAGGACTTATAATAAATTATAGTCCTGAGGTCTTGCCTTTTTAGAGGCTGATGACAGCAACGAGCTTGACAAGGGGAGCTCGACTTGCCACACTTTGTTTCTGGTCCTCACATTTAGAAGAACCGGGGCGAGGCTGGTTGGCTGGCAGCCCCTCTCCCTGAGTGCGGCGAGGAAGGAATTGCACGAAAGCTTCCTCATGTTTATTCATCTCCCGAAACCTGCTGATGACTGTCTTAACCGAGTTGACAAAAAGGGGGTCTCTTGTTCGCGTGGCCAGTCTAGCTGTAATCTGGCCACCCCATTAGTAACCACCTCGAGTAATTTCTCAACTGCTATATTATCCCGCAAGGAATGCTCAGAGGTAGGCAACTCGTAATCCAAACCGGATTCAAGAGATTCGTTGTCCTCCGCATGAGCCGAAGAGGCGCCGGGGCACCCTTCAGGATCATGCGAGAGGACATCTGGATCTGGAGAGAGTGCGAGCGTTAGGGACGGACCCGCCTCTCGCCTGGGGTGTTCACTGATAAGCTCACACAAAAATCGCTGCAAAAGATGCTTTCCAACAGGTTTTATCATAGTTTTTGTCCAACTCCATTGACTTGTATTGGATGTTCTGTGAGGTACGGTATTACTCTGCCGCCGGAAACGGAAATGGGGTTGTTTGTATTCTTTCTGTAGTCTTATGCAGTCGCGGTATCGTAGGCTACGCTATCCAAACATTGGCAAAGGTGCATTATCGCCACCAACTGGGCTGGAGTGTCTATTATTCAAGCTCTCAACGGAAGAATGTACGGGTGTGAGGCGTTTGGAAAAATAGGTCCACAGTTTTACAACAAATGGTAAAACACCTGTTGGAAAGCATCTTTTGCAGCGATTTTTGTGTGAGCATATCAGTGAACACCCCAGACCACTCGGTGAGTTTCACGTCTTTGTAAACTTAAGTTTAATGCGTTTTATGAATGATTGTTCCAGTGTACCTATGAAACCATTGTGGAGGTGGGGGGGTGCTACCACAGAAACCGAAAATTCTCGGGCCAGCAGCATGTGTCCAAATTTCAATCTTAACCATTCTATTTCATCAGAAACGATCTTAAAACAGGGCTTTAAGTGTAAAATACCGAACTTGTCCTTTAAATAGACAGTTATCTCCTTTACACACAGGCACAGAACGTGTGTGCTACTTAACAGTTGCCTGTAGTCCTTTCAGTATGTTCAAGCACAGATTTTTTTCCCCGATGCAGGCAACGCAAGGCGACAACACAGTCGGCTTTCATCAGCACTAGTTCTTTGGCGTTGGTCTGGTGTGTCCCTACATTTAAGTAGTGGTTCTGGTCAGAGAATCAGTGATTGGAGAAGAGATTCTTAATAAAGATACATTTATTTATTGCATGTCTTTCTGTTGTCATCTACACCAAAGCTATCTGTGGTAAATATATATGTAGTAATGGTCAAAAGGAACAAATAAATGAATATAATTACAAACAATTTTATTATGAAGATGTGTTACACCAACATGGTGATGCAATAATATCAACAACATATAAGTGCAATAATGCAGTAATACAATGAAACAAACACAGAATCAACCAAACCCCCCCGCAACTCCCCTGGGCTCATACCACCAATAAAAACGGTCTAGCAAAGCCCCTGTCAGAAACACTGGAGGCATGTGAAAAGCGGCCTGTTCATGTTTGTCCAATACACAAAAAAACATCAGAGCTCGCTAATCAGCGCTAGTGATGATAGACATCAAAGCACTGATGAGCTCAGTTGGCACTAAACTAATTACGTCCTCATATTAACAAGGTGATTCCATTAGTGTGACCGGCCCAAGCAAGCTCAAGGATAGATCTCAATACGTACAAAATTGTTTAAAGGCGCAAGAGTCTCAGTGTCAATGCGCGGCTTCCTGCTAATTTTAGTCATTTTTTTGTCAGGCCTTTGTTTCAGAAGCTAATGTGGGTCGGCTGCTTCAAAGAAATGGTAATGGGCCGCGCTGATGTCAAGAGACCAATTACACTCGCAAGCGGCTCCTCAGATTCACAGAGAAACAGATCAGCCTAAACGAGCCTGAAGCCGACAGCGAAGATGCACGTTCTGTGGATGATTCTCACCGGAAAAGCTTGATATTCCCACAGATGGACGAAAAGGGCAAAAGAAAGACAATCAGTGTAATTTAGTATTATGAACACTCATATTATTCATTCACAGTCTTGAACAGTATGTAGTTTATATTTCAACACGTTACAAGTCATGCTTTACATTTGCTGAAGAAGTGAGTTGTGCTTCCCCTGCTCGCACATTGCTGTGTGGTTACTAAGATTTTTCCGAGTAGTTGCTGGTTTCTTGTCTTGTGTCAAAAGAGTTTATTTGATTCTGTGAGCTTTTCAGCTGTTTTCCGGTGCAGCAGGTAAACATGGTGTGTCTGATCACTTAATGAAGTAGAAGCGTACTCTCAACACACATGATGTGAAGAATTCAAAAGTTTTGGGTCAGTATGAACTTTTTTTTTAAGAAATTTTATTTAAAAGTGACAGTAAGGACATTTATAATGTTACAAAATATTCCTATTTTAAATAAATGCTGTTCTTTTGAACTTTCCATTAATCAAATAATTCTGGTTTCCACAAAAAATATGAAGCTGCTCAACTGTTTTCAACATTGATAATAATAAGAAATGTTTCCTGAACAGCAAATCAGAGTATTAGAATAATTTCTGCGGGATCACGTGACATTGGCTATGTTTACATGCACAACTTTTGTTTCAATCGGATCTGAATGTAGTGTTTACATGAACGCTAAACATGTGATCGGATTAATGTGCACGTTTATGTCACAAGCTTCAAATAGGAATAGATTTTGACATGCGCCACCCCTTTCAATCCGATCGAAATTTCATTCGGATCGAGCTCAATCGGATCGATTAAAGGGGTCATGACATGGTTTTGTTTTTTGTTTTATGTTCCCTTAGGTGCAATTATAGTATTACTATAGTTTTTTGGACAAAAAACTTTTAAAATTGAGTGACTTATGACCTTTTCCCACCCTGTTTCCCATCCTCTGATTCAAACAGTCTGTTTTGGGGGTGTTTCCCCTTTAAGAGTTCAGTGTTAACGCCCACTGTTATGATTGGCTAACGTCAGTGCTTACACATAAATTATTAACCCTCTGGGGTCCAGAAACGCGCCGGCGCGTTTTGCTGTTTTTTTTCCACATAGCAGCAACATAGACTTAAAATACTCTGTCATTTTTGGTCATATAAATAAAATCAATACATGATTATAAACTATAGAGGGTCTTCTTTTTTTTGTGTACACTCACATTAACATCAAAACCGTGTGCTTTTGTAAAATGAAGAAAATAAACAGGGTATGCTTTCTGCCTCTCTGTCTCCGTTAACTTTTTTTCTGGAGCACGTCTCTAAACTTAAACAAAGCTCAGCGAATAATATTCACACAAGCATGAGCAATATATCTTTATAATCATTTAAGTTTGTACTTTTAAAATATCTAATTCAAGACTAAAATAAATATTCTCTGTTTATGTAATCTATAAAAAAAGAGAGAGGTGTCAGCCGATCTCATTATCGTTCGCTCTCCCACGGAGAGTATGCGGTATTCAAACGCAAATGATCTGAAGCAACACATGCAAAGTGTCAACGCCCCTCATAAACGCGATAACACAACAAATGTAATCATCAGATTAATGTACTATTTCTTCTTGTGAGGCTGTGTGAGGAATAATCCTGGGACATTTACCTCAGAACATGTGCTGGTTTATTTTCATTTCGAGGAGAAATACGGATCCATCTGAGAAGTAAGTTTTTTTTTATTATTTTTCTAATCGCGATATCATAGTGTATGTAAACCGCAAAAAGACTGTTTAAATATGAATCGCGTCTGTGTGTGAATGAATGAACTGAACAGTTTTTACCAAACCCTATTGCTATACTAAGATGAGTGAAAATTGACTGAAATATGTTGAAATAACGTTAAAATGTCTTTGTATTAGCAACGTATTAAACTGCAAATTAATATTTATATGCCCTAATATAGGCTCATAAAAACAACAAACTATATGCCTATGTTACAGACGAAATATGAAAGACAACATTTCGTTGACTAGTTTTGGATAGATTATTAACTGTTTACTGTAAACTAGACTACTGCCACATTGAATAGGCTTTTGTTCACCAATTTCTGCTCAAATGTTAAATATATTAGGCTATGTTTGTTTTGTCATCAACTAGGATGCTATTATAGTGTTATAGTGAAATACTATTTTTTTCTAGATGTTTCCAACTGTGAACCAATTTTGTAGTATATATATATTTCTTTTCTTGTGTCCTTGTATTCTTTCTTGTGGCTCAGTGACACACCTGTGAAAAGCTCATTATGCAGGCTCATTAAGCAGATCTTTTGTCTTCACAGGTGTGAATCAGACCATTATACATGAGTCACGCCCATTTCGCATATTGCCTTTCCAAACAAAAAGTGTTTTACTAAATTTAAATCAATGTATTGTTTTATGTGAATGATTTGGCAGGATGATTTTCAGATCATTTTGAAGCAAAAATCCTAGGCGAGAACATCCATTAGTCAAAAGTCTTGTGGACACATATTTAGTATGTTTTGTGGCCTTATTTCAGAGACTTTAAGTTTTAGTTTTTTCAATAACCATGCATAAACAATATTCTCTCAAAAATACAAACATGTACATACATCTTGCTCACATATTATGGTAGCCCTGTTTGTGCTATATAGAGTGAATTTACACCTTTGCCATTAACATGTTTATAAATAACTGAAAAAAGCACAAATGTCAGAGCATGTCAGAACACCTCCAGGACCCCAAAAACACCTTGGACCCCAGAGGGTTAATGCCCCCTAAAAAGAACATGTGCGGATTGGTTTACATTAGTAGCGGGTGCTGCCGATTGCTTCGTGCGAGGCGATGGCTCTTGCAATGATACAATCCTATGTTTGAGCCGGAATCAGATGAGGAATCAGAAGAAAATTAACCATCACCACAACAACTAAGAATGGATCAGCCCGTGTCCACATGGAAAGTGTTAAACTATTTTGAATTAATGTCATTTGTAACCCGAGACATTTGAAAACGGGTTATTGTTGCATAATCAACAATATCGACACCCAGATTTATATCAGCTCTCAGCCTGATCTTAATTATTCCTCTTCAAAACTTTCTGACTGTTTGTTGGAAATTAAAGCATGGATGAAACTAAACTTTCTAAAATTAAACTGCTCCAAAACTTAAATCTTATTAATTGGCACTCCAATTAATGTCAGTATATGTAAGGATTTTAAACTTTCAGTTGACAATACCCAGTTGTCCCCTTCTGACCAGGTGCGTAACCTGGGTGTAATTGTTGATGCCCAGTTAACTTTTAATTCACATTTTAAAAACATAACGAAAGTTGATTTTTTCCATCTGAGGAACATTGCACGTCTTAGACCATTTCTCTCTAGGCCTGATGCAGAGAGGCTTATCCATGCCTTCATCACATCGAGGCTTGATTACTGTAACTCTCTCTTTGCGGGTTTACCAGCAAATTCTATTAGGAGGCTGCAATATATACAAAACTCGGCCACACGTGTCTTGACTCATACATCCTCACGCCAACACATTACACCTGTGCTCCAGCAACTGCATTGGCTTCCAGTTCAGCTACGTATTGATTTTAAAACTCTGATTTTAACCTATAGAGCAGTACATGGGTTGGCTCCAGATTACATCTGTGATTTAGTTTCTCCATCCATTCCCGCTTGCTCTCTCCGTTCTGCTGGCTCTCTTTCTCTGTGGCAGCCTCGTTGTAAATTAAAAACCATGGGGGGAAGGGCCTTTTCCTACAACGCACCAAAATCATGGAACACATTACCTACAACTATTAGGGATGCTGATTCTCTGGATTGCTTTAAGAAACTTCTTAAGACACATCTTTTTAGTCAAGCTTTCAATTTATAATTGTATTATTTTGTTGTACCTTTTTACTATTTCTTTATTTATTTTATCCTCATGTTTGATTGTTTTGGTTCTGTACTGTAGCGCTTTGAGTCTGAGAAAGGCGCATTACAAATAAAATATATTATTATTATTATTATTATTATGTTATGTGTAGTGTCTAAGGTGCATTAAAGGGGTGGTTTACTGCTTTTTTTCTTTGCATGGTTGTGTTTATGGGGTGCAATATAACATGTCTTCGTGTTTTTTTTTTTTAAGCCTTATTTTTCATAAATTATAAAGCGCTAAATCACAACGCTACACAAACCGTGAGACGAAACATAGCATGTTTGGTATCTCTGGACTCGGCAACGATTCAGGACCTCAAAGGCATTGCAGAGATAAAGCCTAAATAGTCATTTTGGCAGCATGCCTCAACTTTGATGCTGTGGTATACAAAAACGGTTTCGTCTATCGTCACGAAATCCATAACTTTTGGTCGGCATGGTCTGGAGATGATATGATTCGATTTTGGTGAAAATCGGACGAATGGTCTAGGAGAAGTTCGAAAAAGAAGGTTTTGAAAGTAAATAAAGATGGCGGACAGGAAGTTCGTCCAAATACGTCAAACTTGGTATCTATGTTCTCAGCATGACCCAAGGAATCTGTTAAGATCAGTGTCATTACAATAAGCATATTTTTTCAAAAGTTATTAGCATTTTTGGAATTTTAATTTTAACTTTTGACCAACAGGTGGCGCTGTCTCGAAATCTTTTGAGTACCTTCAGGGGATGGTGCTGGTGGCAAATTATGAGTTTCCTAATGTTACAGCAATGCATTCATTAAGTATAGCATTTTACATCACAAAACTGTATTGAAGTCAATGGGAATTTCATGTTTTTTTCTATTATAGCGCCAACAAGAGGCAAAATCCCACAATTTTTTTCATGTGTCCTCAGACTGAGCGCATACATGTGTGTGCCAAATTTGATGAAAATATCTCAATTCGCTTCGGAGTTATAGACATTTATATGAAAAAACACGTAAAAAATGACTGACACACGACTTTTATTGAATTTTACTACCCCTTACTATCAATATTTTCACATTTGGGCATTTGCAAATAGTTAAGAAGCTATGATTGCGTACTTCTGACGGTGGTTTCGTCTCAATCGGACTAACGGTTTCGAAGATATCAGCAAATGTTTTTTAAGCGCTAAATCACAACGCTACACAAACCGTAAGTCGAAACCTAGCATATTTGGTATCTCTGGACTCGGCAACGATTCAGGACCTCAACGAGATGACTCCCGTGAAAATAAGTCAACCACAGCCAGAGTTATAAGCATTTGAAAAATAAATGTTACCACTAGGTGGCGCTGTTTCGAAACTTCTCAGGCTCCTTCAGGGCATCGTACTGATGACCCATACCGAGTTTCGGAGTGGCAGACCAACTGCAGCAAGGACTAATTAAAGACATTAAGAGAATTTTGGGCAAATGGCTAAAATATCATATATACAGTAACTTTTAAGATGATTTAATGGATTATGAAATTCGTCCAAATACGTCAAACTTGGTATCTATGTTCTCGGCATGACCCAAGGAATCTACTAAGACCAGTGTCATTGCAATAAGCATATTTTTTCAAAAGTTATTAGCATTTTTGGAAATTTAATTTTAACTTTTGACCACTAGGTGGCGTTGTTTCGAAACTTCACAGGCTCCTTCAGGGCATCGTACTGATGACCCATACCGAGTTTTGTAACAATTCGTTAATGCGTTCAAAAAATACAGCATTTTTGCACATTTTTCAAAATGGCCGACAGCCAAAATGGCCGATCTGGGAAAATTGGATATCAGTCAACTCGGCATGACGCCCTGAATCTAACGAGACCACTTTTATGATTTTTGGACAAACCGTTCAGAAGTTATGAGGGAAAATAGCCATTCTTCATATCTCCGGACCAGTAGGTGGCGCTGCGCCGAAACGCAGCATGTAGCCTTACGTCATGCTTGTGATGACATGTACCAAGTTTGGTCTGAATACGATTAAGCGTTGTGGAGATACAGCCTTACGTTTGTTTTCACAAGCACTACGTAAAATTAGTTTGCGCGTTTATCAAAAACTGTTAAGCGAATCAACTTGAATTCCATAACTTTTTGTCGGCACTGCCTGGAGATGATCTGGTGCAATTTTGGTGAAAATCGGACAAACCGTCTAGGACGAGTTTGCAAAAGTAGGTTTTTTGGACAATTCAAAATGCCGGAAAATTTTTCATGACGGAAAATGACGCCATAGGGTGCGATCGAATCAGCTTGAGCTCAGGAATCAGAGGAAAAAGGAATTTTGTTTCTAGCCCTTACGGTTCTAAAGTTATTCGCATAAACATGAGTGAATCTTTGGACAGTTGGTGGTGCTAGTGGGATTGATTTAGAGACTCCAAAATTGCTATGGTGAGGGGTCAGACTGTCCTCTATCTGTGTGCCAAATTTCATAACTTTCCCGGAAACGGTTCTATGGGCTGCCATAGACGCCCAGTCGGAAGAAGAAGAAGAAGAAGAAGAAGAAGAAGAAGAAATATAGCTGCAAGCAGCAATTACCGGGGCCAAGCACAGTCAGACGACAAGACATGCCAACATTGCTGAAAGTGTCAGACCAACTGCAACAATGAGCAATTAAAGACATTTAAAGACAATTGTAGGTGAAATGGCTGAAAAATCATAGAAACTGTAAATAAAAATATGATTTAATGGATTATCACTTTTGACCAATAGGTGGCGCAGTTACAAAACTGATGTGATGTGGTCAGAGTGAAGTGACAATGACACATATAAAGTTTGGTGTCAATATGTCAAGGCATTGCAGAGATAAAGCCTGAATAGTGCTTTCAGCATCATGCCTCAAATTTGCTGCTGCGCTATACGAAAACGGTTCATCTATCGACACGAAATCTATAACTTTTAGTCGGCACGGTCTGGAGATGATACGATTCGATTTTGGTGAAAATCGAACAAACGGTGTAGGAGGAGTTTGAAAAAGTAGGTTTTGACTGAAAATCAAGATGGCGACAGGAAGTTCGGCCAAAAAAGGGAAACCTGGTATCTATGTTCTCAGCTTGACCCAAGGAATCTAAGAAGACCAGTGGCATTTCAACAGGCAGATTTATTCAAAAGTTATTAGCATTTTTGGAAATTTAATTATAACTTTTGACCAACAGGTGGCGCTATCTCAAAATCTTTTGAGTACCTTCAGAGGATGGTGTTGTTGGCAAATTCTGAGTTTCATAATGTTACAGCAATGCATTTGTTTAGTATAGCATTTTATTTCACAAAACTGTATTGAAGTCAATGGGAATTTCATGTTTTGTTCTATTATAGCGCCACCAAGAGGCTCAGTCCCACAATTTTTTTTATGTGTCCTCAGAGTGAGCCCATACATATGTGTGTCAATTTTGGTGAAAATATCTCAATTCGCTTCAGAGTTATAGACATTTATATGAAAAAACACGTAAAAAATGACTGACACATGACTTTGTTTTAATTTTACTACCCCTTACTATCAATATTTTCATATTTGGGCATTGGTGTTTAGATAACAAGCTATGGTTTCAAACTTCTGACGGTGGTTTCGTCTCGATCGGACAAGCGGTTTCGGAGATATAGCCAAATGTTTTTTTCGCGCTAAATCGCAACGCTACACAAACCGTAAGACGAAACCCAGCATGTTTGGTATCGTTGGACTAGGCAACGATTCAGGAACTCAAAAAGATGACTCCCGTGAAAATAAGTCGACCACACCCAAAGTTATAAGCATTTGAAAAAAAAATTCACCACTAGGTGGCGCTGTTTCAAAACTTCTCAGGCTCCTTCAGGGCATCGTACTGATGACCCATACCGAGTTTCGTAACAATTCGTTCATGCGTTCAAAAAATACAGCATTTTAGCACATAATTCAATATGGCCGACAGCCAAAATGGCCGATCTGGGAAAATTGGATATCAGTCAACTCGACATGACGCCTTGAATCTAACGAGACCACTTTTATGATTTTTGGACAAACCGTTCAGAAGTTATAGGCAAAAATAGCCATTTTTCATATCTCAGGACCAGTAGGTGGCGCTGCGCCGAAACGCAGCATGTAGCCTCAGGTCATGCTTGTGATGACATGTACCAAGTTTGGTCTGAATATGAATAAGCGTTGCGGAGATACAGCCTTACGTCTGTTTTTGCAAGCGCTACGTAAAATTAAATTGTGCGTTTATCAAAAACGGTTAAGCGAATCAACTTGAATTCCATAACGTTTTGTCGGCACTGCCTGGAGATGATCTGGTGCAATTTTGGTGAAAATCGGACAAACCGTCTAGGAAGAGTTTGCAAAAGTAGGTTTTTTGGACAATTCAAAATGGCGGCCATATTTTTATGACGGAAAATGACGTCATAGAGTGCAATCGAATCGTCATGTGCTCAGGAATCAGAGGAAAACAGAATTTTGTTGATAGGCCTTACGGTTCAAAAGTTATTAGCATAAAGATTTTGAAACTTTGGACAGGTGGTGGTGCTAGAGGCAATGAGTTAGAGACACCAAAATTGGTGCAATTACTGTTTGGACTGTCCTCTATCAGAATGTCAAACCGGAACAACTTTCTCGGACACGGTTCTATGGGCTGCCATAAACGCCCAGTCGGAAGAAGAAGAAGAAGAAGAAACGGAAGAATAATAATAAGAACCGGAACAGATACAATAGGTGCCTCCGCACCTTCGGTGCTTGGCCCCTAATAAGAACCGGAACAGATACAATAGGTGCCTCCGCACCTTCGGTGCTTGGCCCCTAATAAGAACGCCAACGATTACAATAGGTGCTTCCGCACCTTTGGTGCTTGGCCCCTAATGATGACAAAAATAACAAAAATGCAGTAATATTCGTGGGTTGATTAAAAAGGTGGGAGGAGTCGGAATTGAGAGGAGAGAAAAGAAACGGAAGAATAATAATAAGAACCGGAACAGATACAATAGGTGCCTCCGCACCTTCGGTGCTTTGCCCCTAATAAATATAGCTGCAAGCAGCCATTACGGGGGCCAAGCGCAAGAAGCAGCAACAGATGCCATCATGGGTGGGAGTGGCAGACCAACTGCAGCAAGGAGCAATTAAAGACATTTTAAGAGAATTTTGGCAAAATGGCTGAAAAATCATATATACAGTAACTTTTAAGATGATTTAATGGTTTATCACTTTTGACAAATAGGTGGCGCAGTTATGAAATCAATTTGATGTGGTCAGAGTGAGGTGACAATGACACATACAGAGTTTGGTGTCAAAATGTGAAGGCATTGCAGAGATAAAGACTTAATAGTCATTTTGGCAGCATGCCTCAACTTTGATGCTGCGGTATACGAAAACGGTTTTGTCTATCGTCACGAAATCCATAACTTTTAGTCGGCACGGTCTGGAGAAGATACGATTCGATTTTGGTGAAAATCGGACAAACGGTGTAGGAGGAGTTCGAAAAAGTAGGTTTTGACTAAAAATCAAGATGGCGGACAGGAAGTTCGGCCAAAAAAGGAAAACCTGGTATCTATGTTCTCAGCTTGACCCAAGGAATCTATTAAGACCAATGCCATTTCAACAGGCAGATTTATTCAAAAGTTATTAGCCTTTTTGGAAATTTTGTTATAACTTTTTCGAAACTTCTCAGGCTCCTTCAGGGCATCGTACTGATGAACCATACCGAGTTTCGTAACAATTCATTTATGCGTTCAGAAAATACAGCATTTTAGCACATAATTCAAAATGTCCGACAGCCAAAATGGCCGATCTGGGAAAATTGGATATCGGTCGACTCGACATGACGCCCTGAATCTAACGAGACCACTTTTATGATTTTTGGACAAACCGTTCAGAAGTTAGAAGCAAAAATAGCCATTTTCTGTATCTCCGGACCAGTAGGTGGCGCTGCGCCGAAACACAGCATGTAGCCTCAGGTTATGCTTGTGATGACATGTACCAAGTTTGGTCTTAATACGATAAAGCGTTGCGGAGATACAGCCTTCTGTCTGTTTTCGCAAGCGCTACGTAAAATTTTTTCGTGCGTTTATCGAAAACGGTTTGACGAATAAACTTGAATTCCATACATTTTTGTCCCCACTGCCTGAAGATGATCTGGTGCGATTTTGTTGAAAATCGGACAAACCGTCTAGGACGAGTTCGAAAAAGTAGTTTTTTTTGAACAATTCAAAATGGTGGCCATATTTTTATGACGGAAAATGACGTCATAGGATGCAATCGAATTGTCATGAGCTCCGGAATCAGAGGAAAAAATAATTTTGTTGATAGGCCTTACGGTTCAAAAGTTATTAGCATAATAAAAGTGAAATTTTGGACAGGTGGTGGCGCTAGAGGCAATGAGTTAGAGACACCAAAATTGGTGCGATTAATGTTGGGACTGTCCTCTATCAGAATGTCAAACCAAAACAACTTTCCCGCAAACGGTTCTATGGGTTGCCATAGACGCCCAGTCGGAAGAAGAATAATAATAAGAAGAATAACCGGAACAGATACAATTGGTGCCTCCGCACCTTCGGTGCTTGGCCCCTAATAATAAGAACCAGAACAGATACAATAGGTGCCTCAGCACCTTCGTGCTTGGCCCCTAATAAGAACCGGAACAGATACAAAAGGTACCTCCGCACCTTCGGTGCTTGGCCCCTAATAAGAACGCTAACGATTACAATAGGTGCCTCCGCACCTTCGGTGATTGGCCCCTAATAAGAACCGGAACAGATACAATAGGTGCCTCCGCACCTTCGGTGCTTGGCCCCTAATAATAAGAACCGGAACAGATACAATAGGTGCCTCCGCACCTTCGGTGCTTGGCCCCTAATAAGAACCGGAAGAGATACAATAGGTGCCTCCGCACCTTCGGTGCTTGGCCCCTAATAAGAACTGGAACAGATACAATAGGTGCCTCCGCACCTTCGGTGCTTGGCCCCTAATAATAAGAACCGGAACAGATACAATAGGTGCCTCCGCACCTTCGGTGCTTGGCCCCTAATAAGAACCGGAACAGATACAATAGGTGCCTCCGCACCTTCGGTGCTTGGCCCCTAATAAGAACCGGAACAGATACAATAGGTGCCTCCGCACCTTCGGTGCTTGGCCCCTAATAAGAACGCCAACGATTACAATAGGTGCCTCCGCACCTTTGGTGCTTGGCCCCTAATGATGACAAAAATAACAAAAATGCAGTAATATTCGTGGGTTGATTAAAAAGGTGGGAGGAGTCGGAGTTGAGAGGAGAGAAAAGATTCATAGTTGTAGGAGGTCAGAAAGTTTTGGATGGCAGAGGTCGGTTTCAGATGCGTAATTATGAGGGGGAGATGTGTACTTCATTGTAATGAAGTCTGTAATAAGATTTTTCCAATGGTTAATGTTTGTGTTGCTACGAGTTTTCCAGTTCATGAGGATAGTTTTCTTGGCGATGGTTAGAGCTATAAGGAGCTATTTGTCACGTTTTCAATGTGTTTTTAGTTCTGTTTTGTGATCTTGGTTTCCCCTGTCTTTGTGATTTTGGTTTAGTCCTGTTAGTTTTTCCCGCTCCTCGTTTGTGTTCAGTTTCTTCACCTGTGTTCTGTAAACTATCCTATTAGTCCCTGTTCATTTGAGCCTTGTATTTTCCCTCAGTGTTTGTTGGTCGTCGTCAATCTATGGTTGTGTGTGTCTTGAAGTCCTGGAGAGTTTCCTTTGTTTCTGTCTGTTCCTGTAAGTTGACTTTGTAAATAAATCAACTATACTTCAGTTCCCGTGTCCTCGTCTTCAGCTACCTGCACACAACCTGACAGAACGACCAACCGTACCGACAGAAGGCTTGACCATACTGACAGAAGATTTCACCACACAAGATCCAGCAGTATGTTTGCCAGTGTCTCTTCCCCAACCACCGAGCGGGAGAGAGGACATCCATTTTCGGGGACCCGGTTGGCCATATTTCGCGGGACCCGTGGAGGCCGCAGTAGAGGAGGTGGTCGAGAAGAAGCCCGACACCACTCTACATTCTGGCCTCTTTTCAACCCTGGGTTGGTGATGTCCAGTCCAGGGCTCCATTCGCCACCGTTTCTGTCTAGCCCAGAGCCCTCGCCGCTGGTCTCGTTGGACCTAGAACTTCCACCGCTGATCCCGCCCAGCCCAGAGTTTCCTTCGCCGCTGGTCCGGCCCAGCCCAGATCTTCATGTCACGCCTGCAAAGCCAGCCTTCGAGCAAGAGCCAGAGCCAGTCTTCGAGCAAGAGCCTGAGCCAGTCTTCGAGCAAGTGCCTGAGCCCGTCGCCTGTTCGCCAGAACCGGAGCCAATCACCTGCCCGCCAGAGACTGAGCACACCACACGTGAGTCCACACGAGAAGACACAGCGCTGATTGTGATGTCTGCGGCGACTCTGTGTGTGTGGGCTACACGCACATCAGCTCTGGCCCATGAGTCCAGTTCCGAGTCCCATGATGTGCTGGCCCCGTCCAGTTCCGAATCCCATGATGTGCTGGCCCCGTCCAGTTCCGAGTCCCATGATGTGCTGGTCCCGTCCAGTTCCGAGTCCCATGATGTGCTGGTCCCGTCCAGTTCCGAGTCCCATGATGTGCTGGTCCCGTCCAGTTCCGAGTCCCATGATGTGCTGACCCCGTCCAGTTCCGAGTCCCATGATGTGCTGGTCCCGTCCAGTCCTGCGCCAGAGCCCGTTGATCCGGCACCAGAGCCCACTGATCCTGCACCAGAGCCCACTGATCCTGCACCAGATGCACCAGAGCCCACTGATCCTGCACCAGTCCTGTCCAGCCCAGAGTTTCCTTTGCCGCTGGTCCTGCTTAGCTCAAAGCCCTCTTCACCGCTGGTCCTGCCCAGCCCAAGACCCTCGTTGTTGCCGGATCCCCCCTTTCCTGTCAATTTCCCCATTAAAATTTTGGCCCACCCGAAGGGTCCTCACCGCCATGGCCACCCGAAGGGTCAGCTCCACCATGGACACCTGAGGGTCCGACAGCTCCGCCCTGGACGCCCGAGGGTCCGACAGCTCCGCCCTGGACGCCCAAGGGTCCGACAGCTCCGCCGTGGCCACGCCCACAGCCTGCTCCGCCCTGGCCATGCCCACAGCCTGCTCCGCCCTAGCTACGCTCACAGCCTGCTCTGCCGTGGCCACGCCCACAGCCTGCTCTGCCGTGGCCACGTCCACAGCCTGTTCCACCCCGGTTCCCCGAGCTACCAGCTCCGCCCTGGAGGCTTCCTGTTCCTGTAACACCACGCCCTCGTCAGCCTCCAGGGCGCCCACCCTCCCACCCCTTTCGATGTTATACGGCACGAGGACGCGCCTTCGGGGAGGGGGGAGGTACTGTCACGTTTTCAATGTGTTTGAGTTCTGTTTTGTGATCTTGGTTTCCCCTGTCTTTGTGATTTTGGTTTAGTCCTTTTAGTTTTTCCCGCTCCCCGTTTGTGTTCAGTTTCTTCACCTGTGTTCTGTTAATTATCCTATTAGTCCCTGTTCATTTAAGCCTTGTGTTTTCCCTCAGTGTTTGTTGGTCGTCGTCAATCTATGGTTGTGTGTGTTTTGAAGTCCTGGAGAGTTTCCTTTGTTTCTGTCTGTTCCTGTAAGTTGACTTTGTAAATAAATCAACTATACTTCAGTTCCCGTGTCCTCGTCTTCAGCTACCTGCACACAACCTGACACTATTTAGGAGCAAAATATTTTATTGCTAATCAAAAAAATAACCCAAGATCCAATATTGTCTACCGATGCCCCTCTCACACTGCTGACAACACTAGTGGTTTTAAGAAACGTTAAACGTAACGTCCTGATATGTTTGGTGTTGCCACTGTGTTATAATTTCCACTGTGTTCTTATAAAATGTATGTTTGAAATTCATTTTGTGAGGAGAACTGTTAAAGAAAATAGAACTGAACCCAAATTTTATGTTCATGATGTAGGTTGACATTTTTATGGCGATTGTTAGAAAATGCATGTTGAATTCACAGCAATGTGTCTTGAATAATGTTTTTTCATAAATCCTATGTTTCTCTTTCCTACTTTCTTTTTGCCATCACAGACACATTGCATTATGTCTTTCCATATTAATTTAGTCAATTACAACATTTCTAGTGCTGTTTTCTTTAAACCTATAATCAAGCAACAATGTAGGCTATTTATTATTATAAAATCAGGTACTAAAACAAATAGGTTCGTCCTGAACAAAAATGCAATTTTTACATTCAGATTCCAGAGTTACCAGTTACCCGTTAGTGTGTTCCCAGATTAACCCTCTGGGGTCTAAGGGATTTTTGGGGTCCTTGAGATGTTCTGACATGCCCTGACATTTGTGCTTTTTTCAGTTGCTTATAAACATATTAATGGCAAAGGTGTAATTACACTCTATTTAGCACAAACAGGGCTACCATAATATGTGAGCAACATGTATGTACATGTTTGTATTTTTGAGGGAATATTGTTTATGCATGGTTATTGAAAAAAATAAAAAATAAAGTTTCTGAAATAAGGCCACAAAACACATACTAAATATGTGTCCACAAGACTTTTGACTAATGGATGTCGTTGCCTAGAGTTTTTTCTTCAAAATGATGTGAAAATCATCCTGCCTAATCATTCACATAAAACAATACATTGATTTAAATTTTGTCAGACACTTTTTGTTTGGAAAGGCAATATGCGCGTCAATGATTTCAACACCATCATGCATATTTAGTGGTTCACACCTGAGGAGACAATGGGGCCCGCATACTTAATGAGCCATTCATTCAGGTGTGTCACTGAGCCACAAGAAAGAATGCAAGAGCAATATATATGTGTGTGTGTGTGTGTATATATATATATATATATATATATATATATATATATTCTACCAAATTGGTTCACAGTTGGAAGCATCTCATTTTTTTTTATATTTTTCCATGTCTAGTAATTGTGCAGTTAATTCTCATACTGTATTTTCAGTTTTGGAATATGTATCCTCTCCCCAAATTTGTCACTAATAAAACTCAATAAAAATTATTTAAAGAAAAGGCTTATATTTACCTTTTAATAGTTTGTTTACATCTACCTTGTAAATATTTTTTTTATTAAAAATGTTACAATTACAACAACAATTCAAGTGCAATCTTTCTTTGTTACATTTTATCATACATATTTCAAAGTTAAGGATTCATTACTTTGGATATAGCCTAGGCTACATTGTAACAAACAAATAATAACATATTATTTGATTACTTTATTTTTGCCAAAACATACTATAGGCTATTTAACATATGAGCAAAAATTGGCAAACAAAAGCTTATTTGAGGTGGCAAATATTTTAGAGGAAAAATGTATAATCTATCCAAAACTAGTCAACGAAATGTTGTCTTTCATATGTCTGTAACATACAGACATATGAAGTTTGTCCCAATATCAGGAAGCTGTGGAATTATCTAGGGCAAATTATTTCTCAAACCTGATTGAAAAAAATTCTCATTGTCCAAAATCCTTATTTTCCACACTAAATTCTGTGTTAAATCCTCCTATTTTATCTAGTTTGGTTCCAAGTACTGATCTGTGTGAGAAGTTTTGTAGCTTCTTCATAGATAAAATAATTGGCATTAGGTCCCAGATTTTACCATCTTCACTTGAAAGTTGTTATAATTCACTGAATTCTTCTAGTCTGTCTGAGTTTCAGACTATATCTGTTTCGGACTTGCGGGTTGTGATTTCTAAAATGAAATTAACTACTTGCTCTTTGGACATTATTCCCACTGTCCTTTTAAACGAGGTACTAGAGGTGGTTTTACCCAGTATACTTTCCATTATAAATGCATCTCTAAAAAGCAGCATTGTTCCATCCTGCTTAAAACACGCTGTGATCCACCCCTTGCTAAAAAAACCAAGCCTCGATTTTTCAGAGTTGAGTAACTACAGGCCGATTTCAAAATTGCCTTTTCTATTAAAAGTTTTCGAAAAAGTTGTTTTAAATCAACTTACACCATATCTAATTGTAAACAACATCTTAGATCCTTTTCAGTCTGCTTTCAAGGCCAAACATAGTACTGAATCTGCCTTACTGTTACGGCGTCTAGTGAGATTCCCAGTACTCAGTCTCGAGCACCTTCCCCTGAATACTAATTATGCACACTCCTCCTAGTATGCATCATTGACGCTCTGATCACTCTCCACCTGTTAGTAATTTACTCGGAGTTCAAACATATATCTAGCTTGTCATCTCGACGTCCATTGCGAAGTATTGTCTCACTTCAGTGTTACATGTCTGAGCGTCTCTTGAAAATACTGATTATATTGAACCTTTGCTTCTACCTCCTCTCTCTGATTGTGTGCAGCCTGCCTTGTGAACTCTGCCTGTGACCTGACTTTGATACTCGCCGCCAGCCCCGAACTTCTGCCTGTCTCTGACTCTGATACTCGCCGCCAGCCCCGAACTTCTGCCTGGTGTACTTCTATTCAGCCTGCTGCCTTTACCACTTTCACGATATTAATAAATTGTTGCACATGGATCTGTCTCCGTCTCCTGAGTCGCAACAGAATACTTCGCCAAACGAAGATCCAGCAACAATGTCTGCCTGGTCAGCCGCTTTCTCCGCTCAAACCTCACAACTTACTTCACATCATCATCAGTTGTCTCGTCTAACTGCTGTGACGGAGGAATTAGTGAAAGCAGTTCAGAGCATGCAAAAGCCCACGGCGGAATCCTCAGCGCATGCTGTGCCTACTCCAGCACCTGTTCTGCCGTCCGAATCCTCAAGCTTTGTCACTCGCCTCTCACTCCCAGAAAAGTATGAAGGGGACCCAGGAAAATGCAAAGGTTTTTTACTTCAATGTTCTTTGTATCTCGCTCGGCAGACCGCTCAGCACGCTACAGACATGGATAAGATCACATTCATCTGTTCATTACTCACCGGACGTGCACTGGAATGGATCACCTCGGTCTGGAGAACGGATGGATCAGCTTTCGCTTCGTACGACGAGTTCCTGGAACGCTTTAAAGCCGTATTCGAGCACGCAGTAGAGGGAAAAGGAGCGGAGGATCGTTTACTTGAGCTCACTCAGGGACGGATTCCCGCTTCGGAGTACGCACTCAAGTTTCGTACACTCGCAGCGCAGACCGACTGGACAGATAATGCTCTTAAGGTGGTCTACCGACGGGGTCTCAACCACGAGCTTCAAGCTGAACTGGCCTGTCGCGATGAGGGAAGGAATCTGGACCAGTTTATTCATCTTTCCATACAGATTGATAATCTCATTCGCTCTCGCCGAGCCAGCATCCGATCCTCGACGCTCTCACGCAATGTATTCACTCCAACGTCTCCGAGTCCCGTGGTCACGGAAGCCGGTGAACCTATGCAAATTAACACTTCCCGGTTAACAGAGGAGGAACGTGAACGTCGGAGGACCTTGAAACTGTGCATGTATTGTGGAGGAACTGGTCATTTTCGACTACATTGTCCTCAACTATCTACACGCAAAGAAAAGGCAACGGTGAGTTTAACTCTTGATAGTCTGAATCCTCTCTCTTGTGTCTCTGTACCTCTGGAATTTACTAAGAGTGACCAGTCTTTCTCTACGTCGGCATTAATTGATTCAGGGGCGGCTGGAAATTTTATGTCACAAGACTTCGCTAAGCGGCACAAGATAGCTCTAATCCCCTGCACTTCTCCTCTCACAGTCGAAGCGGTTGACGGACGGCACCTTGGCACGGGGCGAATTACTCACATAACGCAAGAGCTACAGATGCGCACAGGACTGTTACACCGTGAGAATATTCATTTCTACATTCTGTCTGCTCCCCACACTCCTGTCATACTGGGTCTACCCTGGCTAAGAAGTCATAATCCTCACCTGCAATGGTCTACGGGTCAAATTATCCGCTGGGGTGAAGATTGCTTTTCCAAGTGCCTAAGCCCCATTAAACCGCTGCCAGTTCGAAGCATCTCAGAGTCCAGTGAGAATTCCGCTCTCTCCAGTCTGCCTGTTGAATATCGTGACGTGGCTGAAGCCTTCAGTAAAGCCAAAGCTAGCCAGTTACCTCCTCATCGGGAGTACGACTGTGCCATCGATCTCATCCCAGGTTCCATACCGTCCAGGGGACGCATTTTTCCCCTTTCTCAGCCCGAGACAGAGACTATGGAGAAATACATAGAGGAAGAACTGGCCAAAGGATTCATTCGTCCATCCACCTCTCCTATGTCAGCTGGCTCCTTCTTCGTCAAGAAAAAGGATGGTGGGTTACGTCCATGCATCGATTACAGAGCCCTCAATGACTGCACAGTGAAATTTCGTTATCCCCTGCCACTGGTTCCTGCCGCTCTTGAGCTTCTCCGCACAGCAAAATTCTACACCAAACTGGACCTACGCTCCGCTTATAACCTGGTTCGTATACGAGAGGGAGATGAGTGGAAGACGGCTTTCTCTACAAGCACTGGCCACTATGAATATCTGGTTATGCCCTTCGGGCTTTCTAATAGTCCAGCTGTTTTCCAGTCCTTCATCAACGACGTATTCCGAGACATGCTTCAGCGCTGCGTGATCGTCTACATCGATGATATTCTGGTTTACTCGGATACATTTGAGGACCATGTACAGCACGTACGAGCCGTGCTTCAAAGACTCATTCAGTTCCAGCTCTATGCCAAGTTTGAAAAATGTGACTTCCATCAAACCGCAACTGCTTTCCTGGGCTATGTGATCAGCCCCGAGGCCGTGGCCATGGATGAGGGCAAAGTCAGGGCGGTGGTGGACTGGCCCCAACCTACTACTCTCAAGGAACTGCAGCGCTTCCTGGGGTTTGCTAACTTTTACCGGTGGTTCATTCGGGGATTCAGCTCAGTGGCAGGACCTCTGACAGCTCTGGTGCGGAAAGGAACCACTCGGCTCCCCTGGAACGAGAGCGCTACGCAAGCCTTCTACCAACTCAAGCGTCACTTCACCACAGCTCCGATCCTGCATCATCCCAATCCTGAACTGCCATTCGTGGTCGAAGTAGACACCTCCAATACGGGCTTGGGCGCCATTCTCTCTCAGCGTCAAGGTAATCCTGCTAAGTTGTTCCCCTGTGCATTCTACTCCAGGAAGTTGAACTCTGCGGAACGGAATTACGACGTCGGAGACCGTGAGCTACTGGCAATGAAGTCAGCATTTGAGGAGTGGCGTCATTGGCTGGAGGGAGCTTCCCAACCATTTGTTGTCTACACTGATCACAAGAACCTTGAGTATCTTCGCACGGCTAAGAGATTGAACCCACGCCAGGCCAGGTGGTCATTGTTCTTCTCGCGTTTCCAGTTTACTGTAACCTACCGCCCTGGGTCTAAGAATACTAAGGCAGACTCCCTGTCCTGTCAGTACGACTCTGAGGTCTCCAGTCAAGCTCCTGAGAACATTCTCTGCCCCGATCTGGTCCTTGGTCCCATTCAGTGGGACATCGAAACTGAGCTAGAGCAAGCCAACACCAACGCTGAGATTCCGTCAAATTGTCCTTCTGAGAAAAAATACGTGCCAGAGGCACTCCGTGAAGAGGTGTTGAAACACGTTCATGCTCTGCCCAGCTCCGGGCACCCAGGTATCACTGCCACTGTTCATCTCCTTCAGATCCGCTACTGGTGGCCCACGCTACTCCAGGACACTACAAAATTCATTCAGCAATGCCACAACTGCAATACACAGAAGTCATCGCGTCTCTTACCTGCTGGCCTCCTTCAACCCTTACCAGTACCTCAACGTCCATGGTCACACATTGCGATTGACTTCGTCACGGATCTGCCACCCTCTGATGGTCACACGACTATTCTCACTGTAATAGATCGATTCTCCAAAGCCTGCCGACTGATTCCCCCCCCTAAACTGCCTACCGCTTTGCAAACCGCTGAACATCTCTGCAATCTGGTCTTTCGGTTCTATGGTCTACCTGATGATATTGTTTCCGACAGGGGACCACAATTTACCTCTCGTGTCTGGGCAGCCTTTTTCCGGATGCTACAAGTGAATGTCAGCCTCACGTCTGGGTACCATCCTCAGGCCAACGGCCAAGCTGAGCGGCTGAATCAGGAGATCATCCATTTTCTGCGGTCATACTGTCACCTTCATCAGGAGGATTGGAGCCGGTATCTGATGTGGGCTGAATATGCTCAGAATTCTATTCGCAAACACTCCACGGGTCTCACCCCTTTCAAATGCATTCTGGGCTTCCAACCACCCTTGTTCCCCTGGTCCGGCGAGCCATCTAATGTACCTGCTGTGGATGACTGGCTGAAACGCAGTGAGGAAAATTGGAACCTGGCTCACACACACCTTCTACGTGCTGTGAACCGCAGTAAGAGGCAGGCTGATCGCCACCGCCGCACCGGTCCCATCTATCAACCAGGCCAGTGGGTGTGGCTTTCCACCTGGGACCTCCGGCTCAATCTGCTATGCAAGAAGCTCAGTCCCAAGTATATGGGTCCCTACAAGATAATTCGTCAAATCACTCCAGTGTCCTTCCGCCTTGCCCTGCCCAATCACCTCCGCATCTCTCCCACGTTCCACGTCTCACTGTTGAAACCGGCCACTGCTCCCTCTGAAACCAGGAATGTGGAGTCTGAAGGTCTTACTTCTCAACCCATCCTTGTAGAGGGCGAAGAAGTGTACCGCGTGCGCCATCTGCTGGACTCTAGACGTCGTGGAGGACATTTGCAGTATCTTGTAGACTGGGAGGGCTTTGGTCCTGAGGAACGTTCTTGGGTGAACTCGAGAGACATTCTGGACCCACTTCTAGTTCAAGACTTCCATCGTGAACACCCAGACAAGCCTGCTCCCCGTCCCCGTGGCAGACCCCGCCGCCGTCAGTTTTCTCGCGCCAGGAGTCGCGCCCAGGGGGGGGGGCTCTGTTACGGCGTCTAGTGAGATTCCCAGTACTCAGTCTCGAGCACCTTCCCCTGAATACTAATTATGCACACTCCTCCTAGTATGCATCATTGACGCTCTGATCACTCTCCACCTGTTAGTAATTTACTCGGAGTTCAAACATATATCTAGCTTGTCATCTCGACGTCCATTGCGAAGTATTGTCTCACTTCAGTGTTACATGTCTGAGCGTCTCTTGAAAATACCCTGCCTGTTGCCTTGTTATATTGAACCTTTGCTTCTACCTCCTCTCTCTGATTGTGTGCAGCCTGCCTTGTGAACTCTGCCTGTGACCTGACTTTGATACTCGCCGCCAGCCCCGAACTTCTGCCTGTCTCTGACTCTGATACTCGCCGCCAGCCCCGAACTTCTGCCTGGTGTACTTCTATTCAGCCTGCTGCCTTTACCACTTTCACGATATTAATAAATTGTTGCACATGGATCTGTCTCCGTCTCCTGAGTCGCAACACTTACTTAGAGTGACTAATGATATCTTGATATCAGTCGACTCTGGAAACTGTGCAGTCCTTGTTTTGTTAGACCTAAGTGCAGCCTTCGACACTGTGGACCATTCTATTATGTTGCAGAGATTAAAACATGAGGTCGGCATCCATGAAAATGCAGTACAGTGATTCGAGTCGTATCTTTTAAATAGGACTTTGTCTGTTGAAATTGGAGAATTTTCCTCATCCTTAGTACCAACAACTTGTGGGGTACCCCAGGGCTCCATTTTGGGTCCAATTTTATTCTCTCTTTACATGCTAACTTTGCGTCGGATCTTCGAACATTACAAGATCAACTATCACATCTATGCAGACGATACTCAACTCTATTTACCATTAGATTTTGGGAATGAATCTGTCTCGTCCTTGTTAGCATGTTTGAAGGATATCAGAGATTGGATGGGCAAAAATTTTCTTCAATTGAATGAAAAAAAAACAGAGGTTATCCTGTTTGGCTCTAAAACTCAAATTGATAAATACAGTGTTTTAATAAGTAATTCACAGTTAAAAGTTAACTCTCATGTTAGAAAACTTGGTGTCATTTTTGACCATGAGATGAATTTTGATAAACAAATAAACTCTGTAGTTAGCGCCAGCTTTTTTCAACTAAAATGTCTTCGTAAGTTAAAGCATTTTCTAACTTTTAAAGATTTGGAGATAGTAATACATGCTCTGATATCCTCACGACTCGATTACTGTAATGCATTATACGCTGGAATTAGTCAATCATCAATTTCACGTTTACAGTTTGTTCAAAATGCTGAAGCTCGCTTCCTTACTGGAAAAAAAAAGGGAACATATCACACCTATACGGGCCTCCCTCCACTGGCTACCCGTGAAACAGAGGATTGATTTCAAGGTTTTAACTTATGTGTTCAAAGCTTTAAACGGTTTGGCCCCGATTTATATATCTGAACTTTTAAGCTTATATTCTCCTCAGAGATCACTTAGATCATCATCTAAGTTACTATTAATTGTCCCAAAAACCCGCCTAAAAACAAAGGATGATAGGTCGTTTTCAGTTTATGCGCCAAAATTATGGAATACTCTTCCATTATCTATCAGAGTCTCCCCTACATTAAAAATTTTAAAACATCAATTAAAACGTACCTTTTTGCACAAGCATACTGAAATGCATCTAAATGCTATATATATTTTTGTAAATATCATGTGAGTTGTATATTTTATTTTGTTATTAGGTTTTATATATATTTTTGTTTTTTGGTTTGAATTTTGTGAAATGTTATGTTATCTTTATGTGCAGCTGTACTTAGACTGTGAAGCACTTTGGTCAACACTCGTGTTGTTTAAAGGTGCTATATAAATAAACTTGACCTTGACCTTGACCTAACATAGGTCTTTCGTTTATATAAGAAATATAAATGTTAATTTGCAGTTTAATACGTTGCTTATACAAATACATTTTATTTCAACATATTTCAGTCGATTTTTACTCATCTCAGTATAGCAATATAGTTTGCTAAAAACGGATCATTCATTCACACACAGAAATGCGATTCAAATTTAAACTGTCTTTTTGCGAGTTGTGGTAAACAACGCATCTCTGCCGTTCATTCATTCACACACAGAAACGCGATTCACTTGAGAATGAAAAAAACTTACTACAGTATTCCTCAGTATTATCCTACAGTATTATCATACATATTTTAAAGTTAAGGATTCATTCGTTTTTATATAGCTTACATTGGAACAAACACTATAATAACATCTTAGTTGATGAGTTTATTTTTGACAGAACATAGCCTACTATATATTTAAAATATGAGCAGAAACTGGATGACAAAAGCTTATTTGATATTTTAGAATAAAAACTTTATAATCTATCCAAAACTACGAAATGTTGTCTTTCATATTTCATCTGTAACATAGTAGGCTAAACATAAACAGCGCCCATCTGTGCCGTTAATTCATTCACACACAGAAACCTGATTCAAATTTAAACAGTCTTTTTGCATTTACAGACATTAGAACAAAGCACAAGAATAAAAAACTTAGGCTACTCACAATTCTCGGCTAGATCGGTCGCTCCTCAAAATGAAAATAAACCAGCACATGTTCTGAGGTAAATGTCCCAGGATTACTGCTCACAGTCACAGCCTCGCAAGACGAAAAGGTAAATTAATCTGATGATTACATTTGTTGTGTTATCGCATTTATGAGGGGCGTTGACACGTTTGCATGTGTCGCTTCAGATCATTTGCTTCTGAATAGCACGCGCTGTCCGTGGGCGTGTCACATTAGCAGAATAATGAGCTGAGAGAACGATAATGAGATCGGCTGACACCTCTCTCTTTTTTTATAGATTACATAAACAGAGAATATTTATTTTAGTTGTGAATTAGATATTTTAATAGTACAAACTTAAATGATCATAAAGATATATTGCTCATGCTTGGGTGAATAGTATTCGCTGAGTTTTGTTTAAGTTTAGAGACGTGCTCCAGAAAAAAGGTTAACGGAGATGGAGAGACAGAAAGCACACCCTGTTTATTTTCTTTATTTTACAAAAGCACAAGGTTTTATTTCGATTGTAAGTGGGCACATAAAAAAATACATTCAACAGTTTATTTTTTTATATTTCTTAAGTGTGTATGACCAAAAATGACAGAGAATTTTAAGTCTATTTTCCTGCTATGTGAAAAAAATCGAGCAAAACTCGCCGGCGCGTTTGTCGACCCCAGAGGGTTAACTTGCCATGTTAACTTTTAACAAAATAAAATAAAAAAATTAAAACATCAAAACAAGATGTGCAATCAAGAAGAATTTTTTTTTTTACAAAATTACAAAAGTAAGGATGAATGATGTTTGACAGGGAATGAATCTCCGCTATAGTCAGTAGGGTCAGTTGCAAATATTAACCATGTTAAAAAACTCTAAGGACGACTGATAACAGCTGGTTCTTAAATTCAAAGACTAGAATATTTAAACACTACAGACTAAACGAATTTAAACACCGACTGTAAACACAGACAACTGAGCACAAGTCTATTTGGGCAGGATCAGTCGTCACAACCAAATTACATTCATAATCGGACTGACAGTCATGTTTCTGGCTTAACAAGAAATACACAGACCCTACGAATGTCTACATAATCTGTTCTGTCAAGCATCGTCCCCGTCTGACCATCGATTGGCCCCTGACCCCTGCTAAGCACTGCCTCGTCTATCTGATCTGCCTCTTTGCGGGCAGAGTTAAGATGTATTTCAGCGTGCCATGGGACACACTTGATTTGACCAGAGGGGCGACATGATGAATGAGACGCTTCTGTGAATCTACTGCTACAGCAATCCAGCCCTTGTGCCTCTTATGTGCCGCAATCTAGCCGAGGTATTGATGTATGAGACCAAGACGGGAAGATTAAGAGGTCTCATTGCCGGCTGAGAACATCAGATTCAGAGAGACGCGCAGCTTTGTGAAAACAGGAGACGTCTGAAAGTGTGAGGTGGCTTCTCTGAGGTTTTCTTTTGGATGTACTCTTTAATCAAATGGCACAAGAGCTCCAGATGTCTTCAAGATGCCACCCAAACACAACTGCTGCGGCTCACGCTGAAATGTCACATCCCCTGATGCCTTCAGCACTGGGATTTCCAGTCTTTCTGCTTTCTCACTTTGCATGGGAAAACACAAGGTGGCAAGTGCTGAAGCATGAGCTGTGGCCTATTTCATGACGTAATGCGCTTCAACCGGAGGAAACCATCAGAGAAGATTGAATGGCGCCATCTGTTGTTGGCAAGATGTTTTGCTAGGGCCGGTGCTACTCTCAGTGAAAGGAACCAACGCATTCTTCTGTTTTCTTAACATTTGAAATATAAACTTCTTATTCAATCAGATTATTTGTATTGAACTATTTTAACAAGCTTGAATTGATATGATGTGAAGAAAATCCAACATGGGCTCATTGGAAAACTATGCTTTTACCTACATTTCTGCAAAACTGCAAAAGCAGACCTGTTTTCAGCTGAAATTAACATTAGTATTGTAAAAATGGCAACAACTTTTATTCCTTTTCACTATCTACCTGTTTCTATAGATTATTATCCTATGGTGTTTATGCCTTAAGGATATGAATATGGAGTTCAAGTTTATGATGTTAGGCAGTAGAATAACTAACATGTCAATACATATTTTTATATTTCTACATTTATATACAATACTTAATATGGTTAATCAACATGTGTATTGCTATAAGTTTTTTTATTAGAATTATTCTTATTTCATTATTTCTCTCTATTATCTTGTGTGTTATACATGTAGTGCTCATGGAAACATTCCCAAATTTCTTCCAAGATAGCAAGCAAACATTGAAACAATGTTGAGTCAATGTTGATTGCACCCGCAATTAAGGTTGAAACAATGGTGAGATTTCAACAAACAATAAATGAAAATGTCATTGAATCAATGTTATGAATTGACGTTGCTTCGAATGAAGAAAGAAAGACATGAATATCTTGGATGACGTGAGAGTGAGTAAATTATCAGGACATTTTTATTCTGAAGTGAACTAATCCTTTAACAAAAATAATCATTGTTAATTGTTGAATCAATGTTACATTGTGATGTTTATTCTACGTCACTGCTGTTGAATCAACACTAAAATTAACAAAAGGTATCATTGGTAATATTGTTCGATTAATGTTACAATGTGATGTTGATTCTAAATCACTTTTGTTAAAACACTTAAATTGTAACGTCAACATAAAACAATGTTGTCATCTGATGTAATCGGTTAATGTTGGACAGTATTAACAATATTAGCAATATTACAACAACTTCAGTGGTACATTAACAAATTCCTGACATTTCAACGTTTGGGGAGAACCTTTTCAAATAAAAATGGCATCTTCTAGCAGTTGTCACTTTATTGTATTTAATAGTTTATCACAATCAATGACAAAAAGCACAAAAGATCATTCCTAAAAAAAAGTAAAAGTTGGACAAAAATACAGTGGCGCATTACTGCCACATACATATTATTTTTCCACTCAATTATGTCATAATAATGACGTTTTTTTATCTTTTCTCGTAATAACAAGATATTCATTTTAACGACATCTTTTTCTCGTAATGTCATTATGCTAATGTCATTTCGTAATGATGCTATGTCATTTTTATAACATATTTTCTCGTAATTTCTCAGTCAATAATAAGAATAAACAGAATAAGCAATTCTATAAATATTGTCACGGATACACCAGCCTCAGCGCCAGACCTCTACACTCCGCCCACTCCTTCAGCATCCCCTGAGTATTGATCATCTGCACCTGTCTTCATCACCTGCCGGCAATCTGCACTCACTTCACCCACATCTTAAAAACACCACCAGTTCCCTCACACAGTTGTCTGGTCTCGTTGACTCACCATCGACTTCCTGACTCTCAACTGAGACTTCTGAAACTTACCTGCTACAAGTACCTAACTGCTTCCTGAATTCCCCCGCAGCTATCCCGGTCATCCAGTCTTCAGTCTGCCTGCTATCTTCAGTCTCAACCACCCCTTCATCCTGCATTAGATAAGAGATTCTACATTTACCGATTCTTACATTGACTCTATCTCCAATACACATTCATCACCCACTTTCCTGCCGTGACTGTTCCTGATTGCTTTAAATAAAGACCATTACACTTTACCTGTTTGTGTCGTTCTGATTCATGACAGAAGACCAGACCATCATGCATGAACTAACAGATCACGGCGAAGAGGAAGCTTCACCCCCGGTCACAGTCGCTGATGTTTTGCGGGACATTCGACGCGCCATTACACCACCCGCCATCAGTCCTTCTCCATCTGCCTCTGTCAGCCATGGCCCGACCAGCGCCCTACTCTGGCGAGGAGGGGGAGTACAGTGGCTTTCTTCTGCAGTGCGAGCTGTATATGGAAATGAACGCCTCACAGTTTCCCTCAGAAAAAGCGAAAGTTGCATTTGTAATCTCTCTCCTCACCGGACGAGCCCTTCTCTGGGCGCAAGCGCTGTGGGATGATCATGGACCAGTCACCCAATCATTTTCTGATTTCATCGGCCATTTCCGTGAAGTGTTTTTCAAGCCACGAACGCGCTCTCAGTGCAGGATCAACTATTTTGCTTACGACAAGGTAAATCATCAGTTTCTGCTTATGCTTTACAGTTTCGCACCCTGGCAGCCTCCAGCGGATGGAATGAGTCAGCTCTGATAACAGCTTACCGTGAAGGTTTAAATCATGAGATTCGTTTACAGCTAGCCATTTACAATGACGTCATTGGGCTTGAAAGTCTCATTCAACGTTCAATTCGCGTGGACCAATGCCGCACTGCTTGCCAGCTCGACAGCCCTGCACTGTCTCCTCCTCGTCCCTCATTCTCGCTCAACCCTTCAGCACCAGAAGCCATGGACATCAGTTCCACACATTTACCTGCCACTGAACGTCAACGTCGCATTTTCATTTTCATTTTTCATTTACATTTAATTTATGTCTATACTGTGGATTCGCTGGTCACCAACTCATCTCCTCATCACCAACTCAGAACCTGCTCCGCCGGGAGGTCTTGAGGGACGGACCTATGTTACAACTCGCTTGCGACTGTCCCTCATGGACTCAGTCCATACATCTCTGGGCTCTGGACACCCAGGCAGCCAACAAACCCTCTTGCTCATACAACAACGCTACTGGTAGCCCAATATGACCCAGGATGTCTCCGGGTATGTGAAGAGCTGCTCAGTCTGTGCCATGGCCAAAGTTCCTCGACGTCTCCCAGAAGGTAAACTAGTGCCGCTCCCAGTACCCACAAGACTTTGGTCCCACCTCAGTGTGGATTTTATCACAGACTTACCATCCTCTGACTCCCATACCTGCATCCTGGTCATTGTAGATCGCTTCTCAAAAGCCTGCAAACTCATCCCTCTGCCTGGTTTACCCACTGTCTTCGAGACTGCTGAAGCACTGTTTACCCAAATCTTTCGTCATTTTGGCATACCAGAAGATATTGTATCAGATCGCGGACCACAATTCATATCCCGAGTCTGGAAAGCTTTCTTTAACCTCTTGGGTGTTTCAGTCAGTTTAACCTCCGGATACCATCCACAGTCCAATGGCCAGACTGAGCGGAAGATACAGGAGATCGGGAGATACCTGCGGTCATATTGCCACGACCATCAGGACTGCTGGAGTCTTTACCTTCCCTGGGCAGAGTATGCACAGAACTCCCTGCAACAATCCACCACGGGCCTCACACCCTTTTAGTACATACTCGGCTTCCAGCCACCCCTGTTTCC
The DNA here is from genome assembly GCA_026230005.1 of Gila orcuttii. Classification (NCBI taxonomy): domain Eukaryota; kingdom Metazoa; phylum Chordata; class Actinopteri; order Cypriniformes; family Leuciscidae; genus Gila; species Gila orcuttii. The sequence goes on along the minus strand of JAPDVR010000001.1, from coordinate 53,196,948 downwards.
CTGGTCAGGAGAGCCTTCCGACGTTCCGGCAGTCCATCATTGGTTCCAGGAGAGTGAGAGGGTCTGGGACTCAGCGCTCGTCCATCTGCAAAGGGCTGTTCGGAGACACAAGAGCCAGGCCGACGCAAGAAGATCTGCAACCCCATTATACCAACCTGGGCAAATGGTCTGGCTCTCCACCAGGGACATGCGTCTCCAACAGCCCTGCCACAAGCTGAGTCCCAGATACATTGGTCCGTTCGCTATACAGAGGCAGATCAACAAAGTCACCTACTGATATCACTCCCCTCACACTACCGCATCTCACCTTCATTCAATGTCTCACTACTCAAGCCTTACACTAATCCTCTCACTCCTTCCTCCCCAGGGTCTGGTGCTGAAGGCGTACCTCCTCCTCCTCCTGTGGATCCCGCGGACGAGAACATCTATCGGGTCCAAGACATTCTTGACTCCCGGCGACGGGGCGGCCATCTAGAACATCTCGTCGACTGGGAAGGTTTTGGCCCTGAGGAGAGATGTTGGGTCCACTCCTACAGGAATTCCACTCTGCTCATCCCAGTCATCCAGCGCCAAGAGGTCGTGGTCGTCCCCGTCGTCGGTCTTTTCCGCCCTCAAGAGCTGGCCGTGGAGGTGGGGATACTGCGTCTGGACGAAATCACAATGACTATTTAACTCTAAGCTTCAGGAAAGCTTTTAACCTACTGGACTAATTTATGTAAATCACACGCTTAGCGCCGAAGAGTCTGGATCAAATTGCCCCGTTGTCACTTTTAGTGGCATGATAGGAGCTAAACAGAAACACTCCCAATCTCTGTCGAGAGCTTCAGAAAGATCTTAATCAGCTCACTTGCCCTCCCACGGCAAGCACTAATACCACATGGCATGGATGGACCTCGGAGAGACTCCCAATACACATTTTAGCGTCTAGACAAAATCACGATGTCTAGTTAACTCTAAACTTCAGAAAAGCTTGGAGGTGGGGATACTGCGTCTGGACGAAATCACAATGACTATTTAACTCTAAGCTTCAGGAAAGCTTTTAACCTACTGGACTCATTTATGTAAATCACACGCTTAGCGCCGAAGAGTCTGGATCAAATTGCCCCGTTGTCACTTTTAGTGACATGATAGGAGTTAAACAGAAACACTCCCCATCTCTGTCGAGAGCTTCAGAAAGATCTTAATCAACTCACTTGCCCTCCCAAGCGCTAAAGCCACATGCATGAATGGACCTCGGAGAGACTCCCAATACACATCTATAAACATTCCTTCCATTTAACTCATAATACAAGTCATTTCAAATGTATATGATATATTCCTGTGTGTATGTATGCTTCCCACCTCATATTAACCTAGTGATGACTTTCTAGTTGTGTTAGATGAACTCTAAGTGCTTATATTCAAGCATAAGAATGTATCTCTACCTTTTTACCTTCCAGACATATCTTTCTTGGTACCGAATTAAACCTCTCGGTTTGCCTTAGCTAAATATATATATATATATATATATATATAGTAGGTTACGATAAAATGTATTATACTATGTTTACCATTCTTGGAAGTAGAAATTACGAATTCTGAAACCTTCATAAACCATGCAAATTAGGCTGTCAGAAGGAGACAAAGAAAGTCTCTCCCGCTAAAAGTTTCTGAGGGTGATTGGTCAGCTCACCCAGAAGAGGTGTGAGCTAAGCTTTCCTTAAAGGACGATGACGGCGGCTCATCCTCGCTTCCAATATTCTACTCATTCTAGTATTCATTTCTTTTCTAGTATTCTATTTTTCAATTCTTCGTTTCTTGCATTGTTTTAATCTTGTGCTCATTCATTTCGATCTCCGAGTGAAATGGACTTAGCCTGAATTTCCGACAACTTCGCTTTCAAGGACGCTTTTAAACTTCCCGAGAACGACACGCGCTCCAGAAAAGCCGAAAGATCGCTTCAAACTCAGGACCCAGCGAGGATCATCATACACACACACACGCATTCTTGCTAAGCACCAAAGATCCATGCAAGTATTATTTCTATTCAGATATAGATGCGTTTAAGATTGTCTGCCCCTGCTTTAAGGTGATTTGATTCTTTGCTGGCTCTCAAAGGTTAACTGTTTGTGATTTTTGCCATTCAGTGATCTCTCTCTCTCTCTCTCTCGTTCTCTCTCTCTCTCTTTTTACTTTTGTTATTCTGAATATGTATTCTTTGTTTAAATGTAGTCATGTGTTTTTATAGTTAAATGTATTAAAACCCATTATACGCTTGATTGTCTCTGTCTGCTGCTCATCTAACAAAGTCCCATAAATGTGTGATTTTAAGCTACAAGCTTTATATTGTTAAGTACATAGAACAGAAAAGTTATTTTTCATGATCAGAAGAATAACCTTTCCTGAGAGTTTATAAGAAGAATAATCTTTCTTGAGAATTGATAAGAAAATCGTACAGTCTGTCCGGTGGACGAACAGATCATTCGAGGTGAAATTAATTCTGTTAAAGGCTATTATGGAAATCAATCTATAGCCTATCTGTATATTCATAATTGATTATAATTAATTGTGATTAATTATCTATATATAGAGATACAAATACATGGGCTATGTATTCCCTTTTTGGGTGATTTAAAATATGTATGCAATACTCGATCATAACTGTGGTGAGGGGGGCGTGGTTCTCGCGCCGTCTGTAGTGAGAGACGAGTCAATGAGCTGTGCGGTAAGTAAGTGGGTCAAGTGCAGATGATGAACACCTGTGTCTGATTGCAGTGATTGGCGTGGGGAGACCGATAAAAGCCACACAGTGGGAGAATGCGGGAGAGAGAGAAGGGACTGGAACTCGGGCAAGAGCTGTCAAAACCAGGAAGCTGAGACCGGACTAATCCTGGAAAGAGCTGATTTTCTGTGGACTGAGTTGTGCCGTACTTGTTACGGTGAATGCGCTGTGTGCGCGCCTTTTTTTTGTTTCTTTGATTTTGAACAATAAAAAAAGCTACGAGTTCCAGTTTTCGCCGACCCTGTCTTCTTCTTCCCACCACACTACTTTGAACCATATTACACTGGCGGCCGAAACCCGGGAAGAAGGAGACTGCCGCCGCCATGCAGAATCCGTCAGCATCGCCATTTGCGGAGATCATCCAATCACTCGCGGCTCTTCAAAGGGAACAACATCAAGCCCTGCTGAGCGTAAAGGACGAACATGAGCAGCGTTTTCGGATGCTGCTCCAAGGCCAGCAGGAAGACCGCGAGTTGTTCCGGAGCTGTTTAGACCGGGAGATTCCAGCCACCCCCTCTCAAGACTCGGCCTCGGCCCCGCCGCTCACGTTGGGGAAGATGGGTCCACAGGACGAACCGGAGGCGTTCCTGGACCTGTTCGAAAGGTCGGCCGAGGCCCGGGGGTGGCCCAAAGGAGACTGGCCCCTGCGTCTCATCCCGCTGCTATCCGGTGAGTCGCAGATTGCAGCCCACCAACTGCCAGTCTCGAATCTCCTGGTCTATCAAGATCTACGACGCGCCATTCTCCAGCGGGTCGGCCGGACCCCTGAACAGCACCGGCAACGCTTCAGGTCCTTGACCCTAGAAGAATCCGGCCGGCCCTTCGTGATGGCGCAACAGCTCCGGGACTCCTGCCGCAGATGGCTGATGGCCGGGGGAAGCGACGTCGAGAAGGTTATCGACCAGGTGGTACTGGAGCAGTTTATTGGAAAGCTACCCAAGAAGACTGCACAATGGGTCCAGTGCCACCGCCCGGCGTCGCTGGACCAGGCCATCCAGCTGGCGGAAGACCACATGGTGGCGTGCTCCGGGGTCGGCGAGCCCCTACCGGCTGTCTCTCTCTCTCCCTCTCTGTCTCCATCCTCTCTCTCTTCCCCCTCTGCCAAACCTGTTCCCCTTCCCAGGTCTCGAGGAGGTCTGGCGCCCAGACCAGCGCCAAGGTGGAGGTCCGGATGGTCAGGGGATACCAGTTCCCTCGGGAGGGCCGCTCCGAGGGGGATGCCTGCTGGGGATTTGTCCACCCCGGCTCCGGTGGCGCCGCTCTCCCCACGTCAATCCCTTGGTCCACTTCCCGCCGCTGGGACAGCGGTAAAGCCTGGGCCGGCCTGTTGGCGCTGTGGGGACCCGGGTCACTTTATTGACCGGTGTCCGGTGATGGAGGTGGGGACGCTGGTTCGGGTCCCCGACGTGCCACGGGCCGCCCCCGATCAAGCTGGCCTGTACCAGATACCTGTGAGTATCAAGGGGGGTACTTATCAGGCTTTGGTGGATTCAGGGTGTAACCAAACCTCCATTCATCAAAGCCTGATTCAGTCTGGGGTATTGGATAAAAGCCGCATGGTTAAGGTTTGGTGTGTTCACGGGGTGGTGGTGAGTTATCCTTTAATGTCTGTGGCAATTCTATTTAGGGGACAAAAACATAGTGTAGAGGTAGCAGTTAACCCGCACCTCCGGCATCCGATAATTCTGGGGACAGATTGGCCAGGCTTCGGGAAGTTATTGGGATTTTTATGCGCGGATGCCTCTTGGGGAAAGAAGCAGAAGGGGAAGACAGCGGTGGTTCAGGCGGGAGATGCTGTACCTTGGCCTCTGGGTATTGCTGTAGGGGAAGAGAGCTCTCTAGAGAGATTTGTTCTCTCTGAGCGCGATGACTTTCCCCTAGAGCAGTCCCAGGATGAGACGCTAAAACACGCATTTGATAAGGTCCGTTCTATCGACGGTCAGGTACTCCAGCCGAATCAACCGCTCTCTTACCCCTATTTTTGCGTGATTAAAGACAGGTTGTATCGGGTGGCCCAAGACGCCCAGTCAAAAGAAGATACAACTCAGTTGTTAGTTCCTAAGAGCCGCCGGGAAATGCTTTTTCAGGCGGCTCATTGTAATCCAATGTCCGGACATTTAGGGCAAACGGCGACACTAAACCGTCTCATGGCCCGATTCTTTTGGCCGGGCATTCACGAGAATGTGCGCAGGTGGTGCGCCTCTTGTCGTGAATGTCAGTTGGTTAATCCACCGGCCAACCCAAAAGCACCTTTGTGCCCCCTTCCGCTGATGCAGGTCCCCTTCGAACGAATTGGCATGGACCTCATCGGGCCATTAGAACGGTCGGCACGAGGGCATCGTTTTGCGTTAGTCCTAGTGGATTACGCAACACGATACCCGGAAGCAGTTCCGCTTCGCAATATCTCGGCTAAGAGTGTGGCGAACGCACTGTTTTCATTAATCTCCCGGGTGGGGATCCCTAAGGAGATCCTCACCGATCAAGGCACGGGGTTTATGTCACGAACGGTTCGCGAACTTTATGAGTTACTGGGCATTAAATCGATTCGCACCAGCGTCTATCACCCACAAACGGACGGGCTGGTGGAACGGTTTAATCGTACCTTAAAAGCCATGATTCGTAAGTTCGTTCAGGAAGATGCCAAAAATTGGGATAAATGGCTAGAACTCCTGTTGTTTGCTGTACGCGAGGTCCCCCAAGCCTCCACGGGGTTTTCCCCCTTCGAGCTTCTCTTCGGTCGTCAGCCCCGCGGGGTGTTAGACGTTCTGAGGGAGACTTGGGAGGACGGACCGTCCGCTAGTAAAAATGAAATTCAGTATGTCCTGGACTTGAGAACAAAACTCCACACTTTGGGGCGGCTATCCTTGGAGAATTTGTTACAGGCCCAGGACAGACAGAGACAGCAGTATAATAGGGGGGCTAGACTCCGTCAATTCTCACCGGGAGATAAGGTACTTGTATTACTCCCCACGTCCAGCTCGAAATTACTCGCAAAGTGGCAAGGGCCCTTCGAGGTCACACGGCGGGTTGGTGATCTCAACTATGAGGTAATTCGAACGGATAGGGGCGGGGGACGTCAGATTTATCACATCAACCTTCTTAAAAAATGGGTTGAGGCTGAAGCAGTGATGCTGGCGACGGGGTGAGCGGAGAGGAGGATCTCGGGCCAGAAGCGAATATAAAACCTCAATCACTCGCTCTGGCTCCTGCTGGGGACCACCTCTCACCCTCCCAGCTCACTGACATTAAGAAGTTACAAGCAGAATTTGCAGATGTGTTCTCGCCCCTGCCTGGTCGAACGAATCTCATTCAGCACCACGTTGAGACGGATCCGGGGGTCGTTGTGCGTTGCCGCCCGTATCGTTTACCTGAACACAAAAAGAAAACAGTTCAGACCGAATTAGAGACAATGCTCGACATGGGGGTAATAGAAGAGTCCAACAGTGACTGGGCGAGCCCGATAGTTTTAGTGCCTAAACCTGACGGCTCGATTCGTTTCTGTGTGGACTATAGAAAGGTGAACGCGGTGTCTAAATTCGATGCTTATCCAATGCCGAGGATTGACGAATTGCTTGATCGGCTTGGTTCTGCTCGCTTTTACTCGACACTGGACTTAACGAAGGGGTATTGGCAGATCCCCTTATCTCCAATGTCCAAAGAAAAAACAGCTTTCACCACGCCGTTCGGATTACACCAGTTTGTCACGCTTCCTTTCGGTTTGTTCGGGGCACCTGCGACTTTTCAGCGTCTGATGGACAGAATTCTCCGGCCGCATGCTGCATATGCGGCTGCTTATCTGGATGACATTATCATCTATAGCAATGATTGGCAGCGGCATATGCAGTATTTGCGTGCTGTCCTAAAGACGCTGAGAAGGGCAGGGCTCACGGCCAACCCGAAGAAGTGCGCAATTGGGCGGGTGGAGGTAAAGTATCTGGGCTTCCACTTAGGTCACGGACAGGTGCGTCCACAAATTGACAAGACAGCAGCCGTTGCAACCTGTCCGAGTCCTAAGACCAAGAAGGGGGTTAGACAGTTCCTGGGGCTAGCGGGATATTATAGGAGGTTTGTGCCTAATTATTCGGACCTTGCTAGCCTGCTGACTGATCTAACTAAAAAGGGGGCTCCAGATACGGTCCAGTGGACGGAACAGTGCCAGCAGGCTTTTACCCAAATAAAGGCTGCTCTGTGCGGTGGACCGCTTTTACATGCTCCTGACTTTTCTCTCCCTTTCATCCTACAGACGGACGCTTCGGACAGGGGTCTGGGCGCGGTACTGTCCCAGGAGGAGGAGGGTGAGGAACGGTCGGTGCTGTACATCAGTCGGAAGCTTTCTAAGAGAGAGACGATGTACAGCACCATTGAAAAGGAGTGTTTGGCCATCCGATGGGCTGTCCTCACCCTTCGCTACTATCTCCTGGGCCGGGAGTTCACCCTGTGTTCGGACCACGCGCCCCTTCAATGGCTCCACCGCATGAAAGATACCAACGCCCGGATCACCCGTTGGTATATCGCTTTACAACCTTTTAAGTTTCAGGTGGTCCACAGGCCGGGGGCACAGATGGTGGTGGCCGACTTCCTCTCCGGGGGGGGGGGGGGGGCTGCAGGCCGGACGGCTCCCCGGCCTGAGTCGGGCGGTGGGGGTATGTGGTGAGGGGGGCGTGGTTCTCGCGCCGTCTGTAGTGAGAGACGAGTCAATGAGCTGTGCGGTAAGTAAGTGGGTCAAGTGCAGATGATGAACACCTGTGTCTGATTGCAGTGATTGGCGTGGGGAGACCGATAAAAGCCACACAGTGGGAGAATGCGGGAGAGAGAGAAGGGACTGGAACTCGGGCAAGAGCTGTCAAAACCAGGAAGCTGAGACCGGACTAATCCTGGAAAGAGCTGATTTTCTGTGGACTGAGTTGTGCCGTACTTGTTACGGTGAATGCGCTGTGTGCGCGCCTTTTTTTTGTTTCTTTGATTTTGAACAATAAAAAAAGCTACGAGTTCCAGTTTTCGCCGACCCTGTCTTCTTCTTCCCACCACACTACTTTGAACCATATTACAATAACCATGATTAATTATTAATTATATATTCCTGTGATGCAGAGTCAGAGACGTTCGAATCCATTTGCAGTATTTATTGAAGAGTAGTCAGACAGGCGAAATACAGAGATCAGCAACCAGGGATATAATAGGAAATCCAGAATCATAAACAATACCAGGCAAGGGTCAAGACAGGCAGCAGACAAGAGACGTGAAACAGCGAACAGGCAAGGGTCAGGACAGGCAGCAGACAAGAGACGTGAAACAGCGAACAGGCAAGGGTCAGTAAACAGGGATGCAATCAATGTAGAAATAACGCTCAGAAATGTTAGCCGGGGCAGAACAAGACTTCGCAATGTGTAGCAGTTCAGAGACAGTTTATATGGAGGAGGAAAGTGGGTACACCTGTGCCGGTGATTAGACCTAGGTACGGGGCTGATGGGAAATGAAGTTCAGTACTCGGGTGACGGTGTCCTTTGGCGATCGGAGAGAGCCACGGAGGTGCGATCTATGACAGAGCCCCCTCCCTGCAAGCGCCTCCTGAAGCGAGGACCAGTGCGGCGCCGAGGTCTTCCACGGGGTCGAGGGGCAGGTCTCTCAGGGTGGTTCTGATGAAACTCAACGGTAAGTGAGGGATCCAGTATGTCTTGTGACCTCTCCCAGGATCTTTCTTCTGGACCGTACCCCTCCCAGTCGATCAAATACTGCAACTCCCTGCCTTGAGTCAAGAATCTCTCTAACTTGGTAGGCCTCCTCGCTGTCGATGATGATGGGAGGGGTGCTCTCCACTGCGACCTCTTCCTGGTCCCTCTCTCCTCTCGGACCACCGGCCGGTTTGAGTAAGGAAACATGAAAGGTAGGAGAAATACGATAAGTAGATGGCAGGGCTAGACGGTATGACACTGGTGTTATTTGTCTGAGAATCTTAAAGGGACCCACGTACCTAGGATTTAATTTCTTGCTGGGCAGTCGAAGACGAAGGTCCCTGGATGATAGCCACACCCATTGTCCAGGAGTATACTCAGGTCCCCTTCTCCGGTGATGATCAGCCTGTTCTCTGACTCGACGAACTGCTCGTTGAAGGTGTACGTGATCATTGTTCCAGGTCTCCTCACTTCTCTGTAACCATGCATTAACGGCCGGGAGATCAGTGGGCTCCCCAGACCAGGGGAATAGAGGGGGTTGGTATCCCAGTACACATTGGAAAGGGCTGAGACCTGTCGAGGGTTTGAGCAGAGAATTCTGTGCATATTCGGCCCACATGAGGAAACGGCTCCAGTCCTGTTGGTTCTGATGACAGTAGGTGTGCAGGAAGCGGGTAAGTTCCTGATTGAGTCTCTCTACCTGTCCGTTAGCCTGTGGGTGATATCTGGAAGTTAAACTGACATTGATATTAAGCTGTCCCCATAACGCCTGCCAAACCCGGGAGGTAAATTGAGGTCCTCTATCCGAGACTATGTCCTCCCACAATCCATATAGTCGAAAGACCTGCTGTATCATCGCCTCTGCCGTCTGCAAAGCTGTGGATAGTTTGGCTAGGGGAATGAATCCTCATGCCTTTGAAAAGCGATCTACCACAGTAAGAATGGTCGTATAGTTCTGGGAGGGCGGTAGATCGGTGACAAAGTCAATGGCAATATGGGACCATGGACGTTGCGGTACCGGTAGTGGTTGGAGTAATCCGGCTGGTCTCTGATGGGAGGACTTGACAATGTTGCAAGTGGTGCACTGATGCACAAAGGTGATAATGTCGGTTTGGAGCGTGGGCCACCAGAAACGGTTGGTAACGAGATGGGTGGTGGCAGTGATCCCGGGATGTCCAGCACTAGGATTATTATGCACCCATTGTAATACTCGTGTGCGCAGGTCTCGTGGCACGTAGGTGCGATCTGGAGGGCATTCGGGCGGTGATTGTTCCTTCCTCTGGGCTGCCGAAAATTCGGTCATTATATCCCACTGTACAGGGGCGAGAATAAGTGTTGAGGGCAGTATGGGCTCAGACCTGGGTGAGTTAGAGGAACCGTCAAACTGACGAGACTTTGCCAATGGCTTTGCCATTCTTGGATCCTGGACGATATGTAACCTTAAAATTGAAACGGGAAAAGAAGAGGGACCACCTGGCTTGTCTGGGATTCAATCGTTTGGCTGCCTTGATGTACTCTAAATTACGGTGGTCCGTTAGAACCGTAAATGGCCACCGGGCTCCCTCCAACCAATGTCGCCATTCTTCGAGGGCGGCCTTCATCGCCAGGAGTTCCCTGTCACCCACATCGTAATTCTGTTCGGCTGGGGTAAGTTTGCGGGAGTGATAGGCACATGGAAACAGTTTAGCTGGGCTTCCATGCCATTGTGACAAGATTACCCCAACTCCTGTATTGGAAGCATCTACCTCCACAATGAACTCTCATTCGGGATCAGGATGGTGCAGAATGGGTGCTGTGGTGAACTTCTCCTTGAGCTGTTTGAATGCAATATTACTCTCGGATGACCACTTTAACCGTTGTTTTCCTCCCCGAAGAAGAGCTGTGAGTGGTGCTGCCGTGGTGCTGAAGTTTCTAATGAACCGTCGATAGAAGTTGGCGAAACCCAGGAAACGCTGTAACTCCTTTACATTGGTGGGCTGTGGCCAGTTAACTACTGGTTTTACCTTGCCGTTGTCCATGGTAACCCCCTCAGCGCTGATGACGTAACCCAAGAAGGCTGTCTGTGTTTGATGAAACTCGCATTTCTGGATCTTAGCGTATAATTGATGGTCTATGAGCCGTTGGAGTACTGCTCTGACATCTTGCACATGAGTTTCGAGAGTCTCAGAATAGATCAGAATGTCATCGATGTAGATAATGAGTCTCTGGTTGAGCATATCTCGGAAGATCTCGTTGACAAACGCCTGGAATACCGAGGGACTGTTGGCGAGCCCGAACGGCATAACGAGATATTCATAGTGCCCGGTCGTGGTTGAGAATGGCGTCTTCCACTCATCACCCTCCTTGATCCGGATTAGATTGTAGGCATTGCGTAAATCCAACTTTGTGAAGTACTTTGCGGTGCGGAGCTGTTCTAGGGCGGCAGGAACCAATGGCAGTGGAAAGCGAAATTTCACTGTAATATCGTTGAGGCTGCGATAATCAATACATGGGCGCAAACCTCCATCCTTCTTCTTCACGAAGAAGAAACCGGCTGAAGCGGGAGAGGTGGATGGTCTAATAAATCCCTTAGAAAGTTGTTCCTCGATGTAGTCCTTCATGGCTTCGGATTCGGGCTGAGAGAGGGGAAAAATTCTTCCCCGTGTGGGAATTGCTCCTGGAGTAAGATCTATGGCACAGTCACTGGTTCTGTGAGGAGGAAGCTGAGCGGCCTTACTTTCGCTGAAGGCGAGAGCGAGATCGTGGTATTCTACAGGAATCTCCTGAAGATCTGGATTCTCGGAGTTGGTTGAAATCGGAGTGAGCTTCGTGAGAGGGTGCAGGCACTCCTTCTGACAGGTATTGGACCAGCGGATTATCTGTTTGTCAGTCCATGAAATGGTGGGGTTATGTTTCTCCAGCCAGGGCAAACCTAGAATGATGGGGTGTCGTGGAGATTCAATGGTGTACAGTTGGATGATCTCCGTGTGTAGGGTGCTGGTGCTTAGAGTGACTTCTTGAGAGATGTAGTGAACATGGCCGGTGCCCAAAGGGCGTCCGTCTAGAGCTGCCACTGACACCCGGGATGTACATGGAATAAGAGAGAGATGATGATTTTTAGCAAATGACAGATCAATAAAGTTTCCTGCAGCTCCAGAATCAATTACAGCACTGGTGTTTACTATCTCATTACCAAAGCGTAAGGTGACAGACAGTTCAAAGGATGGAGAAGAACAGGGACTGGAACTCACCGTAGCAGAGTCTCGGGATTTGGGTCTATTAGGACATGCTGCCCTCATGTGGCCGGATTGTCCGCAGTACAAGCATAGACGATTGCGATATCTTCTCTCTCTCTCCTCGGGGCTGAGTCGAGTGTAACCAATCTGCATTGGCTCGGGTTCCGGATTAGCGGAGGCAGATTCGACGGCTCGATGCATCTGAGGCGCGCGCTGCGCGCGCATCAGATTGTCAAGGTGAATGGTCATGTCCATTAACTGACTGAGCGTTTTCCCCTCATCTCGACACGCCAGCTCTCCTTGAAGATCCGTATTGAGGCCCTTGCGATAGAGTAGTTTCAATGGATCCTCCTCCCAGCCCGCTTGTGCGGCAAGAGTGCGGAAGGAAAGAGTGTAATCCGCGGCCGAAGATCCTCCCTGGCGTAGAGAAAGTAAAAGCTTGCCAGGCTCCTTTCCACCAGCTGGATGCTCGAACACTTCTCTGAACTGACGGAGAAAACTGGCATATGAGGGAAATGTCAGGCTTCCTCCCTCCCAAAGCGCCGTTGCCCACTCCAGAGCCCTCCCGGTCATAAGTGAACAAATGAATGACACTCGGCTGTCGTCGGTAGAATAGAAGTTGGGTTGTTGATTGATAAACATCGAGCATTGCAGAAGGAACCCTTTACACTTTGCAGCTGAGCCGTCATATTTATCAGGGAGTGACAGACGAGGATTACCGGAGTTGGTACTCATACTCTGAATGGGCGGATCGGGAGATGCAGCGGCAGGAGCTGATGCGATGTTCTGTGTAGTAAGCGCCTGCATGGATCTTACTAGCTTTTCAGTCAGCGATGTCAACTTCACGGGCTGTTGCTGGTGAACAGCCAGTACTGAGGCTTGGGATGACACTTCAGAGGTAAGGCGATACATAGCTGCTGGATCCTGTTCTGGCGAAGTCTTCTGTGATGCAGAGTCAGAGACGTTCGAATCCATTTGCAGTATTTATTGAAAAGTAGTCAGACAGGCGAAATACAGAGATCAGCAACCAGGGATATAATAGGAAATCCAGAATCATAAACAATACCAGGCAAGGGTCAAGACAGGCAGCAGACAAGAGACGTGAAACAGCGAACAGGCAAGGGTCAGGACAGGCAGCAGACAAGAGACGTGAAACAGCGAACAGGCAAGGGTCAGTACACAGGGATACAATTAATGTAGAAATAACGCTCAGAAATGTTAGCCGGGGCAGAACAAGACTTCGCAATGTGTAGCAGTTCAAAAACAGTTTATATGGAGGAGGAAAGTGGTTACACCTGAGCCGGTGATTAGACCTAGGTACGGGGCTGATTGGAAATGAAGTTCAGTACTCGGGTGACGGTGTCCTTTGGCGATCGGAGAGAGCAACGGAGGTGCGATCTATGACAATTCCCTTCTTTGAGCTAATTCGCTACAACATATATAAACATTCCTTCCATTTGACTCATAATACAAGTCATTCCAAATGTATATGATATATTCCTGTGTGTATGTATGCTTCCCACCTCATATTAACCTAGTGATATCTTTCTAGTTGTGTTAGTTGAACTCTAAGTGCTTATATTCAAGCATAAGAATGTATCTCTACTTTTGTACCTTCCCGACATATCTTTCTTGGTACCGAATTAAACCTCTCGGTTTGCCTTAGCTAAATATATATATAGTAGGTTACGATAAAATGTAGTATATTATGTTTACCATTCTTGGAAGTAGAAATGACGAATTCTGACACCTTCATAAACCATGTAAATTAGGCTGTCAGAAGGAGACAAAGAAAGTCTCTCCCACTAAATGTTTCTGTGGGTGATTGGTCAGCTCACCCAGAAGAGGTGTGAGCTAAGCTTTCCTTAAAGGAGGATGATGGCGGCTCATCCTTTGCTTCTAGTATCCATCCCTTTTCTAGTATTCTATTTTTCTGTTCTTCGTTTCTTGCTTTGTTTTAATCTTGTGCTCATTCATTTCGATCTCCGAGTGAAATGGACTTAGCCTGAATTTCCGGCAACTTCGCTTTCAAGGACACTTTTAAACTTCCCGCGAACGGCACGCGCTCCAGAAGAGCCGAAAGATCGCTTCAAACTCAGGACCCAGCGAGGATCATCATACACACACACACACGCATTCTTGCTAAGCACCAAAGATCCATGCAAGTATTATTTCCATTCAGATTTAGATGCATTTAAGATTGTCTGCCCCTGCTTTAAGGTGATTTTGATTCTTTGCTGGCTCTCAAAGGTTAACTGTTTGTGATTTTTGCTATTCTGTGATCTCTATCTCTCTCTCTCTCTCTCTCTCTCTCTCTCTTTCTTTTTACTTTACTTTCGTTATTCTGAATATGTATTCTGTAATATGTTTTTATAGTTTAATTTATTAAAACCCATTATACGCTTGATTGTCTCTGTCTGCTGGTCACCTAACAAAGTCTTTTAAATGTGTGATTTTAAGCTACAAGCTTTATATTGTTAAGTAACTAGAACAGAAAAGTTATTCTTCATGATCAGAAGAATAACCTTTCCTGAGAGTTTATAAGAATAATGTTTCTTGAGAATTGATAAGAAAATCGTATGGTCTGTCCGGTGGACGGACCTCGTGTTCGAGGTAAAATTAATTCTGTTAAAGGTTATTATGAAAATCGATCTATAGCCTATCTGTATATTCATAATTGATTCTAATTTGTTCTAATTAATTGTCTATATATAGAGATACAAATACATGGGCTATGTATTCCCTTTTTGGGGGATTTAAAATATGTATGCAATACTTGATCATAACCATGATTAATTATTAATTATATATTCCCTTCTTTGAGCAAATTCGCTACACCTCTACACTCCGCCCACTCGTTCAGCATCCCCTGAGTATTGATCATCTGCACCTGTCTTCATCACCTGCCGGCAATCTGCACTCATTTCACCCACACCTTAAAAACACCACCAGTTCCCTCACACAGTTGTCTGGTCTTGTCGACTTATCATCGACTCCCTGACTCTCAACTGAGACTTCTCAAACTTACCTGCTACAAGTACCTACCTGCTTCCTGAATTCCCACGCAGCTATCCCGGTCATCCAGTCTTCAGTCTCAACCACCCCTTCATCCTTCATCAGATAAGAGATTTCCGCACTTACACTTTTGGCACGTTTTTTTCCACACAAATACGGCCAAAAGCACTGCAAGCCTGTGAACAGCAATTTGCAACCGAAAACAACAGAATCAGGAACTGCTAAACAGATTGAACACGTAAAATCAACCTTTGTGTAAAAAAATAAACTGTTGTAAATGTCTAAATGACTTGTTGTGTACATGCGGCAAAAAAGTAAACGAAATAGCCCGATTTGTACAGTTGCGTCTTTATTTTACCTGCGCTTACAGTTCAGTCAGGACCACTATCGTCAAATACGATTGACAATTAGCATACAGTTTGGATTGGTGGAATGGTTCTGGGCAAGAACTCCCTGCGCATCCATGCAGCCTAGCATGGATAAGAGCAGGGAGAGCAGCAATAACCCCCTTTAGGGTAAACAGAACAGAACCAACATGAATGTATTGCAGATATCATTAATTCAAGATGTTAAAGTACAATATAATTCGAGAATTTATTCTGATTCAAGGGGAATCAGAATGCCAAATCCTGACTGATGAGAGGATGACCTGGGGATGGAGGAGGGTAGTAGTCCTAACACTACACCTTCTGTCAAGATGATTTATGACCCTATGATTGACAGGTGGGCGGGGCTAACCTTTGACCTTCCGGAGGGGTGTTCCAGAGGTCCCTTTGATCTAGGGATTAACCTTTGACCTATCGATTGATCAAGTTGACAGTTGTCTTTGATCTGGGTATGACAGTTGTCTTTGATCTGGGGGGGTATAATCATTTATTTTGACAGTTGTCTTTGCCCTATTGACCTTTGTATTATACGTCAAGCTGCCAGTTGTCTTTGATCCAGGTTTGACAGTTGTCTTTGATCCGGATTATGATGGATCATTTTGACATTTAGTTTTACCAATTGATTTTGGCCTATTGAGCCCCGGGGGGAAATAACTTTTTGCTGTGGGAAATTCCCTCCATGCCAGCTGTGTCGGGGTTAGTGAGAAAATAATTTTTCTAATGTCGCATATAGATTAGAATTATCTTTTCTTACCGTTTCAGAGAATTGGGTTTAAGTTGAAAAGAGTTGAGGAACTCTCTCACCGGCCTTTTGCATCTGACAGTCTCCGCACTGTGTGTGTGTGTGTGTGTGTGTGGCTGCATGTGAGAGGGAGTGGGGACATATGATACCCTCCCATTCCTGAAGCAGGGGGTATAAATTTGCTGGGTGTGTTCTACAGAAACCATAAAGGGGAAAACAGGAGCTACGTGAGTATGGACGGTTTATCCACCCCTAAAACCCCCGAGACGGAGCTGAGCAGCAGGATGATGGAAAGTCTGACTATGGCTCCGAAAAAGCCCATGGGGCGCATCGGTTTGACAAACTTTCTCCACGAAAATACGTAATGGACTAAAGCTGAATATACGATGTGTAGTAACCGCGTATTCGGCTACAAATTTCATAAACCCTCACGATTTGTCATGCTCTACACCACCGACGGTGTGGACGAGTTTCAGCCTGGGGAAGACCCCTGTGTTGTATTTCCTGAAAAAGACTGGTCTCTATTTTACAAATTTGTCTGGAAGGATCTGCACGACGCCGGCGAAGAGCCTTTGTACACCGCCGAGTGGGACGGGGTGACTCCGAACGTACGGTACCGCGTGGTTGGTGACCATACTAAAAAGAAGCCGAATGATTCCGTCTACATATTCTGCTGTAAAGACAAGAAAAAGCATTTACATTTACATTTATTCATTTAGCTGACGCTTTTATCCAAAGCGACTTACAATTGCTATATTTCAGAGGTTGCACGCCTCTGGAGCAACTAGGAGTTAAGTGTCTTGCTCAGGGACACATTGGTGTCTCACAGTGGATTCGAACCCGGGTCTCTCAAACCAAAGGCATGTGTCTTATCCACTGCGCCATCACCACCCCTCAACAGCAAAGCTCAACAGCACACGGTCAACAGAGCTCAACAGCACACGGTCAACAAAGCTCAACAGCACACGGTCAGGAGTCATCCTGCCTAACGAACATCACGATCTGTACGAATTGCAATTTTTGTTCAATTGGTGCGATCTGGATTTGCTGAGTAGTGTTTTTTCAACCATTAACAAATTGTTCAAATGGTGTATTCGTCGTGACATGCACGACGGATACAACAAAATTAAAGTGCAGCTGTTCCACCCTGAGAGATGCGCACGGAGCAGTTCATTTGCTATGCCGTCCACGCCCATTCACTAAAGTCATCGCAAAGCTCAGCTTTCAGACCCTCCCAGGCATCTTTACAAACCGTGGTTGAAAGGCTAGAACGACTCCGCCCCTGTTCTACATCCCCATAAATTCCGGCGACCAGACCCACACGAGCAACATATATAAACCATGGCTGAAGACAGCGCTACAGAACCCGCTCACGTGTGCAGCTGCGTTATCTCTTTCAGCAGTTTTCTCGACCCTGACGACAACGCAATCGACCATATTCTGACCAACGACGCCGGACCATCGGACCTCCACAAAGACTGGGGTGCTGATTTGTGCACAGACTACGAACCTTACAACCCGACTTACTCGTTTGATGAACGTGACGACCCAGTTGCTAAACCATGTTTCGACACTACAGACGGATGTTTCAGCGACGTTGGCTTCAAAATCATAAAAGCAGCGGTCATGGTGCTGCTGCAACATCTCATCGGTGACAAGCTCAAGGACGAATGTTTGGGGTGTGCGATCGATCATCCTAGCCAGCTGCAACATTCGTGCCTGTTTGACCCCTCTACCTACTTCTTCGACACACACTTTGAGGAACTGTCAGGCAAGCTGTTTAAACCCAATTTTCATTCCATCATCGCTATTATCCTCAACCGGTGCGGGTTAAAATCTCGACCCCACCGTATTCAAGGAACAGTCAGAGCTATTCTGCGTGAATTAAAAGACGAACCATTCATCACTGGCAAGCTAGAAGAAATCAGGGGGAGACTTCTGGACAAACCCTGCAAGGAGATCATCTACGACGTCGTTGATCTCTGGGAAGGTCTCTCAATCGTCAATGACCAGTAATAAAACCTCCTCCAACATGGGTGTTGCGGGCAGTATAACGCGCTTTATCGCATCCATGTTTAAAGATCATTACAAAGACCAGATCATTGGTCTTATGAACAAGATTATTGAGGACGCACCCGATTCCCCGTTTGAAATTCCACGTGATGATGACGACACTACACGTGAGGCCAATCTCAAGAAAATTATGATAAATGTAAGAAGACTGGGTCGTAACAATACATGGTACTCTATGACCTCCGCATGTCTTGACGATGACGAACCAGTATGCGATGTGATAAAACAGGTTCTCGATTGGCTGTACGGTTCACACCCCGACATCGGTGTCTTTGATACCTTGTGCATGTTCACGTTTGTATTCGATGTATGTATCCATTTGGTCAAAAAGTCAAAGGGGTTAGACACTGACGATGAGGACGAGATGGTCGAACGTCGTCAATTGATTAACAACGTCGACCAAATTATTGAACTGTTTACCGATTATGTCCTAGACAGAAACATGTTTGTGTTCCGCGACTTTTTATTCTGGCTAGATTGTGATTGTAATTGTAATTAGACCGTTGTGTTATATCCATTTTTACTTTGAGCATGTAGACATGTCATTATAACCATTTTTACTTTGATCATGCATGTCATTATAACCATTTTACTTTGTGTGTCGTATTATATTCCTTTTACTTAGATTGTAGTTGTCAATCAACGCACCCTGTTCTATTATATTCATTTTTACTTTGAGCATGTAGACATGTCATTATAACCATTTTTTACTTAATGTTTGTTGTATTATATTCATTTTTACTTAGCCTGTTTATTCTGTAACGTCATTATTTTTTTAATAAAAGATTGATTCAAATCATCCGTACCTCTCATTCTTTCGCAGCGGCTGAAACATCATCATCATCATGTCCGAGCTCATGAAAAAGGCTTATTATACACCGTCCAACCCAGGTTCTTTAGGGGGTAAAAAACGATTAAAAGATGCCGTCTTAAAAGATAGCGGAGTCCGTCTAAGCGATAAACAGGTTTCAGAATGGCTGGCTGGTGAGGATGCTTACACATTACACAAAACAGCGCCTATAAAATACAAACGAAATAGGGTGTTTGTATACGGAATCGATACTCAATTCCAGGCCGATCTGGTCGACATGACCGCTTATGCCAAGAATAATGACGGTCATAAATATCTGTTGACCTGCGTAGACGTTTTCAGCAAACACGTCTGGACCAGGGTGTTGAAGAATAAGAGCGGGGTTGAGGTTACTAAAGCGTTCGAGTCTATACTCGAAGAGGGCCGTGTCCCGCAGAAATTGCAGACGGATCAGGGAAAGGAATTTTTTAACAAACATTTTCAAAATCTAATGAAAAAGCATGACATTAATCATTTCGCTACCGCTACCGATTTGAAAGCCAGCGTCGTCGAACGATTTAATAGAACGTTAAAAAGTCGCATGTGGAGTTTTTAACGGCTACCAATTCACGACGATACATAGATGTTTTACAGGACATTATTCAGGGGTACAATACCAGTTATCATCGCAGTATCAGAATGAGACCCGTGGACGTCAGCAGAGTCAATGAGGGTCAAGTGTTTCAGACAGAGAAACCCGTATTAAAGTTCAAAGTCGGCGACGTCGTCAGGATTTCTAAAGTGAGAGGTCCTTTCGCCAAAGGTTACGAGCAGAACTACACGGAAGAGTTTTTCACCGTATCCTCATGTATTCCGCGCCAACCCCCGGTCTACAGACTCAGCGATTATGATGGCGAAGTCCTCGAAGGGTTTTTTTATGAAAAAGAGCTGCAAAAAATAATTGTGAGTAAAAACAAATCTTTTAAGGTTGAAAAGATTTTAGGGCAGAAAAAACAAGGCAAATCTACGCTTGTTTTAGTGAAATGGCTAGGATGGCCTTCAAAATTTAACAGCTATGTAGATAAAAAAACTGTGGTGGACTTGCAATCTCCTTAAAACGCATCGACCATAACGGATGAGATCATACGAGTCGAGGACCGTCATGGACGAGCACGGGTTCTACGTCACGCTACCGTGCAACGCATCGTCGTGGGTTTATCCAGCTATGCAACCAGACTACCAAAAGCTATAAGCTTGAAAGGACCCTGGCAAGTCGGACTAGCCGAAATCGAATATCCTAGAAGCTGGTATAGCTTTAACGACAAAGAAGGATATTTCACCCTAAATATTGAGCCGGATGGTGATACGATAAAACAAAACAGAGCGATGCAATTAAACATAGCCGGAGGGTACTACCCAAATATTCGCGCCATCATCCGTGTTATAAATCAACTCATCCTAAATCATGGGGTACTGACTCACGATGAAATAAAAAACAAATTGTTTCTGGTGGCAAAACCCAACGTTTCACTCTACTTCCGAGGGAGACTCTGCATTATTTTAGGAGCAGCGAGGGGGGGCTATCTCGGACAATCGAGCTACGATAAAGAAGCAGATTTGACGAAAACCATTATGACGTATGCTCCTCATCAATGCGACATCAACGCTGGGTTCTACACACTCTACGTCTACACGGACATTATCCAATATCAAGTGGTCGGCGATTCTCACGTACCCCTTTTGAGATGCGTACATATATCGGGTAAAACCAACGCCACGGTCATTGCTAGATACGACAAGCCGCATTACGCATCGATCGCCAAGGATCACATCACCGACATCACCATAGAGCAGGGGTGTCCAAACTCGGTCCTGGAGGGCCACTGTCCTGCAGAGTTTAGCTCCAACCCCAATTAAACACACCTGAAACAGCTAATCAAGGTCTTGATTAGCTGTTGAAGGTCATTAGGCATGCTAAAAACTTACAAGCAGGTGTGTTGAGGCAAGTTGGAACTAAACTCTGCAGGACAGTGGCCCTCCAGGACCGAGTTTGGACACCCCTGCCATAGAGGTTAAGGATGATCAAAACAAGCCAGTACCCTTCACTTACGGGAAAGTCATCGTAAAACTGCACTTTAAACCAAAAAATGAATTATCATTATAGACCTCGAGAGAGTCCGGACTATGTCGCCTACTACCAAATACAAGCCGGTGGAGCTTTACCCGGTTATGCCGGGGGAGGGGTTATGTACGGTAGCGGCTTAAGGGGTATTTTTAGAGGTCTGTTCAGGATGGCCGTACCTCTGTTAAAAAGAGGCTTCAGCATCGCAAAGCCCCACCTAAAATCGGCTGCTAAAAATATAGTATCCAACATCTTCTCAAACGTATTGATGCGTTCGCACGACAATGATGCTAAAGCTCAAGGGGGATCCGGTCTGATGGTCATGGCCCGTAAGAGAATGTCCAAACCTCCCGGTGTGAGAAGGCGTGGTCAATCGGGGGTGAAAAGGAAGAAAACAACACGTGTATCAAACAAGCTCTCACTCGTAAGTAGAAAGCGTAAGAAGACTGTTAGGCGAAACGCGTCGGTCAAGAGAGGGGTAAAAACCATATTCTAACATGGCGTTACTGCATCGTATGTCGTGGGAGTGCATCAAGTCCGAGCTGGACTTATTTACGGTACCTCTGACACAGACCATCATCGAGAAAAACAGCTATTTAGAAGTAGCTCCGTTATCGGCCTTTTCGGCCTCTGCCCCGATAGAGTTTTTTATCGCGGGAAACGGAGATGATTATGTGGATCTCAATAACACCATGCTCTATCTACGGGTGAAAATCGCTCATCTGGCTAGGGTCGGGCTGATTAACTACCCGGGAGCGACTATATTTTCACAAGTCGACATAACCCTGGGTGATCGCCTGATATCTCAAAGCTCGAGCACCTATCCTTATCGCTGTATCATAGAGAGTCTGCTCAACTACGGTAAGGATACGCTGGAATCTCTGTTCTCCACATCGTTGTTTCACAAAGATTCGGCGGGTCAGATGGACGTTCATGACCCCCCTGGCAATAACGCTGGATTGACAAAGAGGGCGACCTATACCAGTCGGAGCAGGGAGGTGGAACTGTTTACCCCCATACACGCCGATATATTCTTCCAGGAGAAACTTTTACTGAATGGGGTGGATGTTAAGTTGCGATTTATTCGAGCAAAAGATGAATTCTGCCTGATGAGGGCCGACGACATTGCTTACAAATTAAATATAACAGCGGCATCCCTATTTGTCAAGAAAGTGTCTGTATCACCCTCGGTGAGACTGGCTCACGCACAGGCGTTACTGTCAAAAACGGCCAAGTAGGCCGTCGACAGGGTCTGTCTAAAAACGTTCTCAATCCCTACCGGGTCTCGTGTTCTGAATCAAGAAAATCTGTTTTTAGGAACATTGCCAAAGTCTATCATCATCGCCATGGTTGACAACGATGCATTCACCGGATCCTACACAAAAAATCCATTCGCGTTCAAACATTACAATCTGGAGTTCTTAGCCGTCTATGTCGACTCTCAGCAATTCCCCGCTAAACCTCTACAACCTAATTTCGAAGCCGGTCTGGCAGCGCGTGAATTTTATCAGCTATCGATGGCGACCGGTAGACACCTTAAAGACCGCGCACTCTGTATCAACAGTGACGATTTCATGAACGGATACACGCTTTATGCGTTTAACCTCACCCCGGATGAAGAGTGTGGCCAGCACATTTCGCTCATCAAGTCCGGAAATATCAGAGTCGAAGCTCGTTTCAGACAACCGCTGCCGAATACCGTTAACTTAATCATTTACGCCGTTTTTGATTATCTCATTGAAGTGTCTAACCGCAGACAGGTGCTGATCGATTACTATTGAGAGATGAACACGCTTCAACTCACAGCTATAGTGGATAAAATGACGTGCAGAACACATTTTCTTGGGGTTCTACCGAGCGATCAACTACCCAAAAAACCTGTGAGGACCTTACCGGCGATAGGGATCATTAACACCGACCCCGCTCGGCTACCCGGTGAACATTGGATCGCCGTTTATTTACCCGAAGAGGGGCCCGCTTGTTTTTTCGACAGCTTTGGCAATCCACCCAACAGCCCCCGCTTCCCAACCAGCATCGATCACTTTCTAGCGACCAACCACCCCCAAGTATTATATTCCGACAGACAAGTCCAGGATTATTCATCCAATACCTGCGGGGAGCACTGTTTGTTTTTTCTATATCATTTAGCTAAAGGTTGTGACTATGCCCGTGTGATGAACTATACACCGACGATTATATTAAAAATGATAAAATGGTATCCCTGTTTGTGAAGAGATTAAGACCGCATGTGTGTAATGATAAAATGTCATCCTGTGTGCAAACGTGTTTGATCTATAAATAAAAAAATCTTAAAACCATTTATATTTTTATCGTCTTTATTTAATCATAAGATACATTCGTTAAAATTCCAACCATTGCCTCGGATCACCGGTCGATATTTTAAACACAGAGTCTTTCGGAGTCCTGTAGCGTGAATATTTTTGTGCCTTTTTATAAGGTCTAACATCGGGTGTGGTGATGGGGTTACTCTTTAGAGATTTAATCACGCTCCTGACCTGTTGATTCGGTACGGTAGAAAAAGGGATGTTTAACTCGCCAAAAGCCTGTAGAAACTCCGACCATCCTAGAGGTCTCCGGTCATCCCGAACCTTTTGGGGGGCCGTCACATTTTTTAACAAATCAACCATGTGTGAACCTGGTACGACTTTACCCTTGAACACAAACTCCCCTGATTCGTTCCAGCCGCTTAGTCCTTTAGCTTCAGACATCTTGTCTAATATGTATCTACTGTTTTTCACGCTTCTCGAAGGGACATTCTTCAGCACTTCGTCCAACACAGCCCCCTCAGCAACGCCGTCTTCAACATTAGCAGTGGGGGCAGCGGCAGGCGTTTGCGCATCTTTATGATAGACATCCGTATGGGGTAACGAGAGGGTTAAAACCCCGCTCTCACGATCCCCTTGTCTAACGATGGTCAAAAACCTGCTTAGGGTATTGGTGTAAAGTTTGGCTTTTTCGTACGGATTCAAATCGGTGCGATGTAAAATATTTCTTATGGCACTGTCCAAATCGTTTTCCACAGTCTGTTGAATGTTCTCGCGCACATTTTCAGCTTTCATCTTATCCAGGTGATGCTGCGGGACTAAATACATCTTCTCAGCGTACTCCATCCTATCGATTGGCTATCAAAATCGGGACGGCAACACTTAATAAAGGTAAAAGGAAGCCGCCCTTTTGGTTGATGACTCGTTTCTTGGCCGCTATGCCAATTTTTTTTATCGGTCACAAATTTGATTTCCGCTTTTCTCTTTTTCAGTTTTTGGTACTGCTGGTGATTGACCGGGGTTGTGCCGTAGAGGATGTTTAGCGCCAATTCGCACAGCGATAAAATTAATTAGTCGGACACCGATTGTAAAATAACACGTCGTTGTTTAGGAGACGCTTTATGTAGCAGTTTTAACACTGGCAGATGTTTACAAAGTCTGGCGGACATGACGATTTATCCCGTTCATCTTTTTTTCGGGATATAAACCACTTGACGGTCGGACAGCAATCCTGTTCTGAGACGGTACTGCTCTGGAGTTTTCGCTTTATAGTCTATCAATAGGTATCCGAAAGATTGGTTGACTGTGTTGTGATAACATTCCATAAAGTATTTTGTGTTTCCCGGGTACATTTGTCGTCCTAGCATCGCTACCTGATTGACGTCAGAATCAGAATCAGAAAGAGCTTTATTGCCAAGTGTGCTTGCACACACAAGGAATTTGTTTTGGTGCTGAGGCTTCCAGTGGACATATACAAATACAAATACAACAAGAAACATAATACTACAAATTATAAGAATAAAGAATAAAAATATAAAAATATAAATATATGAGAATAAAAGTATCACAGTTGGGTTTAGTCAGGATAGACATTTCCAGATTTACAGATTATGAACATATTTACAGTGTTTTGAATATTATAAATAAATAAATCTACATATAAGTATCACCTGAGTTGTAGGATATTGCACTAAACAGTGGGAGTATTGCACTTAAGGGCGTATGCCTTGGGAGGTGTGTTAACTGTTCAGGAGGGAAATGGCCTGTGGGAAGAAACTGTTCCTGTGCCGAGATGTTCTAGTGGCCAGTGATCTGAGTCGCCGTCTTGACGGTAACAGTTCAAACAGTTGGTGTCCAGGGTGAGTGGAGTCTGTGATGATTTTACCTGCTCTCTTCCTCACTCTGGAAGAGTACAGGTCCTGGAGGGTTGGCAGGGGGGCACCAATGATCCTCTCCGCAGTCCGGACTGTCCGTTGTAGTCTCCTGATGTCTGATTTGGTAGCTGAACCAAACCAGACAGTGATGGATGTGCATAAGACAGACTCAATGACGGCTTAGTAGAACTGAATCAGCAGCTCCTGTGGCAAGTTGAACTTCCTCAGCTGGCGAAGGAAGTACAGTCTCTGCTGGGCCTTTTTCACAGTGGAGTCAATGTGATTGTCCCACTTCAGGTCCTGAGAGATGGAAGTGCCCAGGAACCTGAATGACTCCATTGCTTCCACAGTGCTGTTCATGATGGTGAGTGGGGGGAGTGCTGGGCTTATCCTCCTGAAGTCCATGATCATCTCCACTGTTTTGAGCGTGTTCAGCTCAAGGTTGTTATAACTGCACCAGACAGCCAGCTGTTCAACCTCCAGTCTGTAAGCAGACTCGTCACCGTTCCGGATGAGACCGATGACAGTGGTGTCGTTGGCAAATTTCAGGAGCTTGACAGAGGGGTCTTTAGAAGTGCAGTCATTAGTGTACAGGGAGAAAAGCAGTGGGGAGAGAACGCACCCTTGAGGGGCGCCAGTGCTGGTGGTGAGAGCCCTGGATGTGTGTTTCCCCAGTCTCACTCGCTGCTGCCGGTCCGACAGGAAGCTGGAGATCCACTGACAGATCGAGGATGGTATGGAGAGCTGGGTCAGTTTGGCTGTGAGAAGGTCAGGCATGATGGTATTGAAGGCCGAACTGAAGTCCACAAAGAGGATCCTTGCATAAGTCTCAGGTCTGTCGAGATGTTGCAGGATATAATGCAGTCCCATGTTGACTGCATCATCCACAGACCTGTTTGCTCTGTAAGCAAACTGAAAGGGGTCCAGCAGGGGTCCAGTGATGTCCTTCAGGTGGGCCAGCACCAGTCTTTCAAACGACTTCATGACCACAGACGTGAGAGCGACAGGTCTGTAGTCATTAAGTCCAGTGATTTGGGGTTTTTTGGGGACAGGAATGATAGTGGAGCGTTTGAAGCAGCAGGGAACTTCACACTGGTCCAATGATCTATTGAAGATCTGCGTGAAGACCGGGGCCAGTTGGTCAGCGCAGGCTTTTAAACAAGAAGATGAGATGCCGTCTGGGCCTGAGGCTTTCTTAGTCTTCTGTTTTTTGAAGACTCGGCTCACGTCCTCCACACAGACCTTAAGCTCAGGTTGGATGGCAGGAGGGGAGAGTAATGGGGGTGCAGGAGGTGATGGTGAATGTGTGAAGTGCAGATCAGACCGGGTGTGTGGTGTGAATGAGGGCTTTTCAAACCTGCAATAAAATGAATTTAAATCGTCAGCCAGGTGTTGATTGTCCACAGATCGGGGGGATGGTGACTTGTAGTTGGTGATGTTCCTCAGGCCATTCCAGACTAATGATGGGTCGTTAGATGAAAACTGTTTTTTCAGTTTTTCAGAGTAGTTCCTTTTAGCAACTCTGATCTCCTTTGTCAGTCTGTTTCTGGCCTGGTTATACAAGATTTTATCCCCACTTCTGTAAGCATCCTCTTTGGCATGACGAAGGTGTTTGAGTTTCCCAGTAAACCATGGTTTATCATTAGTGAATGATAAGAATGTCCTGGTAGGAATGCATGTATCCTCACAGAAACTTATATATGATGTTACAGTATCTGTGAGCTCATCCAGATCAGTGGTAGCAGCTTCAAAAACAGTCCAATCAGTGCACTCGAAGCAGGCCTGTAGATCCTGCTCTGCTTCATTAGTCCATCTTTTAACAGTCCTTATCACAGGTTTAGCTGATTTCAGTTTCTGCCTGTAGGTCGGAATAAGATGAACCAAACAGTGATCAGAGAGCCCTAAAGCTGCCCGTGAGACTGAGTGATACGCATTCCTTATTGTGGTGTAACAGTGGTCCAGTATATTACTGTCTCTTGTGGGACATGTAACGTGCTGTCTGTATTTTGGTAGTTCACGGGAAAGATTTGCTTTGTTAAAATCCCCAAGAATTATTAGAAGAGAGTCTGGGTGCCTTTGTTCCATTTCAGCTATTTGTTCAGCCAGCTGTTGTAGCGCCGCTCTCACGCACGCGTCTGGAGGGATGTAAACATTCACAAGAATGAAAGAGGAAAACTCCCGTGGCGAGTAGAAAGGTTTGCAATTAATGAAATGGGTCTCTAAGTTAGGAGAGCATATCTTGTTCAGTGTTGTTATATCTGAACAACAATTTTCGTTAATGTAGAAACACAATCCACCACCTCTCGTTTTCCCCGTTAGCTCCGCGATGCGATCCGCTCGGAACAGCTGGAAGCCCGGCAGATGTATTGCGTTGTCCGGTATGGCTTCACTCAGCCAGGTTTCAGTGAAGCATAGAGCGGCAGAGTTAGAAAAATCCTTGTTAATCCTTGTGAGGAGAAGTAGTTCGTCCATTTTGTTAGGAAGGGATCGGAGGTTCGCGAGATGAATACTGGGGAGTGCAGTGCACAGGCCACGCTCGCAGAGTTTAACCAGCGTGCCGGCTCGCTTTCCTCGTTTGCGTCTGACCGCGCGTTTGAACAACACCGCTGCCCCACAGACGAGAATGTCCAGCAAAGCGTCTGAATAATCAAAAACTGTATAGAAGTTTTCTGGTGTGTGTTTCCTAATGTCCAGTAGTTTGTCTTTGGTGAAGCTGATAGGAAAATAATGACTAAACACAGGACAAACGAACAAAAACAACACAATAGCTGGAGAGCGACACACCGAGGCAGCCATCTGCGGCGCCATCTTGGATGTAATCCAAGAGTTGTCCCTGGGGTTTTTAAACAAAATCATATAATTAGCGTTTAAGCTGATGGTTTGACTGGACTTACCCTGTGCAAATAAATTTTGCACTATATAGATGGCACTGAGATTCCGATGGTGACAATATTGCGTAAATACGCGCTGGAGTTCCAGGTTGGCGCTAGCTTGCTGCATCAAATCATCCACGATGAGAAGATTTGTTTTATGAACGGGGAGTAAATCATCATCATTCAGACTCTCGGGTATTCCATGCACAAATTTAATGTCGTACAATTTCAGTACATCGTCGTACAAAGGCTGCCAGCAATCATACAGCCATACAATGTTTTCAATTTTCTTGGAGATTATAGTCAAACCCTTTTCCAACAAAAGTTTTACAAAATAAGACTTTCCAGAATTGGACGGTCCACTTATAACACAACTAAATGGATGTTGAAGTCTGAAATCAAAATCGGAAACACCCTGCGACCCTCTGGGCATTATCTGATCAGTAGCCATAAGGAAGGGTAGTGAAATCGGGTAAAAGTCTGCGTTTATTATACACCACCTTGAACCTTTTAACGACTGATTTGTTGTGCAATGTGAGAGTCTTTTTATTCCTCACAATATTTTCGGTGTGAGCCAGGATGTGATTGGCACTATCGTGCGACGTCACATAGCCGTAAACCAGACCAATCAAGGATTCCAGACAGATGGCTCGGGAGTTTTTTGCATTCAACGTTATACCCTTAGCTTTCATACACGTCTTACCTTCGGCCGTCTTGTACCCGTAAGATTTAGGCCCACTCGCGCAAAAACATGTTATGAAGTCACCGTCGTCTAGCTCGCTCGTCAGCTCCCCCAAATGATCCCCTAGAGGCGGTTCCCAGTCTCCCTCCCTAGACACAAAGACGACGGAGTCCGTATCTGAGTAAAGAAGCTGGTCGCCGAGTCTGTCCATCAATTCGTACAATTCCAGTCGGGCGTGAGCCGTTGTAAACGCTCCTAGAAACACGTTAACGTCACGCGCCTTACAAACATCGTCTTTGTCAGGTTTATGCTGAACGAGAGCTATGTCGTCCGAGACGAATGTGAAATAGGACAGTGCGTCGGTATTGCCAAAAACAATTCTGGTGAAATCTTCAGGGTCGTTCACCAGGGTCGTTTGAGGCAGGTTCTGTCTTAACGAGAACCGCCCCCAAAGCGAATTGAGAATCAATTTCGTGATTGCCCTCTGGGCGGCGTTGTACTTGATCTTTTCGGGGTCGAGTTGACCCCCCTCTTTTTCAAAATACTCACGGTTGTAAGTCTCTTTCTCAGCGTCCGTGACCACATTCGACGGGTACCCGGACGCTTGTTGTTTCAAACGCAGAAACGTTTTGACATAATCGCCATACAACGTGTCTGACCGCTGAGGAAAATGCCAAACCTCGTCTATCTTGGCTACCACATAACCCTTCTCGACGGCTTTTAAAACCTCACAGCCCGACAGCGATCTTTCCTGATCTGTGTGGGTACAACTAGTGATCTGGTTTTGCTCGTGAGCGCAAGTTCTACATAACGGGAACATGAGTTTTCCTTTGCATCTGTAAGGGAGAACAGGGTGCAGTAATTTGCGGGGAGGGTACACGGTCGCTTTGATAAGGCCGAAATAATTTTCAATCGGTTCAAAATCTTTGAAAATGATTTGTGGATGATCGATCGGATAGCTTTTCCTAGCCTGGCAAAAGGGGTATAGGCTGATGAAATCGAGATACCTTATTTTCTCATCTTCGGTCACCTCTACGGTAAACCATAGAGTTTATAAGCGTTAGTGCGACTTCCAAACAGCGCCTCTCGCGGTTTCAATCTCTCGGGGGCCGAATAATTAGCCATAAATTCTATCACGGAGGGTTCGGTCTTTTTCATTTTGTTCCATTCGCATTCCCACAGAACCTCGATTTGCAAACCGTACGCGTTCTGCAGAATTTCGACCTTATCGTCAAACTGTCTCCTAAGAACCCCGTAAGGTACTCCCGACAAGGGGTGTGTCTGATGGGGTTCAAAGCGACAGCAGTGTCCATGGTGGACACAACCATTGTACTCTAAGCCGAACCTCACCCCGTCCTGTTCGTAGTAACCGTCTAAAAAGTACTTACCGAAGGATACTTCGCCGTGGTTTAAGGCATGGTGTAGGTCGACGTTTCCAGTCTTTTTGACATACTCCAGCCATTTTATTGAGCCTATATTATTTTATATAAATAGCATTTGCTCTGTCGGATGTACGCTTTGTTATGCGTGAGAGCCAGCATATTTTTCTCAAGGAAATGTGTTTTGAAGATCACCATCGCGCAACTAGCGATAGTCGTAAAACTGAAAGGGTCAAGTTTGGTGCATTCGATGAACGACTGGCGGTATTTCATACAACCTTCGCGTGATAACACAACGTCGTTAACGCCGTACTCGTACAGTTCTTTCTTAAAGTCAAAGAACTTACCCTCAACCGTGCTGTACCAGACGTTGAACTTTTGCTGTTCCTTATCCGTCATGTTATCGTAGTTGTAGAACTTTTTGTTGGGGTACGGGCCGAAATACTTCGCATTTTCCACTCTGTTGAAAAGATGTGGAAAGTAGCCTTTTTCAGTCGTCGTTAAGTCTAATGCAGCTGGCATTTTGGCTAGCGCTAGCGGAAAAAATGAATAACTGTCGAGGTATCGCTGCGCAAACGTTTCATCGTACATAAAGATTAATTTACATCCCTGCATGATGACCTCGATCGCAAGTCCGACCTTGCAGAAATACTCCAGAATGAGAAAGGAGTCAAATCTGGAGGCGTAATGAGCTATGAAGCAGTAGCCTTCATATCGAGGCTGTCTGAAGCGCTTGATTAGCTTAGCTATACAGCCTGTACCGCGAGCTACAAATTTCTCCCCTTGGAACGTGATCGCACAAACAAAATTAGCCACGTGCCTACCATTTTCATAACGCGTTTCAAAATCGTAGAAAATGTATTTTCTGCTAAATTCCTTAGGCGCTAGGGGCTGTATGAAGCATTGGTGTTCTCCCTTGTCCACCAGAATTTCGACAATGTACGCATTTGTCCGGGGCACATGCATGTTTGGGTTTCTTGTTCCCCGGTTTAACGTAGTAACGTCTGTTGCATAGTTTGCAGTTTTTTATAACGTCACACGCGGGGTTCTCCTGACCAGGAGGCGGGTTTTTTTATGCATTTCGAAGCAATAGTTCGAATTACAGTAGCGCAAGCAATCGGGACAATGTACGGTTCTTTTAGGGTAGGTGTAACATTCTGAGTCAAAGCATATGTTGCAGACGTGCTTGCATCGATGGTCTCTGCGATTCGTGTAACTTTTGTAACAAAATTCGCATACGTATTGCGAACCGATAAAACACCGTTTTCGGATGGGGTTCATCACAAGTTTTGTACGTTTCTAAAACAGCGGCGTTAGATCTGTGAAATACAACAATTTTAATGCCTAGAGCTCGTTCAAACGAGGCTATGTCGCTAAGAGCGATCGGATCTTGGATTGAGAAGCCTGCACTGTTTTGGATGGCGGTAGCCAGTTTTCTAACTCAGTCTCGGAGTGTTGAGGGTTAAGAAAACGTGCGAGACAGATGGAGAAACACAAATTATTCGAAATATTTGTGGGGCAAAATAAACTCGTCTTTTTTCTTTTAATCACCTCATCAACGGCCAGATCCATAAGTTTACGACGACCCCCACCGCGGGTGTTCATAAAAACAGTAGCTTCTATCTCAACGGCCTGGTCCGATAATAACTGATCGTCGCTCTGTAAAACTTTTTCAATTTGGTCGTAAAGCAAATTGGGGTCATAATTATTTCCATCGGTTAAAACAGCGCTGATGGGTATTTGTAGACTGGAGGCTGACACGGTCAAATTGATCACGGGTATGCCCCCGCCAAAATCTCTAGCGAAAGTAACAATCCCGCTCAGCGTGTCGTGTAAGTAACGATGATAATCGCCCAGATCTGCAGAGTTGATGGCTCTCAGATTCATGGTCCTTCTCAACGATACGCTATTGAAACGAGGTCGTGGTAAAACGTGATATCCGTTAACGAACCCACCCCGGCGAATCAACACGTCAATGTCGAGGGGACTTAATCGATCATGTGTAGGAGAATCACCTTCGCGCAAAGTATTATCATTGTCGGTAGGATGTTCTACACTATCGCCGTCAGGATCAGGGGCTGGTTCGGTGGTAGTGGGCGGGGTATTTAACCCTGCATCGTGTTGTACGGGTGGGTCATAGAGATTCATATTTGGATTTACGGCTAATTCAAAAAGATCCAAATCAGCAGGTGGGTGTGACGATTCTACATTAAGATACTGTTCTAAAGAATCTGGAAGCATACTTATCATTTCAAGCTCCTCGGGAGACAGTTCTGTGTCAGATTGGTCTGATTGACGAGCGTCTGTAAAGATGTATTTTGATCCATCCATTTTTGAAATTCAGACTAACATCACAGAGTATAAAACAATCATAGAGTATAAAACAATCACAGAGTATAAAACATGAGATATTACAAAATCATAGAGTATATCAAAGCATGCATAAAATAGCTTAGCGTATACATGTAATATAATAAGAGTATATAAAAGGAATATAAAATCAAAGAGTATAAAATCAAAGAGTGTATATAACAATCAATACATGATCTAACGGAATACAAAATGGATCGTGAGTAAACTATTAAATGTACTCTGACATCTCATCTATGAGGGTGTGGATAAGACGAAGCCTGAGCAGCGTTTCACTTTGGTATTGCGTTAACATATGCTCGTTTCTATCAGAATCTTCATCCATGATTAATTGGATAATACGGATGCGGTGAAATATTTCATCGCTCACATTCTGAAAAAAACGATCCTGAACATCGAATCTGCTATGTATCTCTAGCTGAAATGATCGTAGCTCGCTACGCAAGTTGTCTATTCTGCTACGGTTTTCGTCCTCCCTTTCAAAAATCGCATCAATTTTCCTGTATATATCCGCATTCGCCTCACGAAACTCACTGCGAAATGCATCTATGGAATTAATGAGCTCGCGAATCAGAGGGTTATCGTTGGATGGTTCATCGACCAGTTGAGGGCTCAGCGCTACTTCTTCAACATCGATCTCTTCCTCTTCCGACGATTGCTGAAAATGAAATGGCGTCTGACCGGCGTTCGAGGTCAACGCTTCGCCATGCTCGCTCGTCCAAGAGCTCTGATCCCAAGCGTGAAGTTGAGCCACACCCCAGCCAGTCACGTCGTCACCATCATGATCATGGCTTCTATCCGAACCTGATGTGTGGAAATATAACAATCAATCATAATGGTATGACAAATTTGAGTTTAAATGTTAATACATGTAGATAGCCTCACCATAAAAATGAGGGGTCAGCGCTACTTCTTCAACAACGATCTCTCCCCCTTCCGACGATTGGTGAAAATGAAATGGCGTCTGACCGGCGTTCGATGTCGACGCTTCGCCATGCTCGCTCGTCCAAGAGCTCTGATCCCAAGCGTCGAGTTGAGTCACACCCCAGCCAGTCACGTCGTCACCATCATCATCATGGCTTCTATCCGAACCTGCTGTGTGGAAATATAGCAATCAATCATAATGGTGTGACAAATTTGAGTTTAAATGTTAATACATGTAGATAGCCTCACCATAAAACAGCTCAGGACTGTTTGGGGGTACAGAATAATTCGTTTTTCTAGTCTTTTTCTTTGGTTGGTCTAAAGCTGTGGGGGTAGGAACTATTTGATCCCCGACTACGTCTCGCCTATCTGTTACGACGACGGTGCGTTGTTCATTCTCGTCTTGAGTAAGGTCGACCAGCGGGAAGCCGGGTTGAGTGACGAAATGAATGAAATCTAAAATAAATAAAACGTTAGATTTCCGTAAACATAAAACATTACGTTGAAGGTGGAACTTGTTCTTACCATCGGCAGCGCTGTCTGCATCAAACCCGTGAGTAACCGCTGCGAATTAAAAAAGAAGTAAAACTTAAAAATAAATTAAAATTAAAATTAATAAATAAAGATGCATAAAAAATAGGTACATTTAATTTATAAAGAATAGAAAATAAGTTCTCACATGCAGCCACACTCTCACACACACAGCTATAATTTAAAAATGAATAACATGAATTATAAAACTTGGAAAATTTAAATACATCATATCAACATTTAAATAGGTAGATTAAAACAATTTGCTCTAAACAAAATCATCTCCAACCATAGGATGACCTATCACAGTAAGGAGTGACATGGTATATCATTTCAGGGCACTAGGGGGTGCTATTTGGCTGTGAACTGGATGTTGTTTGAACTCCGGGCATTAGGGGTATATTTGCCTGTGAACTGGATGTTGTTTGAACTCCGGGGGACTGGGGGGCGCTATTTGTCTGTGAACTGGATGTTATTTATACTCCGGGGACAAGGGGCCGCTATTTGTCTGTGAACTGGATGTAATTTATACTCCGACCACAAGGGGCAACCATATCCATTCCATACCTGAATGCGACGCTTCAGAAAGTGTTTAAAACGATGATTTTATGGTAAAATATCTACCAGTATACCGTCAGAAGCATCAGCAATGTTTTTCTGAAACATATACAGACAAAAGCAAAATGATATAGCGCCCATAACAATGTGTGAGACCCGTTAGCAGCGTAGCACGAGATGCTAACCAACACATGTTCTGACACCATGCCACATGGTTAGTTATCCGAAAGATCGGTTTACTAAATTATAACGCTATATATATATACCACCTTCTTTTCACATTAAAAGATGTTGAGATAGCGCTGCATTATAACACACAAAAAGCATTCGTAGAAGAGTGAAGTACGCAGTGGTAAGCCGACGGCTGATCCATGATCCAAGCAGTTTCACATAAGCAGTTTTGCGCTAAGTTTTTGCAGTACATTCGATGATAATCCATATTAATGCACATAAGCATGGATATGCAGACTGATGTGGTTTAAAAACACCAATGGTCCATATTTTTAAAATCAAACTTTATGATAAATTAATATAATGTTGCATATTAAAAATCATATCTACTGTTTTTTTTTCACCCTATGTGAAAACACCCTATGTGAAAGCAATATTTAAATCACCGTAGCATAATTCCCATAAGCATGGGTATGCAGACTGCTGTGATTTTTAAAAAACACCAATGTTCCATATTTTTAAAATTCAAACTTTTATGATAAATGAATATAATGTTACATATTTAAAAAATCATATCTATTGTTTTACACCCTATGTGAAAAACGTCTCTGGTTACTTGCGTAACCTATGTTCTCTGAATAGGGAATGAGACGCTGCGGAAAGCGCAGTGGGATATTCTCTGAATGTGCCGATTGTCTGAAGCCTTATAGAATCACGCCAATTCACTGGCTGATGGCGTCCGCGCGATATGGCTCCGCCCCGACGCTCTTACGTTGCATCATTACATATTCGCCATCTGCTCCTCAGATTTCTCTGCCGAAAAGAAACTGTCAGCAGCGCAAGGAGCTTGGCCGCTAACGCAGCGTCTCGTTCCCTATTCAGAGAACATAGGTTACGCAAGTAACCAGAGACGTTCTCTTTCATAGGTTCACTCAACGCTGCGGAAAGCGCAGTGGGAACGGACTACCAAACTCGCCAAGCTAGAGCGCTTTTTATGACTGGTAGATAAAAGAGACAACGACCGAAATGAGTTCAAACAGAAAGAACCTGGGAACCCGGGGTCATGTCAAGATCCAAGCTATAGAACCTTACAAAAGTGTGCGGAGAGGACCAGCCTGCCGCAACACAAATATCCTCCAAAAGTGCTCCTCTGAAAAGAGCTTGAGAAGATGCTACACTTCTGGTGGAATGTGCTCTAATGCTAAGAGGTGAAGGCAAGCCACGCACCCCGTAAGCCAACGAGATAGCCTCTGTGACCCAGTGAGAAATCCTCTGCTTTGATGCAGCAAGCCCACGGCGTCTAGCACCGAAGCAAACCAGAAGCTGGTTAGATTTCCTCCAACCGCCTGAGCGGTCTACATATATCTTAAGAGAACGAACTGGGCAGAGCAAGTTAAGCTTCCTATCTTCCTCAGATGAAAATGGAGGAGGGTGGAAAGCGTTAAGGTTAACTACCTGTAAGCGGAAAGTTGAGGAAAGAACCTTGGGGACATACCCTGGTCTCGGCCTCAAGGAAACTTTGACCAGGCCAGGGGCAAAGTCCAAGCAAGACTCGCTAACAGAAAGAGCTTGTAAGTCTCCCACCCGCTTTAATGAGGACAAAGCTAACAAAAGAGAAACCTTGAGAGTCAGAATCCTCTCCAGAGCTGACTCCAAGGGCTCAAAGGGGGCTTTCGTCAAACCCTCTAGGACAACAGAAAGATCCCATGAGGGAACTCTAGGGGAGCGAGCCGGTTTCAGGCGCTTCACCCCACGCATAAAGCCAGAAACTAACCTTAATTTGCCCAGGGGAATCTCATCCGATTCCCTATGCGCTGCAATAGCCGCAACATAAACTCTAAGAGTGGTAGCGGCTGCTCCAGCAGGACTTCTCCTGCAGGAATTCCAGTACTGAACCAGCAGGGCAGTTAACTGGGCTCCTATCATGTGCTAAGCACCAAGTCTCAAAAACCTTCCATTTGGAAGAATATAATCTCCTTGTAGAAGGGGCTCTAGCACTCGCAATGGTCTCCTGAACGTCAGTTGGGAGACCAGAGCTTAATGCTAACGGCCTCTGATCGGCCAAACATACAGCTTCCACATGTCTGGGCGAGGATGCCATATCCTGCCCTGTAGCTGGGACAGCAGATCTTCCCTGACCGGGATCCTCCAGGGGGAAGATTCCAGTAGAGGAATTAGCTCCGAAAACCATGGCTGAGATGGCCAGAACGGAGCTACCAGGAGGAGGCGGACTCCGCTCTCTCTCACTCTGGCCAAGACCGCCTGGATCAATTTGATGGGCGGGAAGGCATAGAGTTTCTGCGTTGGCCAAGGGTGAGCGAACGCATCTATCCCCAATGGGGCCGGGGGACTCAGGGAGAACCAAAGCGGGCATTGGGACGACTCTTGAGATGCAAAGAGGTCCACCTCCGCCTCTCCAAAAACCTTCCAGATCAGGGTCATCATCTGGCGGTTCAACATCCATTCCCCCGATCTGAGTCTCTGTCTCGACAGAAAATCTGCTGCGAGGTTCAGAACCCCTGGGACATGAACTGCTCTTAGAGATAGGAATCTGCTCTGAGACCACAGGAGAAGGTGACGCGCATGCCTGTCTAGGGTGCGCGACCGAGAACCTCCCTGCCGGTTCACATGAGACACCACTGCCATGTTGTCTGTTCTGACAATGACATGGTGACCCTCTAGAAGAGGGAGGAAATGAAGCAGAGCCAGAAAAACGGCCCTTAACTCCAGGCAGTTTATGTGCCAAGAGAGAGCCTCTCCGGTCCAGACCCCACACGCTGGTCTGCCCTCGAAAACCGCTCCCCAGCCGGTGAGAGAGGCATCCGTCGTAATCATCTGGCGACGAGATACCGCACCCATGCTGACACCTTTCCGAAGAAAAAGAGGGTCCCGCCAAACTAACAGGGCTCGAAAGCAACTGCGCGATACCTTCAGTAGGCGAAGGGTTGACCCGGAGGGTCGAACCCCTGACAGTTTCACCCACCACATGAAGGGTCTCATGTGGAGTAGGCCCAGCGGTAGCACGGAGGGGGCCGCGGCCTTAAGGCCCAGCATCCTGCGGCAGGTGCCCACAGACACATGATGGCCTAGCAAAAAACGAGCCAAGCATGCCGTCAAGCTGGAAATCCGTGCAGGGGCCAAGCGGGCCTGCATGAGTACGGAATCCATGTTCACCCCCAAGAAAACGGTGCTTTGAGCCAGAGCAAGAACACTCTTCTCCGAGTTCAACCTCAAACCGAGAGACTGGATATGACTCAGAACGATGTCTCTGTGGTGGAGCACTAGCTTCCTGGACTGGGCTAAAATGAGCCAATCGTCCAGGTAATTTAGAACACGGATGCCCTGGAGCCGCTATGGGGCCAGAGCTGCATCCATGCACTTTGTGAATGTCCTCGGGGCCAGAGATAGGCCGAAGGGAAGGACCCTGTACTGGAACGCCCTTTCTCCAACGGCGAACCTGAGGAACTGCCTGTGTTGCTGTACAACCTGGATGTGAAAATAAGCATCCTTTAGGTCTATCATCACGAACCAATCCCCTGGCCGAATCTGAGATATGATAGCTTTCAGCGTCAACATCTTGAATTTCCCTTTGTAAAGGGCGAAGTTCAGTCGGCGGAGGTCCAGTATGGGACGCAAACCGCCACCCTTCTTCGGGACCAGGAAGTAACGGCTGTAAAAGCCCCGCTCGGTTAACCCTGGAGTAATCTCCTCTATTGCTCCTTTGAGAAGGAGGGAAGAGATTTCCAGCTGAAGTACAGAAGCCTGAGTGGCGCTGTCTACTACAGTAGGAAACACCCCGTTGAAACGGGGGGGATTGCGGCAAAACTGAAGAGTGTAGCCGAACCGAATTGTGCGAAGAACCCAAGACGATACCCCTGGTAAGCGCTCCCACTCTGGAAGGAAATGTGATAGAGGAGGAGGGATGCTGTAATGCAGACGACATACCTGAGTGAGGGTGCCGTGCTGACGCTCCTGGGGTGAAGAGGTTGACTGTGCAGGAGGGCCATCGGCGTCCTGGCACGTGATGGGAGGCATCGAGACTGGGGTCATGGTGACCAGGTCCGCCTGCTCCGGAGGAAAACGGAAAGTGCCTCCGAGGATGCGGCCGGCAGTTGTAGAGAGTGTGGGGGGTGAGGGGAGAAAGCAGAAAGCGTCTCCTTCCTCCCGCACCGGACTGAGTAGAGACGGTGAAATATGGCCTGCACTTCGAGACACTCTGAGTGGCGAAGGTGACAGGGCAAGGAAAGGAGAGCTGGTAGGTGGGCAGAAACGCTTGCACGGTCTGACCCAACCTTGAGGAAGCAGAGGAGCTCTCCTTTTTCTGACCGGAAGGTCAGGAACGGCTCTGGGCCGCCGGAGCAGTCGGTTTGTCGGACCGCTTCAACTGGAGGCGCTTGTGAGGCCGTTGACGGGGAAACGGGCGACCGCGGGCTCCCCAAACCGTGGTAGGTGGGGAATGCCCCGGTTCGCTTCTTCTGGAAGAGAACTCTGGTCTATGAGAGGGACGTTCTCTGGGTCGCACCGGGGGGGGGGAGCAGAAGGTTCCCTAGCCCTCCTGGGCACGAACTGTCTGAACGCGGCCGATTGGGATTTGGAGGAGCGGAATTTCTCAACCACTGTGTTGACCGCCTCACCAAACAACCCCGTTCGAGAAATGGGGGCGTCCAAGAGGAAAACCTTCTCTTTGTCACGGATTTCCGTGAGATTAAGCCACAAGTGGCGCTCCACCGCAACAGAACCAGCCATAGAGCGACCTATAGCGCGTGCGGTATGCTTGGTGGCTCTTAAGGCTAAAT
Source organism: Gila orcuttii (assembly GCA_026230005.1). NCBI lineage: Eukaryota > Metazoa > Chordata > Actinopteri > Cypriniformes > Leuciscidae > Gila > Gila orcuttii. Next base: position 53,157,729 of record JAPDVR010000001.1, on the reverse strand, counting down.
CCGTAGCCTTACGAAGCTCCTTGACCGCTTCAGGGGTCACGCCGTCGCCCTTGTCCATATCCTTCAAGACGTCCGCCTGGTAGGCCTGAAGAATGGCCATAGTGTGCAGGGTCATGCCTGCCTGCCCACCCGCCATGTAGGATTTCCCAATGAGAGAGGAAGTAGTCCTACATGCTTTAGAAGGGAGGAGGGGGCGCGACTTCCAGGACGGCGCAGACGACGGAGCAAGATGGTCGGCTAAAGTTTCCTCAATCGCCGGAATGGCGGAATAGCCCTGTTCCACAGAGCCTACCAGGTTGGTGAAATCAGCAGCAGCCGCATTAGTGAGGCACGAAGAGAAAGGCTGCTTCCAGGATCTGGAGATCTCATGATGCAGATCACTGAAAAATAGCAGCTTCCTCCGTTGAGGCCTAGAATTAGGGCCACTGAGAAGCCTTTCGTCGAGTTTCGACGACTGAGACTCACGTGGCTCATCGGGCCAATCAATAGTGAGCTTCTCCGTAGCGCGCGAAAGCACGTCAACGAGCTCCGCGTAGACCGCAGTAGGCCGCGCTTCCTGGCCGCTCGGCGGGATAACCTGGTCGGCGAGAGTAGGCCCGAAATCCTCGGAGTCGGAAGCTTCGGTAAAAAGTATATCCTCCAGCCCGAAAGAAACCGAGTCGCGTGCTCCCGGGCTGGGGCGCAAATAATCGTGTGAAAATTCGACTGGCGTGCCGAGGGAGGGAGAGAAAGAGCGGGGCTCGTCTGCTCAAACTCCACATCCTCAAGCTCTACAGCCGAACCCCAAGTCGCGGATCCTCAAGAGGCCTCGGGAGCGCGACAGGGGGAGACGAATGATTCCGTCTCAAAGACCGCAAGCCGCGATTTGAAGGTTTTGAGCAACAAATTTTCACAGAATTTGCATTTAGACGATCCTATAACTGCCTCACGCGCATGTGAAAAACCCAAACATTTAACGCACTTACTGTGTGGGTCGTCGTTAGCGATGTAACGAGCACATGGCGGAGTACAGCGTCTGTAATCCATGGCAACTTCTCCGTAAGGAGAAACAGAGTTCCGCTTGAACAGTCGCAGAAGCGCCGAGAATAATCCTAGATGTATTTGTAGCTCAGAAAAATCACGAGCGAAGGGCAAACGTGCCGTTTCGTTCTGAAGGTAGAGAAATCTGAGGAGCAGATGGCGCGCGCGCGAATATGTAATGATGCGACGTAAGAGCGTCGGGGAGGAGCCATATCGCGCGGACGCCATCAGCCAATGAATTGGCGTGATTCTATAAGGCTTCAGACAATCGGCACATTCAGAGAATATCCCACTGCGCTTTCCGCAGCGTTGAGTGAACCTATGAAAGAGAACAATCTTTAAAACACTGTAGCATAATGCACATGAGCATGGAAATACAGACTGATGTGATTTAAAAAAAAAGAAAAACACAGTATGTAAAACACCATAGTCTAATGCACATATGCATGGATATGTAGACTGATATTTTTAAAAATCATACTTTATGATACTTAATATCTGTACCCAAATATTTTTAAAAATCATACTTTATGAATATAATCCCCATATTTAAAAATCATATCTATTGTTTTACACCCTATGTGAAAAACACCATAAAATAAAATAATTATAAAGAGAAAATACTCACTGTTTTTTATGTTGATGAATTGAGCTGCGCAGTCTTGAAGTTTGGACAAGATATGGTTTGTCAGGGTTCGAGTCGTCATCTATATATATACATTCTGAGATGCAATGAAAATGTATGGGAAAAGCTATAACTATGTGTGCCCGCTAGATGGCGTGCGTGTTCTATGAATGGTACAGCTGAGTTCACAGAGAGGTCGTTCTCAGAGATCGATGCAGCATTTGTCGTCGTATTTCACGGATAGAAGGTCAAAACTGTCACAAAAAGAGACACTCCTCTCTTGAGATACGATGCTTTTAATTGAAAAGCGTATCATTAGGGTGAAGTGGCACTGTTATTTACCCAGCCTGCGACGTACAGCGGTACCGGCTCCTTTGAGGCTTGCTACAGAGTTGTTGTTTTTCAGGATATGCTCGCGACCGTAAATTAGTATGAATCGTAAAAAACAACAGGTGATAAAGACGGTCCATGGATACATCTCCCGGTGTCGCAAGCACACACACTTAGCGCTGAGAGTGTCAACTTTAATCCATTTCTTCAGTACTCTGAAATGGTAAGCTGATTTTTATTTTTTCCACCAGTGAAAAAAGTAAGTGATGATTTTATTTCTGATCATCCGTTCATAACTGTATAGCTTCTTCAACAGTCTAAAATGTAAGATGATTTTATTTTTGTTTTTAAAAGATTTTTTTATAATCATTTATATACTTTTAAAAGATCAATGTTTTTCAACTTTAGTGTGAGATATGTGACATTATTAGAAAAACTATTTTTCTCACTATCCCCATTTATATAGCGTGCTCAGGAATGCCAGGATATCGGGTGTCACACGCATTTAGCTCAGAGACTGTCAAAATGCAAGGCGTGTGAGAGAAACGCACACGGGGTCTTTTTTTCACCATAGTGAAAAGGTAAGATGATTTTATTTTTGAAATAATTGCGTCAGTAAGATATTTTTTTATTTACAATGAATGATACAAGCATTTTATTTATATACTTTTAAATGAATAATGTTGTTCAACTTTAGTTAGTGTGGGGGGGGGGAGAGAGACATACACACACACACACACACACACACACACACACACACTTAGCTCAGAGACTGTAAGATGCAAAAGGCCGGTGAGAGAGAATCACTCGGAGGAACTCTTTTAAACTTTTTCAAAAGATCCTCAACTCTTTTCAACTTAAACCCAATTCTCTGAAACGGTAAGATGATTTTATTTTTGTTTTGAAAAGATAATTCAAATCTATATGCGACATTAGAAAAATTATTTTCTCACTAACCCCGACACGGCTGGCATGGAGGGAATTTCCCACAGCAAAAAGTTATTTCCCCCCGGGGCTCAATAGGCCAAAATCAATGGGTAAAACTAAATGTGAAAATGATCCAACATAATCCGGATCAAAGACAACTGTCAAACCTGGATCGAAGACAACTGGCAGCTTGACGTATAATACAAAGGTCAATAGGGCAAAGACAACTGTCAAAATAAATGATTATACCCCCCCAGATCAAAGACAACTGTCATACCCAGATCAAAGACAACTGTCAACTTGATCGATCGATAGGTCAAAGGTTAATCCCTAGATCAAAGGGACCTCTGGAACACCCCTCCGGAAGGTTAACGGTTAGCCCCGCCCACCTGTCAATCATAGGGTCATAAATCATCTTGACAGAAGGTGTAATGTTAGGACTACTGAGGGTAATTAGCTCCTGAGAAACGTGATAGCTTTTGATAATACTGAAGAGCTTATATATGCATACAGTGATAGACGTCGTATTCCTATAGGTAGACGTGGATCAGCTGAGAGTCAGCTGATGCAAGCTTAACTAATGTGACCTGCCAGAACTGATGCTACACTTAATTTTTGGCACGATTCTCGCACTCATTGAGTTTTGCAAGGGCGAAGAGGAGGGCGGGTCCACCTTCTTCATGTAGCCAACCAAATGAGCTTCTCGCTGACTCTTGCTTTACTCTTATCTGATTGGTTCAATAAACACGCCAGTCGCCAGAACACATCTTTATCTTAATTTGGCTCAGCATCGTTCTCGTTGCCGAAATGATACTTTTAATGCACACATACATGTTAAATAAATAAATCATGATTGCTTAATAAGCTGTGCACCATTAGGCTGACTATATGAGTTAATACTGAATTTCGAGCTGGTGTGTTAAGAAAGAATATCTCTGTAAATTCAGTGCATGTATCCTGCTCATCATCCTCCTCCTCAGCAGGCCAGCTTAGTTTGTAATCTTGATGCTGCTGAATGTAAGCCTAGTATCTACATTACTACATGCATAATTTCACATTTCACATGCATTTGATTTTGCATTTGGATATATATATATATTATTAAAGACTACTTATTGTTAAAGTTGAGTTTGTTGATTTGAAGAATCAGTTCAGACCATCAGTTCGAGAATCGACACATTGGGAAACGCCTTCAGCGTGATGTGTCTGAAGCCTGTATGGAACTAGTCCAATCTCAATTGGTGTTGCAGCATTACATCTCATGTGACGTTGATGCGGAAGCTATAAAAGGACGCTGGATCACAACAGCGTCAGCTTTCTGGTCTTCAGCAAGCGTTCTGTGTGACTGATTTGGTTGTGTCTGTCTGAAATCACAATATATCAGCCCTTATTTTATATATATATATATATATATATATATATATATATATATATATATATATATATATATATATATATATATATATGTGTGTGTGTGTGTGTAACGACTGAGACAAATCAGACACAATTATTTTTTATAGTTAACAAATAATATTTAAAAATCACTCAGGGATCTGTGGTCCCGTCCCCCAACAAGGGGAAGAAGGGTCTTTGGTTACCATGACTACAATCAGATCGTGATCATGTGATCCAGACAGAAACAGACTTGAAAACAAACTTTGCTGCATTAATCATATACAAACGGATCTATAAATGAACCTGCACCCCAGAAAAATTGTATGAATGATTTACTGTTTTGTGTAGTGTCTTTTAATTCTATTAATTTTTGTTTTTGATACTGTGGATTATTTTGATAAGAACCAACGGTCAATGTAACCTCACCTATACAATATTTGGTCTCTATAACTTGGTACTTTGAAGATCGAAATGACTGTGTACATATGTTGATAACAACAACATATTAGTATTACAAGAATCTTTCATAGTTTCTTAATCAGCTACCATCCATCCAGCGTGCACATGCAAATGAGCACCCTTGGAACAAAGACCCATAAATCAAACTCTCACGCTTGGAAACTCCACCTTTCTTATTGGTCGAACCAACCCTGAGAGGTGGGACCTTTCTCAGGCTTTATATTGCATCTACTCAAGCCTTTCTCTTTGGCCTTCTCGGTACGTTCAAGGTGCTGTGCTTTCCTGTGTGGCCTCAGCAGGCCCCAGGGCAGCAAGCCTTGACTCACAACCAGCCATGTCCTCATTCAGGAGAGAGAGGACTCTCTCAACCACAACAGAATGCAGGACAACCTCAGGAGTTTGGCACAACGTCTTTATTCAACGCAGAAGAAGTCCAACGATTGCAACTTCAACATTTGACACTCACCAACAAGACAGAACCAACAAACGTCAATTCAACAACTTCAAGAATTGTGTCCACTGCAAGGCCATGCAAGTATGCTTTTAAGAAGGTGCTTTGAAAATGATAATATTGATGGTTCTTTTCATAGTTAAATGGATCTTTTCCATTGTTCCATTTCCTACATCCGGTTTCATTCTGTCACTTTAACCATCTACCTATGAATGAATGTGTAATTGTTTGTATGTTAGTTATGTTTTCGTGTTTTTTTTTTTTTTTAATAAAACTTGTGCACTATGTATTTGGTTCTGATTCTCTGCTTGCATACGAAGTTTACTTTACGATTTAGATTGTGACTACATGCTCTTAATAGTACTGTACAGTAAGACATTTCCCTTTCCCGGAAATAAATATTTCTTAGAATTAATAAACAATTAACGCTGAGTGTTCACGGGACAAACAGGTGGGTTGAAGTAAAAATTAATTTTACTACATTAAGTTAATTATATTAACTGATCCAAATATTCATAATCAATTATAACCAGTTATTATTTACATTTACATTTATTCATTTAGCAGACGCTTTTATCCAAAGCGACTTACAAATGAGAATAATAGAAGCAGTAGGTGCTGACTAACAGTAGGAAACTAACAGTAGGACAACAATACGTAAGTGCTATAACCCCTCTCAGTTTAACTTAAGTGCAGTTTTTTTTTTTTTTAAGAATAGAAGAGAAGAGAAAGTGTTAATACTACTGAATCAAGTGCTGCCGAAAAAGATACGTCTTCAGCAGTTTCTTGAAAGTGGCTACTGACTCAGAAGCTCTGGTTGAGTTAGGCAGATCATTCCACCAACAGGGAACAGTCATGGTAAAGGTCCGAGAAAGAGATTTTGTGCCTCTTTGAGATGGTACCACAAGACGACATTCGCTAGCAGAGCGCAGGTTTCTGGATGGCACATAAGTCTGAAGTAATGAGTTTAGGTAAGAGGGAGCAGTGCCAGTGGTTGTTCTGTAGGCAAACGTCAGTGCCTTGAATTTAATGCGAGCGGCAACTGGCAACCAGTGCAATTTTGTGAGGAGAGGAGTGACGTGTGCTCTCTTTGGCTCATTAAAGACTACTCTGGCTGCAGCATTCTGGATCAATTGTAGAGGTTTGACAGAGCAAGCTGGAAGACCAGCCAGGAGAGCATTACAATAGTCCAGTCTGGATAAAACAAGTGCTTGGACAAGGAGTTGTGTAGCATGCTCTGTAAGGAAGGGCCTGATCCTCCTAATGTTGTGCAAGGCAAATCTGCAGGACCGGGCAGTTCTAGCAATGTGGTCTGTGAATTTCAACTGATCATCAATTACAACCCCAAGGTTCCTAGCTGACCTTGATGGAGTTATGGATGACGAGCCTAGCTGAATGGAGAAGTTGTGATGAAGTGTTGGGTTGGCCGGGACCACAAGTAGCTCTGTCTTCGCAAGGTTTAGTTGAAGGTGGTGGTCCTTCATCCAGCCAGAAATGTCTGTCAGGCAGGCTGAGATACGAGCAGCTACCGTCGGATCGTCAGGCTGGAATGAGAGGTAGAGTTGCGTGTCATCAGCGTAGCAATGATAGGAAAAGCCATGTTTCTGAATCACAGATCCTAGTGATGTCATGTAGATGGAGAAGAGGAGTGGTCCAAGCACTGAGCCCTGAGGCACCCCAGTAGCTAGATGTTGGGTCTTAGATGCCACACCTCTCCACGACACCCTAAAGGACCTACCTGAGAGGTAAGACTCGAACCATTGGAGTGCAGTTCCCGAGATGCCCTTCATCTTTAGGATTGACAGGAGGATCTGGTGGTTAACTGTGTCAAAAGCAGCAGACAGATCCAGCAGGATGAGGACTGAGGATTTGGAAGCTGCTCTTGCCAGTCTCAGAGCTTCAATTACTGAGAGCAGGGCAGTCTCAGCTGAGTGTCCGCTTTTGAAACCAGACTGATTGTCATCCAAGAGGTTGTTCTGTGTAAGAAAGGAGGAGATCTGGTTGAAAACAACTCGTTCAAGTGTTTTCGCGACAAATGGAAGAAGAGATACCGGTCTGTAACTTTTTAGATGTGCTGAATTTAGATTGGGTTTCTTAAGCAGTGGGGTTACTCGAGCCTGCTTAAAAGCTGTGGGAAAGGTACCAGTGTGAAGAGAGGTGTTTATGATGTGCGTGAGTGTGGGTACAACTGAGGAAGAAATGGCTTGAAGTAGATTAGTGGGGATAGGATCAAGCGGACAGGTAGTAGGGTGATTGGAAAGGAGGAGTTTAGAGACTTCCGCCTCTGAAAGTAGAGAGAAGGAGGGTAGAATGTGTGCGTTTGTTGGTAAAATGTGTGTGTCAGTTTGTGGATTGGTAAATTGGCCGCTGATGGTGGTTGTTTTTTCTATGAAGAATGTGGCAAAATCATCAGCTGTTAGGGTTGATGAAGGAGGAGGAGGAGGAGGGTTAAGAAGAGAGGAGAAGGTTTTGAAAAGCATGCGAGAGTCAGAATAATTGAAAATTTTGATGTGATAGTAAGCCATTTTAGCAGTAGAGATATTAGCAGAGAAGGAAGAGAGGAGGGATTGATAAAGACCCAGGTCTGTCGGATCTTTCGATTTGCGCCACTTCCTCTCTGCACCCCTGAGTTTAGTACGATGTTCGCGAAGAATATCAGATAACCAGGGGGCAGAGGGTGTGGCGCGGGCTGGCCTGGAGGAAAGGGGACAGAAGTTGTCCAAGCAGGATGTTAAAGTGGAGAAAAGAGTATCAGTTGCACTGTTAGTATCTAGTGTTGAGACCAAAGAGGATAGGTGAGAGGGTGAAAGTGAGCGTAGGTTCCGTCGAAAGGTGACCTGTGGAGGAGTGTGTGTTGTGTTCTGAGGCAGGTTGAGGTTGAGAGTGAGGAGGAAGTGATCTGAGGTGTGCAGTGGAGTGACCAGTGTATTGTCTGTAGAGCAGTAGCGTGTGTAGATAAGGTCCAATTGGTTACCTGATTTGTGAGTAGCCACAGTAGATACTCGTTTGAGGTCGAATGATGCAAGCAGGGTGTGGAAATCGGCAGCCTGAGGTTTTTCTAGGTGGATGTTGAAGTCTCCAAGAATTACAAGAGGAGTACCATCTTCAGGGAACGATGAGAGTAGCACATCAAGCTCCTCCAAGAAACTGCCAAGTTGACCTGGGGGACGATATACAACTACAAAATGGATTTTTATAGGACTAGTGATGGTAATTGAATGTGATTCAAATGATCTGTTGTCAAATAGAGGTGGTAAAGGATCAAATTTCCAGTCATTTGAGATGAGCAGACCAGTACCACCACCCCTTCCGGTCAGACGGGGGTGTGTGAGAAAGTGAAGTTAGTGGAGAGGGCAGCAGGTGTGACAGTGTCCTCTGGTCTGATCCAGGTCTCAGTCAGGGCCAATATACTGAGACCTGAATGACTTGAAAAAGATGTTATGAAATCAGCTTTGTTAACAGCGGACTGGCAGTTCCAGAGACCAATAGGAAAAGAGAATAAAGTATTAGAAGACATCGGAAGGGTACGGAGATTGTTAGGATTGCACCGCCTCTGACGTGTGAAGTTTGATTTACGTATGTTAGTAATAGTAGAGATTTGAAAACACATAGTGAAAAGGAGCTCACAAACAGCAAGATCCAAAGAATAGTTTGTAGAAGGGAAAGGAAACAACAATAAATAAATAAGAAGAATTTAATACTCAAGTGCCTTGTCGGTGTCCTTGCTGGTCTTTACACTCTTTGGTCTTCACACGCTGAGGGCTTCACACGAGGGCAGCCGCGACCGCTGCCGCGGTGCACTAACCAGTTATATACACGCCTAATACCCCGTTAATGAATACAGCAGGCCACGCCCAACTATTTGGCCAGCGAAACTCAGTCACGACACACAAACAAACACACGCGCGTTTTTACCAGGGTAAACACAGTAAAGAAGAGCCGCGCTAAAATCAAATGAGAAAGTAAACACTCACAGACTGATGTTCTCTCCTGTTGTTCTAATGCTTCTTCTAACAACTGTTAGCAAATGCCTAGAATAAGTACTTTAACTGGCTTTGGCCACGCCCAACTATTTGGCCAGCGAAACTCAGTCATGACACACAAACAAACACACGCGCGTTTTTACCAGGGTAAACACAGTAACGAAGAGCCGCGCTAAAATCAAATGAGAAAGTAAACACACAGACTGATGTTCTCTCCTGTTGTTCTAATGCTTCTTCTAACAACTGTTAGCAAATGCCTAGAATAAGTACTTTAACTGGCTTTGGCCACGCCCAACTATTTGGCCAGCGAAACTCAGTCACAAACAAACACACGCGCGTTTTTACCAGGGTAAACACAGTAACGAAGAGCCGCGCTAAAATCAAATGAGAAAGTAAACACTCACAGACTGATGTTCTCTCCTGTTGTTCTAATGCTTCTTCTAACAACTGTTAGCAAATGGCTAGAATAAGTACTTTAACTGGCTTTGGCCACGCCCAACTATTTGGCCAGCGAAACTCAGTCACGACACACAAACAAACACACGCGCGTTTTTACCAGGGTAAACACAGTAACGAAGAGCCGCGCTAAAATCAAATGAGAAAGTAAACACTCACAGACTGATGTTCTCTCCTGTTGTTCTAATGCTTCTTCTAACAACTGTTAGCAAATGCCTAGAATAAGTACTTTAACTGGCTTTGGCCACGCCCAACTATTTGGCCAGCGAAACTCAGTCATGACACACAAACAAACACACGCGCGTTTTTACCAGGGTAAACACAGTAACGAAGAGCCGCGCTAAAATCAAATGAGAAAGTAAACACACAGACTGATGTTCTCTCCTGTTGTTCTAATGCTTCTTCTAACAACTGTTAGCAAATGCCTAGAATAAGTACTTTAACTGGCTTTGGCCACGCCCAACTATTTGGCCAGCGAAACTCAGTCACAAACAAACACACGCGCGTTTTTACCAGGGTAAACACAGTAACGAAGAGCCGCGCTAAAATCAAATGAGCAAGTAAACACTCACAGACTGATGTTCTCTCCTGTTGTTCTAATGCTTCTTCTAACAACTGTTAGCAAATGGCTAGAATAAGTACTTTAACTGGCTTTGGCCACGCCTAACTATTTGGCCAGCGAAACTCAGTCACGACACACAAACAAACACACGCGCGTTTTTACCAGGGTAAACACAGTAACGAAGAGTCGCGCTAAAATCAAATGAGAAAGTAAACACTCACAGACTGATGTTCTCTCCTGTTGTTCTAATGCTTCTTCTAACAACTGTTAGCAAATGCCTAGAATAAGTACTTTAACTGGCTTTGGCCACGCCCAACTATTTGGCCAGCGAAACTCAGTCACGACACACAAACAAACACACGCGCTTTTTTACCAGGGTAAACACAGTAACGAAGAGCCGCGCTAAAATCAAATGAGAAAGTAAACACACAGACTGATGTTCTCTCCTGTTGTTCTAATGCTTCTTCGAAGCATTATTGATTATTAATATTTAATAGAGATGATTTGCTAAATATATATATATAAAAAAAAATAGCGAATAAGGAGAAACAATACAGGCAGTGTGCGTCCCCTTGCCCTCGCTATTTGAGCGAGGGTGACACACACTCGCTTTGTGTTTTTTGTCTGGGAGTGGAGCATGCACGGGCTGCGCTCGTGGGTGTGCAAAACTGTGATTTTTCTGCCTCTCAGGACGCTCGGCTCCCGCCTGGCCCTGTTCAGTGAATCAGGCCAGGCTCGCATTCCCCGTGGGTCGGGACCCACGTCTGTTGAGGCAGCGCGGCGTCTTCACTCATGGGGTTCGTAAATGGAGCTGGTGGATGATGTTGAGACGGCTTCGGCCCTTTCTCAGCAATCAGCAGCCAGCTCCATTGGTACCGTTCAGGAGTCGGAAGCCCGCTCTGCGGCTTCTACCGCTCAGGACGAGGACCCAATGCTCGAACTATCTGGCTCCAAAGAGTTAGATATTTTGGGTATCGAGGCAGGAGAGGACTCGCCACCTCATTCTCCTGCCTTCAAAGAGCTGCTGGAGGTTGTGACCAGGGCAGTGGCCAAATTAAATATCGAATGGCCATCAGAAAAGCAGGAAGCGGCCAGAAAAAGCAAACTCGATGAATGCTTCCTGCACACCCGGTCACAGCCTTCGCGCTGGAGCCTTCCTTTCTTCACTGATCTTCACACCAAGGTGTAGAGATTGTGGAGTAAACTGTTCTCATTCCGATTATCATGCCCCAATATCATATATATTCATCCATTGTGGGCTTTTAAGAGAAAGGTTATGTGGTGATGCCGTGGGTGGAAGACACTCTCGCTTCATATCTTTCACCCGACGCTGCATCATCCCTGAGAGCTCCTCACAGGAGAGTGGAGAGTGTTGACTCTCGTGCTCCCCCACAAAAGACTTGGAGCCAGAGACAACACTCTCAGCCGAAGTCTTCCAAACTGAAGGCAGATCTGAGGACTGTCATTCAGGCGAGGAAGGCTTCGGTGAAGAGGCCCTGACGCAATGCGCAGGCCTCTGAGGGTGGTCCCCCTTCAAGTGAGCATCAACATCTTGCTCCCTCGCGGAGCCCTCAGGAAATCGATGTTTGCTTCCTGCCATCACCAGCGTTTCGGGACGCATCGGTTTCCAGCGAATGCCAATCGCAGTGTCTGCCTGAAAACGCTGCGGCCCTGTCGAGTTCACTTCCTCTCAGGAGGCCTGCAGAAAATATAAATCGGTTAATTCCTGCCAGTCAACTGCTTCAGGTCGTCGAAATCGCTCAAGCTCAACAGACGTGGCTAGTCCAGAGAAATGTAATGTATTTAGGCACCTGGAAAGGTCTTCAAAATATATCTCAGTGGGTCCTGCGCACAGTGGAAAAAAGGGCACAGAATTCAGTTCGAGTATCATCCACCGAAATTCAACGGGGTGGTTCACACGCTTGTCAGCCCCGAGCAGGGTCGGGTCATGGAACAAGAAGTTCAGTCCCTCTTAGGGGAATTCGGCAAGTCAGATCCGTAACTTTGGAATAAGGATTGGCTCTAAGGGCTGGGCCGGGCTGAGGTGCGAAGCGGGGCTGGGCCCGAGCCGCGGCTGGGGGAGCGGCCGACCTGCGGCGCCCCTTTCCGTTCCCGTCCGAGGTCTCGGTGTGGCCGGGTGTGCTCAGTCCCTCTCCTTCCCGGGTCCCCGGTCACGCCGGCGTCGAGGCGGGCTCTCCGGGAGGGGGGGGGGGCGCGCCGCGGTGCGCGGCTGGCGACTCTGGACGTGCGCCGGGCCCTTCTCGCGGATCTCCGCAGCTACGGCTCGCGTCGGGACCTCCGTCCGGGCGTCTCCCTTCGCGGAGGGGCGTCTGGGCGTGGGGCCCACACGGCGCGCTGCCTCGGCCGGCGCCTAGCAGCCGGCTTAGAACTGGTGCGGACCAGGGGAATCCGACTGTTTAATTAAAACAAAGCATCGCGAAAGCCCGCGGCGGGTGTTGACGCGATGTGATTTCTGCCCAGTGCTCTGAATGTCAAAGTGAAGAAATTCAATGAAGCGCGGGTAAACGGCGGGGGGAGTAACTATGACTCTGGGAGGAGTAGTTACACGGCCCGGGCGCCTCCTCGTGGCGACCGCTGGAGAAAGTGGGGGACTATAACAGTAAGTACGTCTACTGATGGCTGAGTGCCACGCTGTCACTCACCGTGCCCCCCACCCGAGCTAAGATCCGGGCCATTCCAGGAAGGGCTAACCACCCGACCTGGTTCAATATTGCTGGTTATGAAAAAGAAAACTAAAGATAAACCTGGACCCTCTGGATCCCAGGCAGTAAGCAATCGTGAGGCAATGGTAGAGGCTGGCGAGACTGAAGTGAATCAAAGTGTCGCTTCATGCATTGACTGTAAGAGACTGTTCCCTACACTGAGGAGCCTGGGGATGCATCGTCACCATCAATACCCAGAAGAGGTGAATAAGGAAAGACTCGACCTGATACAGAAGAAGAGGAAATTCTGGAGCACAATGGAAGACCACCACCTACTGATAACAGTGGACTCTACATGGAAGAACGATATTCTCAAGAGAGATCATCTGAGAACCCTGCATACAACTCTTCCACATCGGTCCATCGACCCAATACAGAAGAGGCTTCAATTATTAAAATGGACACCACCACAGACAATAAGTACAACTCCATCATCACCCACAACAGTGACTCCTACTATACCATTTACAGAACCACCCCAACGACAAATAAAAGGAGCAACCCGAGGACCAGTTGAAGAAGAGGTGGAACGACCGATACGGACCATCATCGAAGATACCACCATTACAACAGCCATGGGTAGCACGGGAACAGACGAGCTAAAGCCTGGACCCGAGAAGAGGATGCACACCTTATACAACTAGCGAATACCCATTGGATCCCGGAAATGCTTAAGAAGGATCATAGCACAGCCCTGGCGGATAAAACCACCGGAAGGAGTACGGAGGCGATCAGGAAGAGACTAAAGACGCTATCCTGGACCCCACCAGTACACATGCCTGCAACAGTGGCGAGCCCGGCCCCAGTGGACTCTATGGCTGAACAGGATAGGGAGATGAGAGAAAGCGACATACCCACCATACTCTCTACTATGGAAACAGCAATCCCTAAAACATTGATGGATGAAAACACCTGGAGGAGTGGAATGTTAGGAAAAGCACTGGAGAGCCTCTCTGAACCGAGGCTCGGTAGTGATGGACTCAGAGATATAGCGAGATGAATGCTAGAAGGCAGTATATCAAAGGAACAAGGAGCAGAGCTGCTACAGATTCACATCAAGGAGTGCATCCCCTTGAACTGGAGACCGAGGAAGAACAGGAAAGGCCCTAGCAAGAAAAATCTGTCAAAGAAACAAATGCGAAGAGCTAGCTATGCTCACATACAGAGGCTTTACCGCTTGAAAAGGAAAGATGCCGCCAATACCATCTTGAATGGCCAATGGAGGGTAGCATTCAGAGGACTCGATCATGGAGTAGACGGAGTGGAGAGGTACTGGGCGAACGTCTATGCGACACCCAGCAATGGCAATACCGAGGAGG